>OY992891.1:57148277-57358277 GCA_963921405.1 Cepaea hortensis
AAAATACATACCAAAAACACATTTTATAGATAATAAATATAGCGCTCATCTATGAACACTCAGATAGCCCCGAAGTGCTTATCTATACAGATGGATCTGCTGTATAGCAGCAGAGAAGTGAGTGGGCATTTACAACCCGTTCAGCGAACCGAACCGTTCAAGAATCCAGTGGTGCCCACTCCATGACCACGAGCAGCATGACGATGGAGGTAATGGCAGTAACACAGGTTTTCATATGGCTTGAATCACAGCATTATACCAACGTGTGTGTACTAAGTGATTCAATGAGCATGATTCGGAAGGTCGAAGCTGGATCTGTACGTAGACAGTGGACTGAGTCGCTGCGGTGTTGTCCGTAAAGTCACCTTCATCTTCGTCCCTGGGCATGCCGGAGTCGAGGGAAATGAACGAGCTGATAAACTGGCTGGCTCAGCACCCCCTGTAGATGGCCAGCCCATGGATCGTGCCGATGTTATTAACGTCCTTAAAGATATGTCGAGAAGAGAGGATTTCGGCGTCAGTGAATCCACATCGCTGTCCAGGATGAAAGACTTGGGAGTAAGAACTGGCACGGCCAGACGCGAGAGGTACATCGGGAAAACGAGGGGCCTCGTCAACTAACACAGAACTGGCACTATTAGCCACCGGACGCTGATGCATATGCTGGGGGGGGGGGGAGGATCTGAGCACCTATGGACCTGTCCGGAGTGCAATGAAGATACCCCAACTGATAACTGATAACTTATAACATACACAAGCATGCACGCACGCACACATACACAGATAGGGGGGATTTGGTGGTGGTGGGGGGGGGGGTTGCAGTTGAGGGGCTAAGAAAATGAATAGCATACAAGATAAAGAAAAAGAGGGTGGCAAAGATAGAGTTATGGATAGATAACATACGGTTGACAGACATATTAATGGATGAGACAACTGAGATACACAATGGGTATGAGCGATGAAACGATAAAGGACGAGGGAGAGAGAGAAAGAGAGAAAGAGAGAAAGAGAAAGCGAGAAAGAGAGAGGGAGGGGGGGAGAGAGAGAGAGAGAGAGAGAGAGAGAGAGAGAGAGAGAGAGAGAGAGAGAGAGAGAGAGCTAAATGGTAGAAATACAGAGGGTGAAAGAGTGATATAGACAGAGGGCAAACGAGATAAAAGGAAAGAGGACGGCACAGAGATGGAGGGGCATGGGAAAATACGAAGATAGAAGAACATAGAAGAGATAGAAAAACGTTAAAGATAGAGATAAAACGACATAAACAACAGAGATAGAACGATAGAGAAGACAGTGGGAGATAGAAGCAGTTACGGACTGTGTCTAAAAATATCGGTTGCCAGGACTAAAATGTCATTAACATTTTTAGTATAGTGTCTATTGTTTAAGGCGGCTCACCGGCGCTGTGGCATGGCCAGTTATGGGCCCAATTCGTAATCCCGCTTACCGCGTTCGAAACACAGCTGTGGGCAATTTGGAAGCCAACCGCCTTGCGCTGATTTTCATGCAATGGTATGAGTGTCTGTTGTTCACAAATCAATGGCAAACTACTGAACGTAAACTTGCAAGAAATCACAGCGTCAAAATGTTATGACTGACTGCGATGTCCTATAAAGGATATGCAACTAACTACTTAAGGCGGCCAATTTCATTAGGGACCCATAGGGCCAAGCTGACACCATGGCCAATCCGCCACTGGATAGAGAGATAATTGAGACATGGAGAGGACGGCAGACAGAGGAGAGTGACAGACAGAGAGACAGTGACATGGAGAAACACAGCTAATAGATAATATAGATACTGTAGATAAACATATTTAACATTCGTATTTTTACCCTAGTAACCGCTTTTCTGCCGGTCTCTCTGGCTGTGGGGTTACAACACCTTCTCTCTGTAATCCCGTTTATCACGCAGAGTCTCGTAGCGGAGCGAGAGCTGAGGCGGTTCGACTCCCGCTCGTGACTTGCGGGATACTGAGCCGGCCGCTCAGAAAGCAATGGCAAACTACTGAGCGTAATCTTGCCAAGAGATCAACATACAGCTGAAAGATTCTGGTGTTGACAGCTAAGTCATGTAAACAGGATATGCTAAAAAAAAAAAAAAAACGCTTTTCTGCAACACAGCCCACCCACTCTTCACTCCCGCCAAGTACACTTATTTTCTAACCAGCAGACTTCTAACAATATTTGTGTCTGCGTGCAGAACCACAAACCCAATCTGGCGTGCCCCTATTCATTTCTGGGAAGACCTTCGCGTTCTTTTACCATAGGAACCGGCCTCCTGTTGGACTGTTCAGTAATCATGGAAATCAATACGGTTATAGAATGTGTGCACACATGAATCTACATTCAATCACAACTGTCTGTATCTATCTGTCAGTGATGTCCCAGTGGTTCAATTGCGCTTTCACATACAATATTCATGACAAATTATATCTTGTGGGTTAAAATAACAGAAACGATAGGAGGAATGAATCATGATCATATATATGAAAACAAGACAGAAATCTGCACGCATGCCTGTGATCAGGCCGGGGCGTTATTTTCACTATAACAAAAAGCACCACGGAAACGTTGATAGTGTAATGGCTAGCATGCTTGTCTGCCGTTCTAGTGGTCATATGTTCGATTTTCCAATTACAAAGATATTTTTTTAAAATTTATCTGGGCTTCTATGTGGACCCAGCCTAAAATATGTACCAGGAAATGTCAAGGGAAGTAAAGGCAGCCGGCGTGATTTTGGCCATATCACCCACTGAGTGTCGATTTGTTATTAAGCTATGAGGCTGGTGCCATATACCCATTATGTTTGAGGCGGGTAACAGGGTCCTTTACCTACATACTGAAAGGTAACCAGTGGTGGCGATGGTTCCATGCTTCTAAGCATCTTACAGACGGTGATGGATGATCATATCGATACAAACACTTCTAAACGAGTCATCCTTACGTTATTTGTGCATTTGCTGGCGAGAACTGGTAAATGTTGACACCCCAAAAGCAACCGCCATCATTAGAAATGGAATTCAATGGACGGAGACCCTTGATGATCTGGACTTTCCTGAAGATACCCCCCATCTGTCGCAAGCGCGAAATCACAATTAAATACACTTGGTCGCAATAATTATGTATCATAGGGAAAAGACAACGATAATGAGAATAAATCAACCAAGTGATAACCGAATGTTCTTTGCGAAATATCACTTCAAATTGTGGAATCATACATGTATGTATATAGCAATGTAGACAAAAGTGGGGAATATGTGGAAATATAGTAAGAATACAACAATCAAGGGGCGCCTTCCTAACACCAGGAAATTTGTGGAGGTCAAACAATGTCTTTTTTTTTTTTAATCTAGAGCCGCACTTAGTATTTCTCAACTCGAAAAAAAAAAAAAAAAAACTCCAGGCACACTCCAGGAATGGTGTGGATACCGTAATCAACATATCAAGCATAACAAAACATAGCCAATGATAATACGTAATATCTGAGGGTAAGGTAACTTTGAAGCTATAGATGCGGAGTTATATTGGATTATAAGCATGACAAGAGTTTAACAAAGACGTATTACAAACTTAAAAAAACATTATCGAATGAGATGAAGATCCGAGAGGTAAGGTCCATAAGCTGTATACAGAGCCAGATTCTTGTTAAAAGGTGTGCTGAGGGAGGGGTGGGGGAGAAGAGAGAGAGAGAGAGAGAGAGAGAGAGAGAGAGAGAGAGAGAGAGAGAGAGAGAGAGAGAGAGAGAGAGAGAGAGAGAGAAGGAGACAGATTAAAGGAAAACGTGAAAAAGGAAGACAATGTTATTGTGACATGTCTGTCCCGACCAAATGTCCTTAAAACTGTTTTTAAAAAAAACATATTTCCCCCAATGTAAGCGGTCTCAAAATAAAACTGATCAACGGTAATACTTACCGCGGCAGTTATGGAACCATCCATCATTAAGGCTTTACAAGCAGATATTTATTGAAACATGCGCTATGATCGATACGATGAATAATGAGGTCTGTCTCCGCTATATAACAAGTATGATGGTAACAATAGCCTAATATTCAAGATCCTCACGAGAACGACTGTGCCAGCAACATTTATTTCTGACATCCATTTACAGCGTGTGGCACTCCTCAATTAACAGTTCACGGGGTCTCATTCTAACATGTCAGCCACGAAACAGCTGATAACTCCTTGTCTGGAATATACTCCATCATTTAACATGTAACATCTTTTATACACCTACATCTACTATTAACAGAGTACTCACATACGTATAAACATTTTCCTGTTTCAAACAAGTTCCATTTACTGTGATGATAAATTTGGCAAGATCATTACATGTGCTTTACAAAATGTATTCTAGCAGGGGAAAAGTGTGAGAAGCTGGAAATGTCGTTGCTGATGTATTTATATAGGCCGGTCTCTCTGGCTGTGGGGTTACAACACTTTCTCTCTGTAATCCCGTTTATCACG
The DNA here is from genome assembly GCA_963921405.1 of Cepaea hortensis. NCBI lineage: Eukaryota > Metazoa > Mollusca > Gastropoda > Stylommatophora > Helicidae > Cepaea > Cepaea hortensis. The sequence goes on from OY992891.1 coordinate 57,152,741, forward strand.
CAGAGTCTCGTAGCGGAGCGAGAGCTGAGGCGGTTCGACTCCCGCTCGTGACTTGCGGGATACTGAGCCGGCCGCTCAGAAAGCAATGGCAAACTACTGAGCGTAATCTTGCCAAGAGATCAACATACAGCTGAAAGATGCTGGTGTTGACAGCTAAGTCCTGTAAAGGATATGCTAAAAAAAAAAAAAAAAAAGGAGAGTAGCGGGGGAGGGGGGAAAGAAAGGAGAGAAACCTAGAGAATGAGACAGACAGACAGACAGACAGACAGACAGACAGACAGACAGACAGACAGGCAGGCAGGCAGGCGGGCAGGCAGGGGAATAGAGAAAGTGAAAGACTGGAGACGAGGGAGGGGTAGAAAAATACAGAATCATGGAGAGAGAGAGAGAGAGAGAGAGAGACCCACAGAGAGAGAGAGAGAGAAAGAGAGAGAGAGAGAGAGAGACAGAGAGAGACAGAGAGGCACACACCCACACAGATAGTGAAAGCTCTTCTTCTTGCTGACTATTTTTGTCTTCACTGGTAGAGATTAGTCAGGTAGCCAATTTAACGCTAGGAATTATGCGACAGGGTTGAACGAAGCGACTCGCAATTTGGTTTCCATCTTACTAGGCAGGTCTCGTGTCCACTAAAATCCGATTCTTTGGGGATCGAGTTGATTGGATCCTCAAATATATGCCGGGAAATGGGATATTTTATATTAATGTCCTGGAAACAGTATTTCTCCCCCCTTTTTTTCTCCCCTAGTAGGGGGAAGACAATAGAATCTGTGTACTAAGAAACAAACTATGCTGGTTTGCAAAGCCGTTGAAAGAGGAGTGGGGAAGGGAGGGAGGATGGGGAGATAAATGAGAAAATATAAACATAGAAATAGATAAGGAAAAAAAATAAGAAAACAAAAAACACCAAGTAATACGTTTATTCTCTGCTCGTCACAAACCTATATAGGTAGCAATGTAGACAGGGATGAAGGAACAGATAAAAGATATCAAATTAAGAAAACAGGGGGAGCTTTTATAGCACTAGGAAATGTGTGGCAGTCACAGGACATTAAACTTGGCACCAAACTTGAATATGTAAATTTAACGTGAAATCGGCACTACTGTAGGAAATACAAACACGGAAAATGATTACAAATAAACTACATTAATTAGTGTCTGTGCAAAGTATAAGGACTAAAATGGAATAATAGTGTCACCAATGTGAGCTCATGGGGCGAACTAGACAAATACCAGTGAACAAGGAGGTAGGGGAGAGACGCTAGCGCTGAACAGGACATACATTGAGAAAACCTGAGAATAATACAACTAGAAACGCCATTGTCTGGAGTGCACACGGCAAAAGAATAATAGGAACACATGGAGATGAGAAGCAAAGACAGAGATTAATATGGCGAGGATATAACCGGAGCTGTATGGGACAGCTACGGTTAGGTCGGCGTGGAGAGAAATGCTTGAGGGGATGTGCCCCACTGAGGGTTACGTGGCGAAAGACGGAGACTGGTCGTCACATAATAACAGATGATGGCAGATGTGAAATGGGAATGGTGTAGAGAATCGGAATGGGGAAAGTTGTATTTCACAACATGCGAAGTAACAAATTATGGTCATCTCTAAAAAGAAAGACATCTCACAAGGTAACGTCCTAGTTGCTTGCTTGCTTGTGTTCGTTGGATTGAGCTCCAACGCGAAGTCCTATATGTCGGATGAAGGCATCCTGTTTTCCAACATCAGTGTGATGTCATACAGGACCTGAGGTTTGCGTGAGTATCGGTTGTCCCATGTCTGGCTTATTCGTGATTCCTCGCCGTACAGGCAGACACTCTCCGACTTCGGAGGAATCGGCGATCCTACTGACTTTAGCCAGGACCCCGAAGGGACCTGTTGCCCAGGACGCTCGACGAGGACGCGTCAATAGGTCTTGGCCAGTATACAACCCGGCCCTGGTGCCTTGGAAACACTTCTGCGTCCCGTAAAGTCCTAGTAAATGGGAACCTTCTTAAAACAGGTGACTCGGTACAGCTCTTTCGGCACATTCATAACAGCTGTGGGAAGATGCCTTGTAGAGATAAGAACAAGAATCACCATGGCAAAAATAATCATTTGCCAGATGTAAAACATATCGACCAATAAAAAGTTGTCACTTGCATTGAGAAACAGAATATTAAAGTTCTCCACAGGTTCTGTAGTGATGTATACAAATGAATCATCGACAGCAAATAGACAGACCGCTAAACATCTAGTGGTATTTGGGGGAATTGAAAAGAATGCCATGGATGGTCAGAAACAAGAATGAACCCAAGAAACAAATGAAAACAAGGAATTAATTACATAAATTAGACACAGGCAGTTAATATTTTTGGCATGTTGTGTATCTCGGAACAGTCATAATATCTGATGGGAGATGCCTTGAAGAGATTAGAACAAAAATCGCCATGGCGAAAGTAGCCTTTAGCAAGATGAAAAACACACTGACTAATAAAAAGATGTCAACTGAAACGAGAAAAAGAGCGTTTTCCCCTGGTACATAGAGCCTGTACTTTTGTAAGGATGTGAAACTTGGACAATGAGCAGTCAAGCTGAAAAACATCTGATGGCTGCAGAAATGTGGTTTCTGAGGAAAATGCAAAGAATACCATGGACAGACAGAAAAACCAATGACCAAGTACTGCAGGAGACCAATTTTTTTTTTTTTTTTTAAATTCGCATATCCTTTTACAGGACATCGCTGTCAACAGCAGCATCTTTCAGCTGTCTGTTGATTTCTTGGCAAGATTACGCTCAGTAGTTTGCCATTGCTTTCTGAGCGGCCGGCTCAGTTATCCCGCAAGTCACCAGCGGGGGGACGAACCGCTCCCTGTTCTCGCCCGCTACGAGACTTTGCGTGATAAACGGGATTACGGAGAAAGTGGTGTAACACCTCGGCCAGAGAGACCGGCAGGAGACAAATGAAAATCGTAAATTGATTAGAGACATTAGACGTGGACAGTCAAAATTTTTTGGACATGCTATGAGTAAAAATGGAATGGAGAATTTAGTGACAACTGGCAAGAACGAAGGGAACAGACCAAGGGCAAGACCGAGAAGTAAATACCTGGATGACTTAGCCACATGGCATGGTCAATACAGGAACACTGAGCTGATCCACGACTCTGGTGATGGGTGAAATGGCGAAATGACGCCTATCCACATTATAATAACGACGACGACGACGACGACGACGATGATGATGATGATGATGATGATGATGATGATGATGACGATGATGATGATGATGATGATGATGATGATGATGATGATGATGATGATGATGATGATGATGATGATGATGAAGTAAGAAACAATATATTCTCGTATCATTGTTTGAATGAAATGTGTGAAATGCCGCCTATGCTCTACAATATTATATTGTGCAGAGACGTCGGCAATGAACAGGCAATTTGAAGAACCTAATGTCGTTGGACAGGAGAAAAATGGGCCGAATATTATGACAAGAAAAAGATTTCAAAGAAATCCCAAACAAACTAGGAATAAAAAGAGAATTGCTAAACGAGATCAAGGTTCGGCAAATAACATATTTTGGGCACATAAAAGACTTAATAATAACCTGTTAAAACCATGCTGGAGGGGCAGTTGGCAGGCCGACGTGGACGAGAAAGACGGCGCATTTAATGAGAAGATCTTATCAAAGCATGCACGGGAAATATGATGTTTGTACCATCATGCCGAGAGGTTGAAAAATGGAAATTAACTTACTCCACTCTGCGGACGAAAGATAGCAAACTGATCTGAGAGACACTGCGCCTTATATTTATCACTAAGCTTCTTCTTCTTCTTCTTCTTCTTCTTCTTCTTCTTCTTCTTCTTCTTCTTCTTTTTCTTCTTCTTCTTCTTTTTCTGCTTCTTCTTCTCCTCACAGTCTATGTCGTGTGACATTGGTGATCATGGATGGAGTGAAGACAGTGTATTAAGAAAATACATTCCAAAACATTTAGAAATTGAGATTTTGAAGGCATATCATGACGAAAATGGTCATCTTGGCCGTGACAAATTGATCAAAGCCCTTAAGAATAAGTATTATTTGCCAAATATGTTTAAGAGCATTTATAAGTACGTTGACGCCTGTGAGAAATGCAAATTAAGGAATATGAAAGTAATCAAATGTCCCCTGCAAGAGACTGATATTCCCCAATTCCCCATGCAAAAGATAAGTTTAGATATCTCAGGTCCGCATCCTAGGACGCTCTCGGGGAATATATATCTACTACATATTGTGGATTGCTATAGTTGATGGCCAGAAGTTCATCCTATTCCAGATAAGAGTGCTGATTCCATTATCAACATCTTCCTACAAGAGTACATACCACGATTTAGTTGTCCCCAGACAATCCTTACAGATAATGGAAAAGAATTCGTGAACAAGAAGTTTGAGAAATTATTACAAGATCTGAATATTGTACACATAAAAACTTATTATTATAGACCTTCCTCTAATGCGAAAAATGAGAGAGAACATCGAACGTTATACAATATACTAGCAAAGAATGTAGAAGAACATGATAAGGACTGGGATCTTTACTTAGGACCTGCATTGAGAGCTATACGAACACATCAAAATGAGGGTACAGGTTTTTCACCATTCTATTTGGTATACGGAAGAGAACCCATACTGCCAATTGACAATTTACTCAAACCACGACGAAAATATATGGGAGAAGAATTTCAGGAAATGATTTTACAAGAAATGCACAAAGCACACGTAACATTGAGAAGCAACATAATTAAAGCTAGAGAAAGACAGAAAAAGTACGCAGACAAAAATACACAACTGCAAGAATTTAAAGTAGGCGATAGAGTTTATTATAAAAAACATAGAAGAAATTCAAAATTTGATAGTTATTGGATTCCAGGGTGTTATATTTTAGAAAAATTAGGCCCAGTTTCATATAAGATTAAGAATCAAATCACGGGGCACCTGGCACGTTCACATGTGGAACACCTGAGACGAGATGAAGAAGACAAGAAAAGTGATAATAATTATTCCGAAGGGTTTTATTCAGACGGACAACTCGTCAGACGAGCTAAATATGTGATACCTCCGGCCCTTGTACCAGAACAAACGATAACACCACCATTACATGATGTGATGGGTGAACAATCGGAAACAATACCAAAAACTTTGATGAGTGAGTTGAACGAGAGGTATAATGGCTACAGATCTGATAGCGTTGAGTCTATGGAGGAAGTAAACGCCCCGTATATGAATACAAGACAAGCACTGAAAAGAAGAATAGATAGACAAAGAGAAAGGGAAGTTAAAAGACAAAAAAGAATTAGGGAAGGTTCATCAAGTGACGAAGATATCCCAGTTTTAGAAAGGCTATTAAGAAATCAGGATAAACAGATTAGGTTGGATATGGAACGAAAAAAATTGGAAGCTAGTAACGTAAATACAGAAGAACAAGAAATGGATGAAAGATCAGACACTGATGAAAATATGAAGGAGGACATTATAAGTTCTCGTCATCAAAATGAAGTCATTGATATAGAAATGGCACTTATAGAAAAAAAAAATCTAGAATTACTGAGGAAGTGGAGGTATGGCAAATAAATTGATAGGAAATTTTGCAGATAGCAGGAGATACATTTTTATGAATTAAGGATGATTTAAAATGTGAGACCTGTGTTAGAAGACAAATCATTTTTTTAACACTGTGTTTGACGAAATACAGTAGCTGTAAATTACAGATGAATGTAGTAATTAGAACAGGTTAGTAGATAGCCTGGTTAAGATGGTTGAGTTTTTCTTTGGCGAGAAGATAATTGGTTTTAATTGAAAATGATTTTTCAATGCATCACGTATAGTATGGTATATTATTTTGATTGACTTGGTTTTGTAAAAGGATTACCATTTAATTTTAGGATAGGACTTGTTGTGTTTTCCTTCTTTTACGAGTAAAGGTCCGGTCCATAAAAGAGACCGGTAATGTTAGTTGACACTAAGTAATGTTATCTTGATTAAGTTGATGCTTGTTTTATTATGAAAATGTTGGGGATAAATCATGAATTGGGGGGGGGGGTGCGTTTTGTTTTATATTACGCTTGGTTTTTATTGACTCAAAAATTATGGTTTCAGTTATTTTGCCTTGTTTAAAAATCAGATATTATGTTGATGATTGTTAAGACTTGTTGAAGAAAAACTGTTAGTATTTTGCTCTAAATAAAGAGTGGGGCCTTCATTCAGATAATAATAAGCAAACGACTTTAGACTATAAAGAGAGACATATTCGCATTGTTAGTAGTGGTAAGTTAGATAAACATGGAGTGAGGGCCATGTTTGGAGGATTAATTTAACTGGGGGTGGTCAGAGCACATATGGTCCAAAACGTTCATGAACAATGATGTTTATAATGGGATGTAGGGGGTTGTAATAGGTGATGCGCTAGTCAGCGTTAATATTGTGGGGGAGATTGGTTTAACTCAAAACGGGAGCTGTGGTTGTCAGCATATGTACAGTATTAATAAGTATTGTTCATAGTAAATGAACATTGTCAATATTAATTTAGGACGCTGTAGTTACAGCATGAATTAAGTAGAAGTAAAACATGAATCGAAAGTCATGGAAGTTTGATAAGGCGTGTTATAAATAAAAGATACTGATACAGTATAAAAACATACTAATATGATACGGTTATAAAGTTTTACTGGCTGCTGTTGGCCGCACACATGATACAGATATTTTTAATCTTGAGAGTATAAAGAGGGAGTTTTAGATCGAAGTAACTTTTGACAAGAATATTTACTATGAACAAATTGAAGAGCATATCAGGGATTATATGATTCGTTTTTTTTTTTTTTTTTTTTGTTTTTTTTTTTTTTGAAAACTTTATTTTATAAAGTTTTGTGAGTGCAAGGGAGGATAAATGTAACTACTTCTTACTATCTTCTGGGTGCGGACCCACCATTTCTCTGTCTATCCTGTGTTGTTTTGTTGATGTTCGGGAGAATATAATATGTTGCATAACGCATGATAATCTTCAATTTTTGTTTATATACCAATGATTTCGATGGACATATGTATCTATGAAATATCGAAGTGGATTGCTTGTGAACTGTTTTATAAAGTGAGATCTCGTAATATAGAAGGTACGATGTTACGATGGGAAGATATAAAAGAAATAAATTAAGATGAAATGTTGGTGAACGAAGAAGAAGTATATGTTCACGAAGAAGTGTTACAGATCATAGCGGGTGGCTATAAGATATAAGTAGTAGAGTAGTAGAGTTGTAGGAGGTGAAAGAGTAATGAATAAAACTCAGTGGTTAGGAGGGAGCCATATTAAAGTTGTTTAAGACATGTAAGCGGGTTGCTTGTGATTTTTGTGGTTGGGAGAATAACGTTTGGTATAAGATTATTTGGGCTAAGATGAGTAAAAATATAGATTTAGCGGGTAGTTATCTTTAAGTATAACTAGGTGGTTGTAGATTTAGGTTGGGATTTAAAACTTTTCGGGGAAAAGTCTTGTTAAGGGTAGAGAGGAAATATAACAGAGTACTACCTCTGTTCAAGGGGTTTAGTTGGCATGGCGTGCAAAGGGAAAACAGATCTATTAGCTGATGCACGCGTGAGCACCCAGTAGTTAGGTATCTAGGGACGCTCACGCGTTGACGTAGAAGCAGGATAGAGATTAGTTGCGACCCAGTTCTCAGCCAAGGAGGATGTGAGTCTATACCTGTATAATGAAGATACCTTTTTGATATGCACGACATGCCTATAACAATAAACTCAGACTATTTCTACTAAGCGAGTTCCTTCAGTTGCATTCGTGTCCTGTTACCCTGTTACACCAGGTGCGTGAACCAAAATAAAGCCAAATAAATTAAGCTGTGCCACGGTCAGTCTATCGCTGTTTTATTTTCTACTCCAACACTAAGCAAGATACTTAAACAGTAATTATTAGGGATTTGTAATTTTAAGGGCCTCAATAGTCGGATGTTAGTAGAGACGTTTTTGTATACCACAGACACCAAGTCCTTCTAAATGATCCTTGAAATACTTATGTCGAAAGTGATTCTCAGATCTCTCTCTCTCTCTCTCTCTCTCTCTCTCTCTCTCTCTCTCTCTCTCTCTCTCTCTCACTCTCTCTCTCTCTCTCTCTCTCTGTGTGTGTGTGCGCGCGCGCCTGCAATTCTACCATATATTATGAGACCTGGAATGTCAGCCTTAACAATCTATTGTCCAAAGAGAACCATAACACAGACGCTTTTTTCTGGGTTAATGACACCACCGACTTGTGCATACTTCAACTTGTTTACTGTCTCCTGCTATTCTCGCGTTATTTGCACCCTGTCTCTCCCGTGCCTATATGCAGGGAGTCATTTGCAAATGTCGGTATCCTTCCAATCCCTGGTGCTTCAATGCTTGCAATCTCGCTTGTGTAAACATTGTATCGCACCGGCGAGATTGCCGATCCTTGTGGTAATCTGGGGGCAGTAATGCACGCCTCTGAGGTCCGTGAATCCAACAAGAGTGCATGGTAGCTGCTATCTAATTCATAACCCAGGGACTGATAATAATGGCATGCTACAATTGAGAAACTACGCCGTGACATGCTGAAAACCCTTCTCCGTACGGGTGTGCATTAAGAGACCATATATGACCCTGTTATATGCGTCCTAACGATCCCGTGCTGCTGCCAATGTTTCCTGTATAATCTGGAACCCCTCATAAACATCATGACAAGCAAATGATTCGACATTTGACCAGATGTCTTTCCCTGGTAACTAACTCGCCACGCCTCTTGGGAGTAGGTTGTCCCTTTCCATTCATTCCTGCAGATTAACAGCAATTGTCTTCTCCGATACTTTACTTAATGTATTCTGCAAGGTGATAATTCTATAGTCATTGAGTCTTAAATGGTCTTTGCCTGGCTTGAGGAGTGGAATTAAATAGCTGTGCCCCCACTCTTGAGGCATGATGCTGTCATAATGATCAGGTTAAAGTATGTAGCCATCGCCTCCAAATTTCCATCGCTCATATCTTTCATATAGATGTGCATGACTCCATCGGGTCCTGCTGGCGCAGTGTCCTTGGCTTTTTTCAATATATATTTGATATCTTCTATTTGCATGGCATCTTCATAGCTGTCGTCTGTGATTAAACCTGCTAGATGCTCTTTAACTATCTCCATGATGCCTCTGTCATTTTGATCTGACTATGTTACAAATCTCCACTGGAAGGCTACCCCTTTCTCTCTGCCCGTCGTCATGGGCATACCATTATCCCTATATATTGTTCCCATCGTGGTAAGCGTGTATCTGTGTAGTTTCCAGAATTCGTCTTTATCCTTAAATATTGTTCCCATTGTGGTAGTTGTCTGTGTAGTTTCCAGAATGTACCCAATGCCTTATCACTTCCCAACTCATTTATGAAATTATCCCATTTCGCTTTGTTGGCCTCTGCTGCACAGCGCTTGAACTCCCCTACTTTATTCTTTTTAACCATCTCCACCTTCTAAAGCTTCTCGTGTGTGTGTTTGGGGTGTCTATCGTAGTTTATCTAATTGTTTAATAGCAACTCTGACTTCCACACCAGCACTGCTTCGCAGGTCCACCATGGAGGCTGCACAAGAGTGGGTCTGCTTCCTGTTGTCACAACGTACTCCAGCTGTCATCTTTTCGTGGCATGCCCAAAGAATGTGGACTGCCTTCTTCTATTACGAGTAACCAGTTCTCTGTGTGAGTTAACTGCCTTCAAGATATCTTCATTGCTCTTTCTATCCGTCTACAAGAGTGGGTCTGCTTCCTGTTGTCACAACGTACTCCAGCTGTCATCTTTTCGTGGCATGCCCAAAGAATGTGGACTGCCTTCTTCTATTACGAGTAACCAGTTCTCTGTGTGAGTTAACTGCCTTCAAGATATCTTCATTGCTCTTTCTATCCGTCTACTGTGTTTTCATTATTATTCTATAAAACCACACCCCTTTAGCTTCCACACGGTTCAACATTTGCCTGTTAATTGTCCATGATTCACTTCCATACATCAGGATATCTCAATTAAGCTCAAATGACTCTTTCCACACCTGATACATTGCAGAGAATATTCTTAAAATAAATAGCACACATGGTTTTATTTTTGTTTTAAAGATTTATTAACATTTGTTTATTGTATAGGGTTTTTAATACAAAATAATAATAATGTACTTCCTTTAAAAGTATCTTCCTAGTGTTAATAATGTACGTCCTTTAAAACCATCTTCCTGGTGCTTTTATTTGTAACACGAAATATAAATAATACATGTATAGGGATTTAAAACTGTTTGGTGGGTGCCTTGGCACCGTTTTATATGTTCGTTTCCCCTAACTAGAACCTGTCTACGCCTCTGCTTTAGATATGACAGATAAAATGGCTGGAACCTCAGCTCTTCTCTGCAGTTAACGTTAATCCGGCCCCCTGGGCATGCAGTGATAGACAAAACTGTCAACAGAAAGGCACAACTCCCATATGTCTGCCCGTATTTGAGTGCGTTGACAATGGCGTCGCCTGTAACACGGCGGTTTTCAACTTTGTTAATCTATACGTACTCTGATCAACTAGTCTTTTTGTGGCTTTCCTTGGGGATAAATGATGAAAACTAGCCATGTTTGGACAGTCTAATTTGTGTTTAGCAGGAGAGCTTTGGAATGGCGTTTTAACCATCTATTATTTAATGTACCCCCCCCCCCCCTTTCTAATTTGTACTTTGACTGTTTGTGAAATAGGGGTCTCCGTGGCCAAATGGTTAAGACGCCTGCCTCGTACTCAGAAGGACGTGGGTTTGTTTCCGGACTCCGCCTGTCGTTCGGTTCACGTGTAAAGTTTTTTTTTTTCTCTCGGAGACTCCTGGCGGTCGTCGCTGAAGCTGAATGAGTTTGTGCTGTGCTCTGTGGGCAAGGCTTTCAGCAGGCCGCTTTGCGGAAGGAAACCTGGCCTTGTAGGATACAAGCCGGTCCCCGGTGTACTGAAGTCCATCCTCTTGCCTCTAACATCCCCCCACTCACCTACCCTCAAATTCTTTAAACCGTTTAAAACAATCCGTGTACAAATTATAAGTAAAAGACAAGATAATAAGTGACTTTCGCTAAGCCACATTAAGAACACACAGAAAGAGAGAACGGGACAGACAGACAGACAGACAGACAGACAGACAGACAGACAGACAGACAGACAGACGGACAGACGGACAGACGGACGGACGGACGGACGGACGGACGGACGGACGGTCCGACCGACAGGCAGGCAGGCAGGCAGGCAGGCACAGATAGATCACAGCACAGATACAGTAATTTCAAGCGTACAACTATTACGAAACAAATGCACGCCCACTTATGGCGTGTCTGGAGGCCGATGAGGTTCGCGAGACCTCAGGTTGACAACCGCTGAATGATCTCGTACCTGGCAACAGCATTGTGTCATAGCAAATGTTTGCACACACAGTTTTCTATGACTGTAAACACAATGTAGACTGCTTTACTTAACTGCGATGTTGCTTTACTATTTAGGTATAGATTCAGAACAAAGTGAATTACAATATGGGAGTTAAGACATCTCGGGGCGTCACGGTCTGCGCAGTTGCAGCAGTTACATTAATCAGATATGTACAAACGTCTTATGTATAGAATTAAAACTACTACTACTGCTGCTGCTGCTGCTATTGCTGCTTCTGTTGCTGCTGATGGTGCGGAAATTATCACTATTATCAATATATCATCGATCTTTGTTTATGAAACCCCACTTCAAGAGGAGGAATCATACACCTATTTCGGTAGCAATGTAGACAAAGATGAAAGAACGTGTACAGATAACATGAGAATACAAAATGCAAGAGAAGTTCATCAAAGCACTGGGACATTTGTGAAGTCAGAAGCAATCACATTTGGCGCCAAATTAACGTTTCATCAGTACTACTGTATGGATTAGAAAGGCCGAGGATAACTAAAACTATTGCTAGTACATTTGTCCGCCGTTGTTTGTAGCATGAACTGCATGTTAAAAAAATGGCGGCCGGTCGGTCACTGAACTTATGCAATAATCTGTGTGTGCAACTGTTTGTTTTTAGTGACTGCCGCTTCCATCGACGATGAACTGTATTTTTCGTGGCAGACATTTGTGTTGGCATTCTGGCAACGGCATTATGCATATTATACTTGTGCGGACTGTTGGTTTGTCGAGACTCCTATCTGTCCTACTTTTCACAGGGTGTAGTGAGGAGCATTTTGTGTGATATTCACTGGCACACGAACGGAGCATAATGTGGCGACCCTTTGCAGTGAAGTTGGAACAGCGACTAACTAACTAACTCATTGATTCGTACCCGCGCAGAAATGGTCTAAAATGGTATGATGGGATCACAAATGTGGAACTCATTGAGAGAATCAAATACCAGTGAATCAAAAGGCGGGAAAAGATGCTGGCGCTGGATAGAATATATACTGATAAAACCAGAGAAAAGTACAAGAAGAAAGTCATAGCAAAGGAAGCCCGGATTGGAGAGGCTTGGTTGAGGGACAATGAAGTATGAAAGGAGATAAGAACTGCAATGTGCACAGTAATTAACTCTTACTGTACCAAACAACACACCGTGAGTTAACTTTATTTGCTGCCAGTTGTATTAGAAATCCATTACTTTACATATAAAATTTCAGTCCATTACACCATACGGACAACAATCACCTTCGGATTAATAAGAATCAGGACTGCCATTCTGAACCGGGTATGGACACTAACTATAACTTCTCCTTGAAGTTGAACGGGGTAGGGGTAATGGTGAAATCGAATCGAATTTATTTTAGCAAATGATTTATAGGTTGGTTCTTTTAATTTTTTCTTCTTATAGTTAAGGCCTGTGGCGTTGGTTATCCCTTTTGTCCACAGCCTTCTGTCTACTTTATTGGCAATCATTTCTGATACAGATGTTCTTTCATGCCATAATGAATTCAGCATGCTCTCTCTCTCTCTCTCTCTCTCTCTCTCTCTCTCTCTCTCTCTCTCTCTCTCTCTCTCTCTCTCTCTCTTGATCTGACCTTAACTCTTTTCAATTATACTTTCTGGTTTTCACCACATACCCCAGCTTTCCTCTTCTTTTGATGTGTTCAAAGAATGTGGATTGTCAGCTTCTGATGCCAGTAACCAGTTCTCTTTGTGGGTTAACTTCCGTCAAGATAGTTTCATTACGCCTTGTATATGCCCATTGTGTTCTCATCATCTTATATATAAACGGCGATCTCCGTCTGTCTGTCTGTCTGTATGTATGTATGTATGTATGTCCTTTATGCGTTCGCGAACGGCCCATCCGATTGAGATGAAATTTTCTACACGCCTTCCTTTCATTCCAGCGCTGCCAACTGTCGTATTTTTTTTTTCTTCTTCCTCCTCCTCCCTCCTCCCATTCCCAAAATACGTACGTAAATATATGATGATGATGATGATGAAAGAATCCCCGAACCAAAACGCTAGGAAAAGGGAAGAAAATGACGTAACTACACAGAATCGTCACACGGCAATCATCATCATCATCAAGTGCCGTGCCGGCTGGCGTAGGCGTTCAACTCTGCTGCTGATATATATGCCTCCATGCCACGGCAATATCAATAACAATTCATCTTTTTATGTGTAAGGAAGTTATCTACAGTCGTGTAGAAGGGAAGAACAATCAATGGAAGGACCGAAATCACAGAACCTAGACGAGTATGAATTCGGAATGGCGAACTCCCTCCTCCTCTCTTCTCCTCCTGCCTCTACCTCCTCCCCTCCTCCTCCCTCTACCTCCTCCCTCCACCTCCTCCCTCCACCCTCCTCCTCTTCCTCCTCCCTCTACATCCTCCCCCTCCTCCCTCTCCCTCCTCCTTCTCCCTCTTCCTCTCCCCTCCTCCTCCCTCCTACTCCCTCTACCTCCACCCTCCTCCTCTTCCTCCTCCCTCTACCTCCTCCCCCTCCTCCCTCTCCCTCCTCCTTCTCCCCCTCCCTTCTCCCTCCTCCTCCCTCTCCTACTCCCTTCTCCTCCTCCTCTCCTCCTCCCTTTTCCTCTCTCTACCTCCTCCCTCTACCTCCTCCTCCTTCCTCCACATCCCTCTTCCTCCTCCTCCCTCCTCATCATTCCTCCTCCTCCTCCTCCCCCTCCTCCTTCTACCTCTTCCACCCTCCTCCTTCTCCCTCCACCTCCTCCCTCCTCCTCCTCCCCCACCTGCGTTCTCCTCCTCCCCCCTCCCCCTCCTCCCTCTTCCTCCTCCTCCTCCTTCACCCTCCTCCCTCCTCCTCCTCCTTCACCCTCCTCATCCCTCTTCCTCCTCCTCCTCCCCTTTTCCCCCTCCTTCTCTTAATCCCTCCTCCTCCCTCCTATTCCTCCCTCCTCCTCTCTTCGCCTATCTCTTCCTCCCTCCTCCTCCCTCCTCCACTCTCTTCCTCCTCCCTCCTCCTCCCTCTTCCTCCTCCTCCTACCTCCTCGCCCTCCTCTTCCTTCCTCCTTCGCCCTCCTCTTCCTTCCTCCTTCGCCCTCCTCCCTTCTCCCCCTTTCTCCTCCTACTCCTCCCCCTCATCCCTCCGCCTCCCTCCTTCTTCTTCCTCCCCCTCCTCCTTCCTCCTCCTCCCTCCTCCTCCATTCTCCTCCTCCCTCCTCCTCCCTTCACATTCCTCCTCCTCCCTCTTCCCCCTCCTCCCTCCTCCTCATCCCTCCTCCTCCTCCTCCCTCTACCTCCTCCCTCCTCCTCCTTTCACATTCCTCCTCCTCTCTCTTCCTCCTCCCCCTCATCCTCTTCCCTCCTTCTCCTCCCTCCTCCTTCTCCCTCTTCCTCCTCCCTCTTCCTCCCTCTTCCTTCTCCCTCCGCCTCCTTCCTCCTCCCACTCTCTCCTCCTCCTCCCTCCTCCTCCCTTTCCCTCCTCCTCCCTCTCCTCCTCCTCCCTCCTCCTCCTGCGTTCTCCTCCTCCCTCCTCCTTCTCCTCCCTCCTCCTTCTCCCTCTTCCTCCCTCCGCCTCCTCCCTCCTCCTACTCTCTCCTCCTCCCTCCTCCTCCCTCTCCCTCCTCCTCCCTCTCCTCCTCCTCCTCCTGCGTTCTCCTAGTCCCTCCTCCTCCAAACTACTCCTCCCTCCTCTTCCTAATCCCTCCTCCTCCCTCCTATTCCTCCCTATTCCTCCTGTCTCCTGTCTCCTCCTTCCTTCTCTTCCCTCCTCCACCTCCCTCTTCCTCCTCCCTCCTCCATTTACCCAAGACAGACAGACAGACAGATAGTCGGGAACGGGATCTTATATGACTACTTATATGATGTAAATGAGATGATCTCCACCATGGGCTGGGCCGGGTCAGACAGACAGACAGACAGTCGGGAACGGGAACTTATATGACTACTTATATGAATTAAATGAGATGCTCCCCACCAGGAGTTGGGCGATGCCGGGTCGGGTCAGACAGACAGACAGACAGATAGATAGTCGGGAACGGGAACTTATATGACTACTTATATGAATTAAATGAGATGCTCCCCATCAGGGTCTGGGCGAAGCCGGGCCGGGTCAGACAGACAGACAGACAGATAGACAGACAGATTGTCGGTAACGGGAATGAGAACTAATATGACTACTTATATGAATTAAATTAGATGCTCCCCACCAGGGTCTGGGCGAAGCCGGGCCGGGTCAGCTAGTCTTATATATAAAAGGCGATCTCCGTCTGTCTGTATGTCCGTATGTCCTTTATGCGCTCGCGAACGGCCCATCCGATTGAGATGAAATTTTCTTCACGTCTTCCTTTCATTCCAGCGCAGCCCACTGTCATATTGTTTTAGTGTGAAATCGGCTGCTTACCCAATATTATTTCATTTTTCATTATAATTTCATATATCTCAGGGGACTTAACTCTGTAAAAGTTATTTCAAGGGGCATAACTTTTCTGTATAACTTATAGTCATATTGTGGCATCGTTTTCAAAGATTTATAAACTCTTTGTCCATAGTTATGTACCGGCATATGAGTTATAATAAATAATGATACAATCTTTAAGGCATTTTCAAAGTTTTCTTAAAAATAATGCATAATGCATAACATTGTAACTCATCTTTTTATGCTTAAACAATAAATAAATAATAGTTACCTTATCTCTATCAAGTTTGAAGATTTTATATTTCTTTACACTGTCGCCAACTCTAAGAAGACATGGAACAACTTCAGCCATTATTAAATCTACAGGCATATGCGTTATATTACTCCTCCTCCTCCTCTCCCCTCCTCCACCTCCTACCCTCTTCCTCTTCCCCTCCTCCCTCTCCCTCCTCCATCCTCCTCTTCCCTCTTTCTCCTCCTCCTCCCTCCTCCTCCCTCTTCCTCCCCCTGCCTCCTCGCCCTCCTCCCTCCTCCTAATCACTCCTCTTCCTTCCTCCTCCCTTCTCCTCCTCTCTCCTCCTACGTCCTCCCCCTCCTCCCTCCTCCTCCTTCCTCTTCCTCCCCCTCCTCCTCCCTCTTCCTCCCTCCTCCTCATCCCTCCTCCTCCCTTCTCCTCCTCCCTCCTCATCCTCTTTCCTCCTCCCTCTACCTCCTCCTCCTCCCTCCACATCCCTCCTCCTCCTCCCCCTCCTTCTCCTCCCCTCCTTCTCCTCCCTCCTCCTTCTCCCTCGTCCTCCTCCCTCGTCCTTCTCCCTCCGCCTCCTCCCTCCTCCTCCCACCTCCTCCCCCTCCCCTCCCCATCCTCCTCCTGCGTTCTTCTCCTCCCTCCTCCTCCTCCTTCTCCTTCCTCCTTCTCCTTCCTCCTCCCCCTCCTCCTCCCTCCTCCTGTCTCCTCCTCCTCCTTCCTCCTCCTCCCTCCTCCTCCTCTCTCCTCCTCCTAATCCCTCCTCCTCCCTACTACTCCTCCTCCTTCCTCCTCCCTCCTCTTCCCTCCTCCTCCTCTCTCCGCCTATCTCTTCCTCCCTCCTACTCCTCCCTCCTCCACCTCCCTGTTCCTCCTCTAAGCTCCTACTCCTCCTTTTTCTTCTTCTTCTGCTGCTGCTGCCGCTGCTCCATTTACCCAAGTTAATCGTTGGGGAAGATGTAAAGATCTTTCAAGTGCTCTTTCTAATGCTTTTTGTAAGTTGGTCTTCGTTTATCTAAGGTTGTTGTAACTGCAACCAATAAATGATTAGACAGACAGACAGACAGACAGACAGACAGACAAACAGACAGACAGACAGACAGACAGACAGTCGGGAACGGGAACTTATATGACTACTTATATGAATTAAATGAGATGCTCCCCATCAGGGGCTGGGCGAAGCCGGGCCGGATCAGACAGACAGACAGACAGACAGATAGATAGTCGGGAACGGGAACGTGAGCTTATATGACTACTTATATGAATTAAATGAGATGCTCCACACCAGGAGCTGGGCGATGCCGGGCCGGGTCAGACACACAGACAGACAGACAGACAGACAGACAGACAGACAGACAGACAGACAGACAGACAGACAGACAGACTGACAGTCGGTAACCGGAACGGGAACTTATATGACTACTTATATGAATTAAATGAGATGCTCCCCACCAGTGACTGGGCGAAGCCGGGCCGTGTCAGCAAGTCTTATATATAAAATAGAATCTCCGTCTGTATGTCCGTATGTCCTTTATGCGCTCGCGAACGGCCCATCCGATTGAGATGAAATTTTCTACACGTCTTCCTTTCATTCCAGCGCAGCCAACTGTCATATTTTTTTAGTGTGAAATCGGCTGCTTACTGAATATTATTTAATTTTCCATTTTTCATTATAATTTATATACAGCTAGGGGACCTAACTCTGTAAAAGTTATTTCAAAGGGCATAACTTTTAATAACTTTTCTGTATAACTTATAGTCATATTGTTGCATCGTTTTCAAAGATTTATAAACTCTTTGTCCATAGATATGTACCGGCATATGAGTTATAATAAATAATGATACAATCTTTAAGGCATTTTCAAAGTTTTCATAAAAATAATGCACAATGCATAACATTGTAACTCATCTTTTTATGCTTAAGAAGTTACTGTAGTCATGCAGGTGATTAGAAAGAGTTTTCATTAAAAATAATGGATGGTGTGTGGAAGGACATTCTTTTAAGTTACTTTTTTTGTTGTATGAATTTAATGAGACGCTACCCGCCTGGAGCTGGGCGAAGCCACGCCGGGTCAGATAGATAGACAGACCCACCTTTTCGCTGCAGTTATGTACAGGCATATGCGTTAAAATCCTCCTCCTCCTCTCCCCTCCTCCTTCTTCTACCCTCTTCCTCTTCCCCTCCTCCCTCTTTCTCCTCCTCCTCCTTCCTCCTCCTCCCCCTCCTCCCTCTTACCTCCTGGCCCTCCTCCTAATCACTCCTCTTCCTTCCTCCTCCCTTCTCCTCCCACTCCCTCCTCCTCCCTCCTAATTCTACGTCCTCCCCCTCATCCCTCCTCCTCCCTCCTCCCCTTCCTCCTCCTCCCTCCTCCCTCTCCTCCTCATCCCTCCTCCTCCCTTCTCCTCCTCCCTCCTCATCCTCTCTCCTCCTCCCTCTACCTCCTCCCTCCTCCTCCCTCCACATCCCTCCTCCTCCTCCCTCTTCCTCCTCCTCCCTCCTCCTCCTCCCCCTCCTCCTCCTGCGTTCTTCTCCTCCCTCCTTCTCCTCCTCCTCCTCCTTCCTCCTCCTCCTCCCTCTTCCTCCTCCTACCTCCTCGCCCTCCTCCTAATCACTCCGCTTCCTTCCTCCTCCCTTCTCCTCCCCCTCCCTCCTCCTCCTCCTACGTCCTCCCACTCATCCCTCCTCCTCCCTCCTCCTCATTCTCCTCCCTTTGTCTCCCTCCTCCACCTACCTCCTCCTCCTCCTCTACTCCTCCCTCCTCATCCCTCTCCTCCTCCCTCCTCATCCCTCCTCCCTTCTCCTCCTCCCTCCTAATCCTCTCTCCTCCTCCCTCCTCCTCCTACCTCCGCCTCCTCCCTCCTCCTCTTCCTCCCTCCTCCTCCCTCCTCCTCTATCTCCCTCCTTCTCCCTCTCCTCCTCCCTCCTCCTCCCCCTCATCCTGCGTTCTTCTCCTCCCTCATGCTCCCTCCTCCTTCTCCTTCCTCCTCCCTCCTCCTCCTCCCTCTTCCTCCTCCTCCCTACTCCTCCTCCCCTCCTCCCTCCTCCTCCCTTCTACTCCTCTCTTCTTCCTCCTCCTCCCTCCTCCATCCTTCCCACCCTCCTCCTCCCTCTTCCTCCCTCCTCCTCCTCCCTTCTCCCCCTCCTCCTCCCTCCTCCTCCCTCCTTCTCCTCACTCCTCTTCTTCTCTCCTCCTCCTCCTCTCTCCTCCTCCCTCTACCTCCTCCCTCCTCCTCCTTCCTCCTCCTCCCTCCTCCTCTTCTCTCCTCCTCTTAATCCCTCCTCCTCCATCCTATTCCTCCCTACTCTACTCCTTCCTCCTCTTCCCTCCACCTCCTCTCTCCGCATATCTCTTCCTCCCTCCTCCTCCCTCTTCCTCCTCCCAGCTCCTACTCCTCCTTTTTCTTCTTCTGCTGCTGCTGCTGCCGCCGCTCCATTTACCCAAGTTAATTGTTGGGGAAGATGTAAAGACCTTTCAAGTGCTCTTTCTAATGCTTTTTGTAAGTTGATCTTCGTTTATCTAGGTTGTTCTAACTGCAACCAATAAATGATTAGACAGACAGACAGACAGACAGACAGAGAGGAGGGAGGGAGAGACAGACAGACAGACAGACAGACAGACAGACAGACGGGAACGGGAACTTATATGACTTACTTATATGAATTAAATGAGATGCTCCCATCAGGGGCATGGGCGAAGCCGGGCAGGGTCAGGCAGACAGATAGACAGACAGATAGACAGACAGACAGACAGACAGATAGACAGTCTGAACGGGAACTATATATGACTACTTATATGAATTAAATGAGATGCTCCACACCAGGAGCTGGCGATGCCGGGCCGGGTCAGACAGACAGACAGACAGACAGATAGTCGGTACGGGAACGAGAAACTTATATGACTACTTATATGAATTAAATGAGATGCTCCCCACCAGGGACTGGGCGAAGCCGGCCGGGTCAGCTAGTTATTTTATAAAACCACATCTCTGCGGTATCAACATAATCCCCCACTAATCTGTCCATAATTTACTTTCACATATGTGGATTGACTCTATATAGGTATTAAGTTTTCTTTCTCACCTAGATTTTATAAAGTTATAATGCATAAAATATTCTTCATCTAGGTACACGCAGCTATTATTTTAATCATCTCTCAGACAATTATTCAATTATCCCTTTCTAGAAAACAATAGTTATTTTAAAGGAACAAGACCGACAGGGTAAAATGTTAATTTGACAAACTGTTTCACATTTTTAATTGTGTATTACACTTCTCCGGTTTCAATGGCATGTGGGTTTGTAACTTAGCACTACGCTGTGAGCCTAGATAAACTACTCCTACCTGCACACATTCCATTGTATATCATCAAACAGCAGATTCATTCCAGAGCGTCACTCTCATCACAGCCAGTCGAAACGATTCTCCATCTTTTGCCAGTTCATCTCCATCATGCATTTGCATGCCCTACCATCTTCTTCCAGGAATCATAACTGCCTATAGTACCTTGCCGTGTAGGACAGGGGGCTCTGAGTCTGAGGAATTAAGGCTGCCTGGCTTGTGCAGTCGCCGCGAACTGTGCAGGTTAGAGTGTCCCCCCCCCCCCCCCCGGACACAAGAAAAACATCCACACCCTCCCGAAGGAGAACCCGGCATTCTTAGCCACTCGGCCACCCGCTCCTCTCCAGCGCCACTGCGACGTTTAATTTGGCCAAACTATTTTGGTTTCCGAGATGCTGCTATTTATCTGTCTGTTTTCATCGATCTTCAGATTTAGTAGAATGTCAGTATATGTCTTCTTCTTGGCCTATGGTATTCTAAGGATTTTTCTGTAACATTTCACTTTAAAAGACTTGATTTTTTTTTTCTTTAGAGATTGCGAAATCATACATGACTCACATCCGTATGTTGCCAAAGGAAAGATGCATGTTCTCAAACATGCTACTTCGGCTGTTTTACTGGTGTTGTGTCATAGACTTAATTAATGCTGCTTATATAACAGTGTAGCCTGTTACAGTGATTATATGGCATTATTTGGCAAGTAGAATGATGAATAGGGGATGTCCAATGCGTCCAATGCGTGAATAGCAGTGCACGGGTGAGCACCGTTGCTTGAGCGGGCGAGGAGCGTGTGGTGTGATGACGATAGGTTAGTTACGGGACAGAAGCCGTTTTACGATCGTATAGACAGGCAGCTTATGTGATTCCATCAGGAATGAGTGAGAAAGTTTAAGTTTCTTTTGAAATAAGAAATCAATTTGCCTTTTTGTATAGAGGAAGATGGCATGGACATCTTTGTATACCATCTTGAATCTACCCTTTGATACTACTCAGAACCAATAAACGACAAAACCTACATGATGCGACTTGTCTGTACGTCATTTCATTTTGCGACTTAACGTTGTTGCTGTATGATGAGGAGATAAATGTACCTCCAAGCCCTATATGAAACAGCTGTCTTTGGCCCCTCTGCTACACTTAAACGCTGCATTGCTGTGGCCAGTCTATGTCTAACTTCCTTTGAAGAGTTTCCATTCTTGGGGATTGTGGAGCCAAGACACTCAAAGTGTCTAACATTTTCAGCTTGATCATTACTGATTGTTTGACTGTAGACATTAGTCTTTCAAGTTAGCCCGTGGGACCTGGTCGAGAAAGCGGGGGAAGAGATTGACAACCCGTATGTGGAGTGAATGATCTGGCAGGGGATCGGCAGGGGTTCTCAAAAATGAAAGTAGGCAGGGGATCTCAAAAATGAGAGTAAAGACCAGGAGAACTTTCAATCCAGATAGCAGTTGGAACGTTAGCAGTATGACTCTTCGCTGACTGTTGAACGAGGGGACGGAGCGCGTGTGTGAATGTCCTGAGTGCAGTGATGACAGTTCTTAGCTAACCTCAACTCAACTTAACTCACACAGATATTATTCCATGTATAATAGAACTAGCGGGTGTGTTGGTGTAATGGTTATGACTTTATACTGACAATGGCTTGGGCGCGGTCCCATAGGGGTTCTCTACGGGAGATAGAGACTGGCCACCTATTCCTCCGTGCACTCAGATCATCAAGATGTGATAGATCTTACACATCACATACCCAGCTTCCTGCAACCAGATATTTTTTTTTTAAATAATAGAACTAATAATAACGAACGGGTTTCTACAACCAATTATGTTCGCCCTAGCATATGCAGATGAAAAAGGGGGGGGGGGGGGGGGGGGGGCTAGCACTGCAGCCGCCAGTGTCTACTTCGCATCCGACACTTGCAGGAGAAGATAACCAATAATGCAAAGGAGCTAGATTTCATAAATATATCTCGCCGTGTCACTTTTTTTTTTTTCCTCCCCACCAGGGCAATAGATGTTAGCAAATAAAATAAAACGTTCAGATAAATCCCATCCTCTGTTTACCGACACACTGATGAGATCCTATTGGGCATTCTGCATGGGATTATTCGTCTGTTTGAAAGGTGAAGGTTTTACAGATGCCTACCCTCTTCACCTCAATAACGCCACGGTTTCTGTCCGACTTAATCTCGTCTAGCGGAGGAAATAAGTTCCATCGATTTTGCAACCTTGTCCATGCACACTTAGCTCGTGAGTTTACTGCATTCTATTTCTCTAGGGCTGACATGTGATTTATATCGCACGGCAGTAATCTCTATTCTCCTATTTATCCTCCCGATCGTGGATTACAAACTGAAGGCATTCGAAGCTATGTTTAGAATCAAACTGACCGCCTCTTTCTCCCCCCACCCATCCTCTCTCTCTCTCTCTCTCTCTCTCTCTCTTCCTCTCTCGCCCCTCTCTCTCTCTCTCTCTCTCTCTCTCTCTCTCTCTCTCTCTCTCTCTCTCTCTCTCTCTCTTCAGTTATGTCCAAACCACATTCTCCCCTAAAAGCTAAATCAGGTATTTAAACAAATCAAACAAATATCCAAAACTAACACAGTAGTCCCAAGATATGCAATGTACGTATAATTTGTCAATATTTCCGGTGAGCTTACAAATATCACCGTTGAAATTATTATTAAGCTGTTTGCTTGGCATTTTATCCTGGCTGCTCCTTGTACATTCTTCAAGTTGCCTTTTATTTTATTTCTTGTACCCACGCACATTGAATTGAACTCAACTCGCTATATGATTCTCGGATGTTTCTACTGTATGAGTTTATATCCCTGGTAACTCTGTGTTTTAAAAGTTTAGATTCCTTGAATGAACTGAGTTGAGATGAATTAAGAATCGACATCACAACACTCCAGACATTTCCATAAGTGCTCCGTATTTACTTTCAACAGCCAGTAAATAGTAGATTCCATTAGCAAGTACCAGAGGCAGTGAAAGACTGCAGATTCTTTCCGTCTTCTGATTATTTCACTTTTGTGTTCAGGCAGTCTTCATCATCATCATCATCATCATCATCATCATCATCATCATCTTTTTCTTTCTTGTATCCCGCAATGAGCCGGTATCTCTGGCTGAAGGGTTACATCACTTTCTCCGTAATCCCGTTTATCCACGCAGGGTCTCGCAGCGAGGCGAGAATTGGAAGCGGTTCGACCCGCGCTCGTGACTTGCGGGATAATGAGCCAGCCGCTCAGAAAGCAATGGCAAACTACTGAGCGTAATATTGCCAAGAAATCAACGTACAGCTGAAAGATGCTGACGTTGACAGCGATGTCCTGTAAAGGATATGCAAAACATTTATTTATCCCGCAATGAAGCATCGGCTCTCTGCCAACTCATCCAAGCCGTCGTACTATCTCAGGCAGCTCCGTTCATGCCCTCCTCATACTATCTCAGGCAGCTCCGTCCATGCCCTCCTCATACTATCTCAGGCAGCTCCGCCCATGCCCTCCTCATACTATCTCAGGCAGCTCCGTCCATGCCCTCCTCATACTATCTCAGGCAGCTCCGCCCATGCCCTCCTCATACTATCTCAGGCAGCTCCGCCCATGCCCTCCTCATACTATCTCAGGCAGCTCCATCCATGCCCTCCTCATACTATCTCAGGCAGCTCCATCCATGCCCTCCTCATACTATCTCATGCAGCTCCGCCCATGCCCTCCTCGTACTATCTCAGGCAGCTCCGCCCATGCCCTCCTCATACTATCTCAGACAGCTCCGTCCATGCCCTCCTCATACTATCTCAGGCAGCTCCGCCCATGCCCTCCTCGTACTATCTCAGGCAGCTCCATCCATGCCATCCTCATACTATCTCAGGCAGCTCCGCCCATGCCCTCCTCGTACTATCTCAGGCATCTCCGCCCATGCCCTCCTCATACTATCTCAGGCAGCTCCATCCATGCCCTCCTCATACTATCTCAGGCAGCTCCGCCCATGCCCTCCTCGTACTATCTCAGGCAGCTCCGTCCATGCCCTCCTCGTACTATCTCAGGCAGCTCCGTCCATGCCCTCCTCATACTATCTCAGGCAGCTCCGCCCATGCCCTCCTCATACTATCTCAGGCAGCTCCGCCCATGCCCTCCTCATACTATCTCAGGCAGCTCCATCCATGCCCTCCTCATACTATCTCAGGCAGCTCCATCCATGCCCTCCTCATACTATCTCAGGCAGCTCCATCCATGCCCTCCTCATACTATCTCAGGCAGCTCCGCCCATGCCCTCCTCGTACTATCTCAGGCAGCTCCGCCCATGCCCTCCTCATACTATCTCAGGCAGCTCCGTCCATGCCCTCCTCATACTATCTCAGGCAGCTTCGCCCATGCCCTCCTCATACTATCTCAGGCAGCTCCATCCATGCCCTCCTCATACTATCTCAGGCAGCTCCGTCCATGCCCTCCTCATACTATCTCAGGCAGCTCCGCCCATGCCCTCCTCATACTATCTCAGGCAGCTCCGCCCATGCCCTCCTCGTACTATCTCAGGCAGCTCCGTCCATGCCCTCCTCATACTATCTCAGGCAGCTCCATCCATGCCCTCCTCATACTATCTCAGGCAGCTCCGTCCATGCCCTCCTCATACTATCTCAGGCAGCTCCGTCCATGCCCTCCTCATACTATCTCAGGCAGCTCCATCCATGCCCTCCTCATACTATCTCAGGCAGCTCCGTCCATGCCCTCCTCATACTATCTCAGGCAGCTCCGCCCATGCCCTCCTCATACTATCTCAGGCAGCTCCGCCCATGCCCTCCTCATACTATCTCAGGCAGCTCCGTCCATGTCCTCCTCATACTATCTCAGGCAGCTCCACCCATGCCCTCCTCATACTATATATCTCTGTCGCTAATTATCTTCTCCTCTTTTATGTTTGCACTGTAGGTTCCATTCCAATTCCAATTCCAATTTCTGGTACGAGTACCCCCTTTCAGCCTTCGAGTTTTCGAATTGGCTATGTAGAGCTCTTTTTGGTGTAGCTTGTAGTTTGTCTTTCGTACTTTAGGCTTCTTGTTGTCAGCTTCCTGGCTTCTGATGGGTTGATTGCGTTCGTTACTTTCTTGATGAGGTTTTACATGTCTGGAAAGCAGTTTCTATTTATACTATTGTGAGGTGTGTCCTGTCCACCACCGGCATGTTTTCCTCACATCTTGTTTAGTTCTCTCCATGCGTTCCATGTTGGTGATTCTGTCGTATAATTTTATTCCTTCTATTAGTCTTGTGTTTACCGTGCTAAAGTTTCTTTGAATGACACA
Source organism: Cepaea hortensis (assembly GCA_963921405.1). Lineage (NCBI taxonomy): Eukaryota > Metazoa > Mollusca > Gastropoda > Stylommatophora > Helicidae > Cepaea > Cepaea hortensis. Next base: position 57,178,477 of record OY992891.1, read on the forward strand.
GACTGAATAACTCCTATGTTCCTATACATATAGAATTTATCACTCTGCTTGTCAATATTTTCATCACATAAACAAACGAATTTGCTAACGAAACACAAATGCGTTACTACTGCTCCGAATAAACACACAAAATATGACTAGGCAGTTCGGCTTTAAAAAAAAAAAACACACACACACACACACCCACGCAAGCACGCACGCACGCACACACACAGAGAGAGAGAAGGGGAGAGTGTGTGTGTGAGAGAGAGAGAGAGAGAGAGAGAGAGAGAGAGAGAGAGAGAGAGAGAGAGAGAGAGAGAGAGAGAGAGAGAGAAATGCGAACATTTCGATCGAAGTCTTCATCAAGGAACAAGAAAAACAAACAAAACAATAAAAAAGCAGATAAAAGAGAACTCTACATGTCCTTTGTAGGACGATACGATCAATTCCAGATTGATTTCCAAGGCATTTTACGTCAACGGTGAAGTGACCAGTGTATTGAGCGAATCCACCAACCCGCCGTCAGCGCACAGGAAGTTTAAGCGCCATAAAACATTAAAACACTTAACTCGGGATTGGAGAAAAAAAATCTACGTTTACACTGTTCATTTTCACTGCGCTAGCATATTTTTTTTCTCCCTCTAGCATATCCCTTACAGAACGTTGCAGTCAACATCAGCATGTGTTAGCTGCTGTTGATGTACTAGGCAAGATTACGCTCAGTGGTTTGCTATTGCTTTCTGAGCGACCGGCTCACATATCATATAAGTTACCTACGCGGCGAGAACCGCTACCTATTCTCGCGCAGGTTACGTTACTCACGAGAATATACGGGATTACGGAGAAGCTCGCATAATATGTTTGTCATTTTTCTCAAGCTTAATCAACACTGACTTTTGTTAAGCTACTTTCACTGTCATTTGGGAAGACATCAGACACATGCAGTATCTTTAGCGAAATTAAACAGACAGAGAATAGTACATACATAGACAGATAGGAAGACCTCACGATTTCAAAATATTTATGCAGTATTAACATTGTGTTTTTTATACAATTTGCAAAATGCCCCAATCCTTTGGCATGTACCACTAAAATGGATCTAATTTATTGTATCCTGCACTCATAAACCTCCTTCCAGGACATTTCATTCGGAGCTCATACACTGAATCTCTGAAGTGTTATTAATTCTGCCAAACGAACGTTCACCGTGTCGGTTCTTATCAGTTCACTGCATGGCACAATGGCCAAGAAGTCTATATGTGTTATGCTTGCGTACACAAACTCCACGTGACGATTCAGCGGTAACTATATCCATAAGATTGTTATTTATTTAAGTCAGTGGGACACTGAGGCGCTGCTGTGCCGGAGTAGGGATTCATACAAACCTCTTTTCACCTCTATGTTGGGCATTCTGAGCTAATCATGAGCTACCCTCCCTTCGTTAGGCAGACAAGTGAGTCTGGCTAACGAGTGGGGGGGGGGGGGGGTCGTTCATAGTCTTCACTGTGATGAAGTCTGCCGATGATCATACATTTTGCACGTTATGATACTGCAAGGCAGATACGGCAATTTCCCAAGATAACCACAGACAGCACCCAAGTCTTCGCTCAGACAACAGATTTGGATGCTCGGTATGCGTGTGTTGCTTGCCTTCTGGTTTGGAACCAAGTTATCACCAGTTCCCAATTCCTCAAGTCGTACAAGAGTTAACAATGGGAATCGACGGGTTCCCTACAGCGGCAACTTCACCCAGTGCCTCAGACAGAACCTGGATAGCAAAGCTATATGTAAAGCGGTCGGTAGTGGCAGAGAACTAGGTAACCATATAGATAAAATCTAATTTATGACACCCGTGAACAGGCTGTGACAACACTTACTGTTCTATACAAACATTAGCATTGTTAACGATAAATGATCATGCTTTTACAATTCCCAGAGCACTACAAGATACAATTTCTTGCAAGATACATAAACAAACTTTAAATAATTAAGTTGTTTACTCTATACCAGAGAAACGCGAAGACCGGGAAGAGCATGTCTGTTTCATAGCGACGAGAGATAGGCGATGAATATCCGATAAATTATTATTGTGAAAGTAGGACGCGACCTTATCTGGATGTAGAAATCACTTGCTACCTGCAAGAGTTTGTAGTACCAGTTTTCATGATATACATTACACAAGATAGTTGACTTAAACTTCCATACTGATAACACTGTACAATTTTCAGGAATGTATTTGATCAGGACATGCTGAATAACCTTTCATAAGAGCTATGTGTGTGAGACAGACAGACAGACAGACAGACAGACAGACAGACAGACAGACAGACAGACAGACAGACAGACAGACAGACAGACAGAGAGGCAGACAGGCAGGCAGACAGACAGGCAGGCAGGCAGGCAGGCAGGCAGGCAGGCAGATGCTCAGTTGTCGCTATTGTGAGACAGACAGACAGACAGACAGACAGACAGACAGACAGACAGACAGACAGACAGACAGACAGACAGACAGACAGACTGACTGACAGACATGCTCAGTTGTTTCGAATGTGTTTGTGTGTGAGAGATAGAGAGAGAGGGGAGGGAGAGGGGGAGGGAGAGATGGAGAAAGAGAGAGGGAGAGAGAGAGAGAGGGAGAGAGAGAGAGAGAGAGAGAGTGAGAGAGAGAGAGAGTGAGAGAGAGAGAGAGAGAGAGAGAGAGAGAGAGAGAGAGAGAGAGAGAGAGAGCGTTACTCATAAAAATATATAACGGCTCGTTTTACCACTCCAAAGTGTGGCTGTTACCAAGTAGCACCTAGACTACATACTCATCTATATACATTCAACTAAAATATCCACAACTAACAAGCTAATAATAATCTTTAATGGGAAGTCAGCCTGGTAGAATGGATAAGAGCGCTTGTTCTTGAACATCCGAGGTTGGAGTGGGTTCGCCTGATGGCGAGGGACATAGGTAATAAGGAAGGCTAATCCACACGCACAAATAAGTCCAGTGCACTATAGTAGTTAATAGTTACACGTGTACGGACTAAGCTCGAGTTCATAGCGAGCGAACTAAAAATAAAACTCTAATTATATAGTACAGGGTGTATTTTTAATGACAGTGCATTGTTTGAAAATATTGCAGGTCCAAGTTTTTTATTTGCGTAATCTTGCCTAGGAATCAACATACAGCTGAAAGATGCTGGTGTTGACCGCAATATCCTGAAACAGGATGGAAACGCGGAGAGAGAAAAAAATTAGGTTGCATGAACTTTACAGAGGGTGAACACAAAACTTGGACCGGCAATATTTTCAACTACTGCAGTCATTAAAAATACACCCCGTAGATTAACTCGTTCTGTCCCGGAATGTTATTAAACAACTGGTTCTTCTCCCCACCCCTATCCTACGCCATTTCAACCGCTCGTCAACAAGACTCTCGATCCACTGCCAGTTCTCCTGCTTCATGCGTGTTTATGCCCAAAGGGTCTGCAATATCTTACTATGCACCTTCGTGCTGGACCAGCCCTCTTTCTTCTCCCAGCCATCACGATTCTCTCCAAGCCACTGTGACATTTGATATTGCCAAAGTATTTCAGTTTCCCAGATACCATACTGTTAATGAGCCTGGAATGTCACGAACTTTGAAATTAGTGCGTCTATTGGAGTCGTTAACGTGGATGCATTGTCCCTGACATGCGGGGATTCTTGGCAATGAGGGGGTTGATTGGCTGGCTTCTAGAATGCATTTATGGGGCAAATTTCAAATGGATAAATCGTTGCTTATGCTAGTTAAAGCAACATTAAATATATACTTGAACTAGTGTTACAAGTCGAATGCGTGATGTGGTAGATGTGTATCAAACAAGATTGCGAAGTTAACATTCAAACACTTTGATATATGTTGAACAAGGCTGGGCGCTTATGGGTATGTCTTTAGTGCTGTGACGCTGCTTCAGTTTACCAAACACCACTGCCAATAAGGCAGAGGTTTGAATGCGAAATTAGAAAGCAAATGAATATGACAGCTCAATGACTGTTTCAGTATTTAAAAAAAAAACAGGTGCAGGTAATCCCATAGGTTCCTGAGACGAATGTTGCGAATTCCTTGGACTGCCAGAGTAACTAAATCGACGATTGCCTGAAAGAGGCTAATGAAACTAGAGCATTATATACAACAATAAGAAAAAGACAAACAGTTTTCTTTCGTCATATGTTGAGAAGAGGGGCATTGGAGAACACCGGTGACGACTGGAAAGATCAAGGGGAAGAGAGGCAGAGGCCGACCAAGAGAAACTATGCTGGACCGACTAAGACGGTGGCATGGAGGAATATCATCAGCAGGGTTGATCCAGAACACCAAAGACCGAGCTATATGTGGAGAGACATGAACGCCTACGCCAGCTGGCAGGACACTTGATGCTGATGATGAGTCCCCTAGAAAACACTGCCGTCAAGATGTAAAGTGGGGTGGTCACCTTCTTTCCTCGTCTCATTTTGTTCCCAAACAATTCTAAACATTATACGATACTCATTTCTATAAGGCTGGGTCGACCCCAGGGCGTACTTCTCGGAAAAAGCAACAACCAGGCAAGGCTGCTCCTATGGAGCACCCATTTACGCCGTTTCTTTGATTTTATGTGAGACTGCAAAACATGATTTTCTTGGCATCTTTACAGAAGGTAGTTTGTCATTGCTTTCCTTCCTAGCAGTGACCATACTGGTCGATGGCCGTAGCCACTGTCTCCCCCAAAAAAGAGATCCTCTGCCTGTCGTCGTGAAGTTTGAGACCATAATCTACAACTATCTGTTGGCTGCTCTTCAACTTCATCCACAACATGCACCCATGGCTTCACGTAACCCTGATCGGGGAGCTAAGCGGGTACTCTACCTTGCACAAGGGTTCTCGTAGGCTATCGGAGGGGAGGAGGCACCTTACCTCTCCTTTGATAGGGAATACCCCTACCCCGCCACCCGTTTCTCTGCTCAGGGTTGAACTCGGAACACTGTCTGGGCAGGCAAGTGCCTGTTTCAGTAAGTATGAATGTTAATTGCATATCCTTTACAGGACATAGCAGTCAACTCCAACAGTCTTTGGCTGTTTGTGATTCCTGGGCAAGTTTACGTTTGGTAGTTTACCACTGCTTTCTGAACGACCGCGGACTCATACCTTTGAATGGGAACCAACGCAAAGCGGTCTCTTTCCAAATCGCCCGCAGCTGTCTTACGAACGCGGTATGCGGGATTACGAATTGCTGCGGGATTACGAATTGCTGCGGGATTACGAACTGCATTCGTAATGCCTTCGCCACAGCGTATGTTGTTTCAGTAAGTATGCATACAATATCATTGCCAGTTCAATCACAAGGTTACAGATATTTGACTAACATGTATGTTACTGTGAACGAATAGTCAAGTTATCCCACACCTTTAGGTCCCATGCGTGGAGCAAATATTGACAATTATGACTATACAATCGTCTCTGTCATCTGGTATTTTAGTGAAGCTGGTGTTGTTTATTTTATTATTTATTGTCATGTCATTTAGCTTTTCCACATACAGCTGTCTTCCTCTGACTCTCTTGCTTACTATTTTCCCCACATACGGATAATGTCTAGATTCCTTCTCTTCTGTTGAATGTCCTATAAAATTCATTAATCTTTTTTCATATTATTTTGATGAGCAATCTAGTGACACCTGATGCTGTGAAAACTTCAGATTTTGTTGTCTTCTGTTCACGAAATTTTCATCATACATCATAAGGAGGGAAGAGGGCGGGGGAGAAACATCTCTTCTGTTGTCTCCAGTTTCCGATAATTTCATTACTCACTTTCCAGCATTTGCATCCATGCAGAAGAACAAGACACACTCAACTATTCTCTCTCTCTCTCTCTCTGTCTCTCTCTGTCTCTCTCTCTCTCTCTCTCACACACACACACACACTCACACACACACAGAGAAAGAGGAAGGGAGAGAGAACGAGATAGAGAGAGACAGTAAAGTAAGTGTGTGGGGGAGGGGGGATTTATATATTATGTCTCCCACACATACACCTCTTTTGCACGTTACTCTCTGTCCTTATTCCGTTCTATTTTGAAACAAAGTTGCAATAGTTTATATGGCTGGCTTTTTTCGTCACTGCATTTGCTGGATCACTCAACGATCCCTAGCCCATCTCCTGAAGACTATATTTTAGCGCTGTATCTAGCTCGCTTGAGACCTGTTGTCAAAATAACAGACGGCTTGGAAATCCTTCAGGGCAGCAACTTCCCAGTTAAACACCCGTTAAGAGTACCAATAATGTCCCGATGTGACTTTGAACGTTGCCAGAAGATAGTCTCATCTGGCATCACGTCAGACGAAGTATGGATTTCTTTCCGCGATTTTAGCTAGCTGGTGGCCCCCTACAATCGTATTCTTTTAGATCCGACAGCGCTAACGGATGAGCAGCTAGTACTCGTATTACAATGTCTTTAGATTATATGTTCATGAAGACATTATATATAGTGCCCTTTAGATACTGTCTTTTATAATGCCTTTAAATTATATGTTTTTGAAGACTTACATGTAGTACCTTATAGATAATGATTGCTATAATGTCTTTAAGTTAAATTTTATGAATACATTACATACAGTGCCCCACACAAAGTGACCATTATAATGTCTGCAAATTGTATGTAAATGAAGATAGTATATGTAGTGCCCCAAAGATACAGATTTGAGTCTTTAAATTGTGTTCACGAAGATATTATATACAGTGACTATTGAGACACACTAGTATGTGAAAATTTAATGTTCATAATGACATTACCTATAGCGCCCTGCAGATAATGACTATTATGTTCTTAAATTATAGGGGTGTTAGACTGGAATATGTTGCCTAGTATATGTACTTAAGAGTTAATTATTGGTCGCCAAAACCAAAAAGTTAACTTAACAGTAGCGTCGCGGAAGTAATCTGCTCGTGCCTTCTTGGCTGGAAATGAAATCACCCAACAAAGCTTGTTTTCTAAGTTTCCCTTTCTCCCATCAGTGGCCGGTCCACCAGAAGAGTATGGTTTGCCATCTTATTTGCTAGGGAAAAAATGTTAGTTTCCACTGACTTTGGTAAGATCATCGAATATCGTATTGTTATTTGACTGCATTATTTCTGCTCTATGCTAATGATATGCCGCGTTATGATAAATTATTCTAACCTTATTCTGTGTTAAATCATGATTCGCTTTCGGACTTAGTAACTTATTGGCTAAATACGTTTCTTCCATACAGACAAATGAATCTCATGTAAATACTTTGCATTCTGTTCGTCAATGTGATAATGTGTCTATTGTTTATAAGGTACATTGTACATATGTCCAGTCTGAAACCTGCTGTATCTTTGCAGTTCTTGTTTCGATCTATTCTCTTAATGATTTGCACGAAGACTTTGGTGGCATGACTTCGAGCGAGTGTACCTTAGTTGTTGCATCGTTTTCAATGTCCTTGAAACGGGTTGACAGGCAAGAAGATCGACTTCATTGTACCGGGTTTTATCCCATCTAGCTGGGTCTCTCCACCCAGCAGCTAGCCCCCGGGCCAAAACGAATCCACGACCTTCTGGGCACGAGGCAAGCGGCTTCACCACTTCGCCAATTAAACTCCCTTAATGGTCCCTTCTCTAGAGACATGTAGATTATACCCTTCCAGACTTTGGGCCACAAGCACGGTTCAGATCTTCACACATAGCGCAGATTACAGGCCGACGATGGCGTCTCCTTCTATTAATATTTAATAATATTTAAATCTGAATAATGTACAGGATTATATAATACAGAATACTGGAATTATTAAACAGGAGTATTGTGTCAATGTCGTTGAAATATGTTTCAACGTGGAGGCCGTAGGGATATATTTTACTTGTATTGTATCTATATAGGAATTCTTAATTTACTACCAAAGTCATGAACTCAATGAGCATGAATACATCACTGTATAAACAGTTACGCTGAATAAATAAGTAGAGCTTTTGAATGGTGTGAGAATTTAATACGAGAATGGTGATCATTTAAGTTTATTATTTTATATCAGCATAACTTTAGAAGCTTTGTTGATGATATCATCTTTATCACCAGTCATTAAATGATTCCGATATCATTGTAGCATGATGGATCAGAACTCCCCATTCCCAGCCCGACACATTCATAAAAATACTTTCGATTTGAGCGGCGTTTCCAAATAGAAGGACGATTCTTGGAAATAGTATGTTCCAGAACGAGTTAGGGGAGGGCAGCGGTATGCGCTTGCTTTTTCATTGGCTAATAAGTAATGAGCCCACGCTATTCCTGGGCCATATTTTAAAATCTAATTAGTTTGAGCGGGGATTCCAACCTGAGCGGTTGCTAGTTTGTGATGTGATGACCCAACAATGCCCTTAAAGATTCGATAATGTATTGTTCTCTGGATACCAGGTACCATATTAAAACATACTTAAATGTGTGATTATGCCTGGTGAACGAAAGAGAAGAATATATGAGTATTTTGTGAATAAAATGTGAAAGTGGAAAACCTAACTTCTGTGCGCCAGTATTCTGAACACTGCTTCTGCAAACCTGTCAGGTCTTTCACGCTGTATACTCCAAGTGCATATCAATTCCTTGTTGTGACTGGTTGCGTATGCTTGATGAATGTATAGTACACTCGTGCAAATTCGCAAACCCAAACCCCTTGTGCATTCTTCATGCCTAGGATGACTCATTCTTAAATCAACTGTACCTTTGCTCTCACGAGTTAACATATGGCAGTCTGAATTGGAATGAGTGATGAAACATGTACAAGTTCCTTTGTAAAAAGCTGAGAATGTTGGAGTGAATGAGCTGGTGCTTTGATAAGTAGCCTCTCACATTAGTAGAAAGAAAGATGCTTCAAATACCCATATGTAAACAGGACGGTGATGGCACGCCAGAATTGCTAAGTTCATGTGATACCTGGTGGCTATAAGCTCAAAAGAATTAATATAATTTCTCTTTGAAGTATTTGAAGTATTACACTGGTACCTTTACTGTTGGTTGGTTCATATAAACTAGTTCCTAGAAGGACCATAGGTGTATGAACCTGTGTCTTAGTTGGCTGAATATAATGTATGGCTCATGCAAATTTACAAGGACTAAACATGTTTTTCCCATATGTGCTTTGGTGCATATGTGAACAATTGCTATGCAATTGAGCTTCTGTTACCTACTGTGGACATTACTCAGTGGGGAAAGAGCACATGAAGATGATGATGTACCTGTGAGACAAGTCTGGTGAAAAAGGGGTGCGGTCTGGCATTGCTGTGTAAGTGTATATGGAATAGGACATTCATGCACCAACATGACAGCCATTGGAAGTGATGTTTGTGCTGCTAATTTGGTAAATGCCATTAGTTAATACCTATTGCATATTGCAGGTGTAAATGCCTATTTTCCATTTCCCTTCACAATGCCTGTCCCATGTCGCTATGTCACAATGCTTGCTTCAAAATGCTTGTAATTGTGTAAGCTACCTCTGTCTCCACATATAGGCTTGTGATTACCACAGATAAAGGTGAATAATAAAATATCACCCACAGTACATCACAGTGAAATTCACTACATTGTCAACTAGGAGAGGTGTGTTTGGACCACACCCATCCTTTTCCTCCCCATCCCCAATCTGTGTCTGTTGATGTATAATAACATTATCTTTTAACATATGTAAAGAGATGTTGTGCCATTTTGTATATCGACAGAGAACAGTATGGTGGAGAGGCCTTCCATATATCATCTGGGACCTCTAACCAGAAGTCCTAGATCCAGAAGTGACTCCCTATCAAAAGGCAGGAAAATCTAAGAAGAATTTTCTCTCAGCTCTCTAACAGCTGAATGCACAAATGGGAGCAAATCACAATCTGAAGCACTACAAATGTGGTGAACTGGACAGTGATCTTTGAGTCAGTCAAAGGTCAACTGAGAAATACAGCAAGTCTTGTAGTATGAACTACCTTCATAGAAAACTGTGGGGTAACTTGGAGTGTTTGTTTATCTAAGACTCACCCTTAGAAAATATCCAGCCGGGTGCTCACACAGTGATTCTTGAAGAATGTGATTGAACAGTAGGGAAGTTGATCTGGCTAAGTGAGTAGCTGCAATGTATGGGACATTATGTATGTCATTATTGAAGTACCCAGTGACAGCCTTCACTGACAGCCTGATCAACCGTGAGATGCAGTACCATATCATCATACCAAATCTTGTCTTCAAGAGGAATGAATCTGCCATGAAGCTTATTCTGGGGAAGCTGCTAACTGGATCTTGTCCAACATCAATGCTGATGATAAAAGGATTCAACAGACCCAGAACAGTAGTTTCTTCCTTGAGTTGCCCATGGATAGGATTTCCTAAATTCCCAAGAGTCAGGAAATGATGATAGATACAGATACTGTAACGGAATAGTGTAGTTAGATATTAGAGAGGAGGAGGAGAGTTAGTTATTGGGTGGTGGGGTAAAAGGGGAGGTGGTGTATCTTGTTTATCAACATGCATGTGTGGCATATTTTATGCATTTTCAATGTAATTATTGAAGTGTTGACATGCCAGGGGATGAAACAATGGTCCTCACTCGACTCACCATCAGCTCAATAAATTGTGTAATTAATGAATCAGTGTTTTAAGTACATGTCCCCAGTGAATTTCTTGTACAGTTGCTGTCAAGTGTTGTCTCTGGTGACTGTCTTAAGTGCTGTGGTTGATTATACATATTGTGAAAAGTCTTGTATAGATGTTGTCAAGTATCTCTTATGATGTAAGTCTTGTACAATGGCTGGTGTACCCAATTCCTTGTGAATGTATGTCCCACTTTTGTCAAGAAACTGTCATGTAGATGTCTTGTCCAACAGATGTAATGTACAGTTATTGTTGAGTTTGTCTACAAAAACTTAATCCTACAGTCCTAGAAAAATTGGACAAAACTGATATAGGTCACACTGACAAAATAAATAAAAGAAGATCTAATGCGACGGACGAACAGCACACTGTCAACAGTATAATGAGTGAGATGGATCCTCAGTTGTGCAGGGGCTAATAGTTCAGATCTTCTTTTGGTCTTGGGGAAACCTTTTACTTCTTATATAAATTTCTGTGTAGATACATAGTGGTCTCACAGTGGGGGTTGAGCCAAAGAAAAGTGGTTCTCCAAAAAGGCTATTGCGGGAATGATTAGCTCATTTGAGTGACCTCTAGACAAAACGTGTTAAATCATATCCTTTATCTTGTTATTTATTATTCAAGATATATCTCCAGAGAACACTACAAACTAGGTCCTCTGTCAATCAATCTAACATGTCACAATCATCAACCAGAAATTGATCACCTAACGGGCTTAAATTTTAACTACAATGGTGTTGTCAATTTTATTAGTCCCAAGGTGCTTGTACTGTGTTTGTTGTCGGTGTACATAGTTTAATAATTAATTATGATAAGTACGTGGTAACTAGTATAAGTCTGTTGGGGTAACAGAGATACTCAAGGACTTCAATGCAAAAATAGGCAATGAAAATGTGGGTGGCGTCACAAGGTGAATGTAATGAGAGAGGAGACAGACTAATAGCTTGAGTAGAATCTCACGATTTGAATATAGGTATTAGGTAACACTTTATTCAAACACTATTCTGAACGATTATGGACTTGGAAAAGCCCTGGAGATTATGTTCGCTATCAAATAGCAAATACTGGCTTAATATTTATTCTATAGAGATTCAAAAGCAGTTTAATATGAGCAAAGCCTAGATCATTATTAGACTGTCATGGCGATCGTGTTCCAATAGTAGAAAAGGAAAGCTGAAAACTTAAAGCTATAAAGAAAACCCCATAACATCAAGTTAGATTTAGTATTACTTAAAACAAAGAAATTAAGGAAATATGCAATATTTATATACAGAACATATACAATGCCAAACAGATAATAAGACTAATAACCAAAAAAAGGGATAGATTGCAAGAAACAAAACAACAAATATAACATAAATCATTCCTAATGTGCACATAATTGAGAAGAAGAAAAAAGAAGAAATGGATGGCGCACAAAATTCTGCAAATGATGGATCAATAAAGAAACTGATGGCGCACGATTTCTGCAAAAGATGGATGAAAAAAACAAGAAAAAACAACATTAGGGGAAAAGATTTTTAATTCATAAATAAATAGTAAACACATGCAAAACATATAGCTTAAAAAAATGTGAGTGAATCAAAAATGCTCGGAGATTCGCACAAATCATGGGAAAGATATTTCCTGTGCCAAGAATTAAATATTTTACCGGGCAAGAAAACATGAAATAACACTGGATATTTAAACTCGAAGAGTGGTGTCATTTTAATGGTACACACAAAAATATAATTAATAGGCTAACAAAATACATATAAATGCTATATTTTAATAAGAGACCAGATGCAATTCATTTAAAACAAAGGTGAAATTCAGCCAATATTTGATACGGAAGTTGAGAATATATTATATGTCACGAGCAAAGAAAAAACACTCGAACCAGACAACGTGATGAGTCAAATGAGGATATGGAAGATTCTGGAATTTAAATAATAAAATGTATAAATGACATCTAACATATAATAGTCCGTGCACTAAGCTGAGAACTCCGTACTCAGGCTTGAGTTATTAGTAGAACGGAGCACTTATGGGTTACACCCGCGTGCCGTGATGTTGATTCGTCGACTAAACTAAGCTAAACTATACTCCTAAAGGCGTGAATTCGATTCGATTTCACCATCACCCCTACCCCGTTCAACCTCAAGGAGAAGGTAAGTTAGGGTCCATCCCTGGCTCAGCTTAACAGTCTTGTGACTGAGTCAGCCGCTAATATCCGCTGCCCACGGTTTTACCCTCACAAGCTTATTAATTTGACGGTGATCGTTGTCCGTATGGGATAACGGTCAAGGATTAAGGATTCTTTCCTAGGTACGTGCGTTTTTTAAATATGCATTTAGTTGTAGGGCGACGAAGAGGTTAATGACGCTGTTCGTAATCCTTCATACCGCTTTCGAAACACAGCTGCGGGTGATTTGGCAACAGAATGCCTTGCGTTGGCTTTTATAAAATGGTATGAAAGTTGGTCGCTCAGAAAGCAACGGCAAATATGAATGTAAACTTGCCAAGAAATTACAAACAGCCAAAAAATGTTGGGTTGACTGCGACGTCCTGTAAAGGATATGCAACTAACTTTTTTTAAGTAGAGCGATGCCATTGTGATGTAAACAAAAAACTCAGTGAACGCTAACCATAACAGTATTTCCAGAATATTTCCTGTGAATGGCCTTCATCTCTCAAAGTATGCTATAGATAAGCTGTTTGGGTGTGGCTTTAGCCCGAACAGCGACTTTATTTGGCTTATTTTATGTGAGCCCAATTGTTTAGAAATGTGTTTGTTGTTCCTTCACAACGTGCACACGCAGTCTATTTTCTCAGAAAGTTGGCTGCCCGGTCCCTTACCAATGAACAAAGAAAGGACAGGTTACACAATTATAACAATCGGGTTACTATTGTAAAAATGTTGCCTCAACTGGATATGAACCTGTTACGTGGTGTAGCTCAATGCGGTCTCAATAGCTTAAAGCCATTCCTCCTATACATACGTGTGCGTGTTTTGATGAAATTAATATTACTTGTGTTAGGATTACCAGTGTCTGCTATGTCGTATTAAGATCACTTTAAAGCTAAACACTGAAAGGCTATACAAAAGCAAAACTTTTAGGAAAGGTCAGTTGCACCGGGCAGGTCAGTAGACAGTTAAGTGTTGACTGAAGTATTATCTCCCACTCCCTCCCCTAATGTCATAACAAAGCTGTAAGAGCCTTGTCATTCGTAAAGAACACCAATGAGTTCATGACCTAACGACACCAATCACGAAGAAAGCCGGCCAGCGGAAGTAAGTAATACAGTGACCTTTAACGACATTAGCCAAATTTAAAACAAGCGTCTGGACAAAACAAGCAGACAATAGTGCGGTTAAATCCAGAGCTTAGACTGTCTAGAAGAGGAAATCAACATTAAATAGAACATGGAAGCTGACACTAATTGTGAAACAACGATCTCTTCAGTACATAAGGGTGGAAACTATGACTATACAGAAATAGTTTCAGGAAGAAGGACAGTCACTACTTTAGCTGGGGACATAAGGTCATAGGCTAATAGCATTTCAAGCACACATAGAGGTGATGTAGATATATAGTGGGAGCTAAGATGTGTAACTAAATGTCAATAATACATAGATAAGGAACAACAAAGAAAGCAACACGAGGGTTGACTGTCCGATTTTCATATTTCACAGCTGGACTTGCATTCCTTTGCAGGATGTTGTCATCGACCCCAGCTTCAGTTTAATTTTCTGGGAATTTTACTTTGAGTTGTTTAGCGGTTTTGATGGAGAAACAAATACTGATTGAGAATACTAGCACATTCATCATCATCATCATGTGCCATGCCGACAAGCGAGGGCGGTCAGGTTTCGCCATCGCATATGATCACCAGAATCGTGGATCAGCTCTGTGTTCTTGTCTCGACTATACCACGTGGTCAAGCCATCCTGGCATTTACTTCTCTGGCCTCCTCCTGTCTTTCCCTCCCCAAAATCTTGCCACTTGTTACTAAGTTCTCCAATTTATTTCTTCTCATAACGTGTCAAAATAATTGTTATAGTCTACGTCTTATTTCTCTAATGAGTTTACGGTTTTCATTTGTTTCTTGTAGGGCTTGGTCATTGGTTTTTCTGTCTGTCCAAGGTATTCTTCGCATTCTCCTCAGAAATCACATTTCCACAGCCATCAGATGTTTTTCAGCTTGTCTGCACATTGTCCACGCTTCATGTCCATATAAAAGTACAGGTCCCGTGTAGCAGTTCAACACTCTTTTTCTTCGTTGCAAATGACATCTTTTTATTGATCAGTATGTTTTCCATCTTGCAATAGGCTACCTTCGCCATAGCGATTCTTGTTCTAATCTCTTCAAGGCATCTCCCATCAGATCTATGACTGTTCCGAGATAATTGTACCGATTCACTTGTTTAAGAATATTCCCATATGTACTTGTATATTACATTGTGGTATTTCCTTCTACCCAGTGACTACCATAATCTGTGTCTTCTTACAATTTAATTCTAACCCTAGTTGTTCACTGTGTGTAACAACCGCATCTATTAAATTTTGCAGGTCCTGCTCATTGTCTACAATCAAGACTGTATCATCTGCATATCTAATGTTATTGATATTTCGACCCCCAACGGTTATTCCTTTCATATCTTCTACATTTCTGAAAATATTTTCACTGTATAGGGAAAATAGTTCTGGAGACATTACACAAGCTTGTCGCAATGTTTGCACGAGTGTGCATACTTCGCTGATAGTTTACACAACAGACTATTGGCAGATAGCAATGCCAAATATAACTTGGATATTTTCTGGTTAATTTATTGGTATAGCCCGTCTCCCTGGTCTAGGGATTACACGACTTTCTCCGTAATCCCGTATACTCTCGTGAGTAACGTTACGTGCGCGAGAATTGGTAGCGGTTCCCTCCGCGTCGGTAACTTATGGGGTATGTGAGCCGGTCGCTCAGAAAGCAATGGCAAACTACTGAGCGTAATCTTGCCAAGAAATCAACAATCAGCTGAAAGATGCTAATGTTGACAGCGATGTCCTGTAAAGGATTTGTGGAAAAAGATATCGGTATAACACTTGCCCGTCGACCCTGTGTTCATGTATCCAAATCCCCTTCGAGACGGAAATATTTTTCCCCAACCACTAGGGCTTCCTAAAACAGGCACCAGACATTTTATGGCAAATTAAAAACGGTCGGCGTGCGACATGCCATATCACCCATCAACTGCCGAAAATTATGGAGTCAACACCACTTACCCAATGATCCTCGTGGGAATTGACCCTTTAGTTTATTTGGTGATCACGTCTGCCCTCAGGAATCTGTCTTTTGTGCTGCCAATCATTTCTGATACCGATGGTCCTCTATGTCATGATGTCAAACTGCCGAGCATCTTCTCTCTTGGGCTCCTCCTGTCTCTCTTCCCCTCCAATTTCCCGTTGAATGGGTATACTACAGCTGTCTAATTCTCGTGACCTGCCACAAGAATTGTGACTGGCTTTTTCTGATGCCAGCAACCATTTCTCTTTGTGATTTAACTTCTTTCAAGATGTCGTCATTGCTCTTTCTATCTATCTACAGTGTTCTCATTATTCTTCTATAGAACCACATCTCCGCAGACTCCGATAATTCCTAACGTGTCTGCTAATTATCGATGATCCGCTTCCATGCATCAGGACTTGCTCAAAATAGCTCATAAGAACCATCTACCTCACCTCAATTGACGGTATTCCAAGGATGTTTCAGTAATATTAAGTCATCAACAGCACCGATTTTCTTCCTTGGTGATTGTGAAATGGTCAATGACGCACATCCGTATGTTGTCACACAAAAACAATTGTACGTTACGTTAATTTGTTTGCTAGTTTTATACCCCTGGCTCTTAATACTTTTAAAACCTCTGCATTGCTATGACCAGTCTCCTTCTGACTTCGTTTGAACAGTTACCATTTGTTGATAATAACGAAAATACTCTGGCATAACAATCAGCATTTTTGTTGACCCATTTTTGTTGCTAAGCGTCGAGACAAGTGGCAATTTACCACACGCGTGAAGGATGAATCAATGTGTCTCCATAACGCAGCATTGATCTCCGGTCATTTACCACCATCTAATGTACACGATGAAGTAGCATCTGCCAAGGTAGCCACATGGCAGACACTGCCGTTGGAGTGTGAAGTGCTAGGCCTTGACTTATTCTAGGCTACGGCTTAATCAAGTCAAGAGACCAATTTCCTTCATAGCCACCCTGCTTTTCCCGGGGCAATTCCCAGATAATTGTGACAATCATCCACTACACATAAATGAGGCTGTGTCAACCTCAGAGGCCGCACTGGTCTTAAACAAGGAATCCTGCCACTGCTGGGTACTGAACACGGACTATTGTCTTGATGAGCCATCACCGTCATCGAGTGCCTTGGCGAATAATGTGGACATTCATGCTTCTACACAAATTGCGATCTCCAAAGGCATGTACAGAGTGTTTGTAAAGTCTCACAAACAAGACAGAAACAAGACATTTGCAAGACGGAAAACATATTCTCCGACAAACAGATGTTCTACATACAAAATGTAGTGATACTTCACACACACCCTGTATTAATTCGTGTGTTGACCCTCGTTCGCGCCATGTCACAAGACTATCAAGAATTTTCTCTCGCTGTCTGTCTCTATTTATTTCGACAAACCTGTCCAGTTGTCAAAATATGTTCCTGTTATAATCTGACCAAATAATGTAGACTGTCTCTTTCTGATGTTTGTAATATCGCGTCTTTGCATCCCTGAAAATATCCAGATTGCTCATTTTGACTGTTCAATTAATGTTTAGCATTCTTCTATACAATCACATCCTCAAAGCCTCCAGAGAATTTTTTGCTTGTTTACTAATTGCCAATCATTCGCAGCCAAGCCCAAGGCGGCTACTAAATTAACAGAAAGGGTAAAGAGAGAAAAGAAAGCAAGAGTTCGCTACTATTCACCCAATAGACAGCATTTTCTTCTTGCAGCTTCTACGTAATTTGTTACCAAACCTTACTCAAGACGACTACCACGTTATGGACAGACCAGAACAGGTCATTCTTCTGCGCCTCAGAACAGGACACAATAGATTACGCAACCACTTGTATACAAAATTTAAGATTGGTGACTCAGCCATGTGCACATGTGGTTTGGCGTCGCAGACAGCAGAGCACATACTCCAGGATTGCCCAAACTACAACATATCCAGGCGAACCTTCTGGCCTAGAGAGACAACAGTGGAAGATAAACTCTATGGACCGCTGAATGAACTAAAAAAGACTTAGATTCATACAAGAGACGACATTGCAGTTGTAGACATGTTTCAGGCGAACGAAAGAAGAAGAAGAAGTTACAGTAAAGTAACGTTCAGAAAGATACTGCACATTACGACTTCGAGCTATTTTTATGGAGGTAATGCCCGGGGTTTTTCTGCGCAAGGCATATCCTCCGTAAAACCCGCGACGGTCCCAATATGTGCTTACCATAAATAGGCATGCCGGTTGTCCAGAAACCATGACAGGTTAATGGTTACTCTTCATGGTGGGGTGGCCAGGCCGCCTTCTTTCGGCTTTGGGAGTTGTGGTGCCATTTTTTGGACCCCGTTATTCGGTTCAGGGGTGAAGTTTTTTTTTCGGAGACCTTGGATTTCGTGGCTGGAGCTAAGGAGTTCGTGCTCTGTGCGGTGTTTTCGGCAGGCCAGTGGAGGGCTGGACAGCTTGAAAGAGTAGAAACTAAAAACAAACTCTAAAGATGCAATTTCTATGCAGCAGATCTTTTCTTATTATTCTGCCATATATCCTCTAACGGAGCACGCTAACCTCACTTCTATTCTTTGCTGTCTTTTATTAACTTTCTCATATTGCTTATCTATGTCTAACTCTCCTCTTCCTTTTTTGTCTTCTGATATTATATTTGCCTTGTAGATTCCAGAGGAAAGACCTCATTTGTTATTAGTTTCCTCAAGATGTGTCCTGTCCAGCGGTAGTCTTTCCTCATCTCTTCTTTCTCTTGCACATATCTATTTCTCCCCTTGAGCTCAACAGTCACCATGTGACACCATTTTTCTGCTCCTCTTCTCCGCATTCATCAATTAATTAGTGAATGCAATGTATCAGTAACTGTTTTATCGTTCTCCCAGTTCCTTAACTCATACAGCAGTACAAATTCGACGTTAGAATTTAATAATATATTTGTAATAAGTTAGTTGCATATCCTTTACAGAAAGTCGCAGTCAGTCCCAGTGTTTTTGGCTGTTTGTGATGTCTAGGCAAGTTTACGTTTAATAATTAGCCACTGCTTTCTGAACGACCGACACTCATACATTTTACAACAACCAACAAAAGGCGGTCTGGTGCCAAATCGCCCACAGCTTCGTTCTGAACGCGGTATGCGGGATAACGAACTGCGCCCGTAACCGCTTCGTCACAGAGCCGATTTATATTTGTAATACTAGTTTTAAATAGGCAGTCGCGGTAGCGCAGTGGATAGCACTTTGCCTGTCGGTCCTTTGGTCACGTGTTCGAATCCTATTCGATGTGGGTATTTATTCTGAAACTAACCTGGGCTCCCAGGTCGTCTCAGCCTAAAATTGGTACATGAAAATTTTCTGGGACATAAAGACCACCAGTTTATTACAGACAGCATCGCCCATTGAGTGCCGATTGGTCTACATAAATATGGAACTTGCAACATATGCCCATTACACCCGTTGGCATGTAAAAGGTCATTTACTTTACTTTACTTTACTTTACCTACCAGTTTTAATTGTCTTTGATTTCCTAAAATGTTCTAGTGCTATAAAGGTTGCTATTGCCTTTTGTGTTAAAATATTGACACATGGCTGTCCCTCTGTGTCTACATTTCTGTCTAGATATAAGTATAAGTGTAAGCCTGGGAAATTGAGCTTCGCCAAGGGTGATTGGATTGCCATTTTCCCTGTTTATTCCCCTTTTCTTTACGGCTTTTCTATGATTGTGCTCGTGTCTATACCTGGCACGGGTTTCGGTGCCATATATGTGAATGTCACTAGACAGCCCAGTATATCTCAAAATACAACGCTTCGCTGTAAAGATCACCTTTAAATCAATGTTAAACTTCTAAAAACTAAGGAACCAGGTGAGCGAGATCGATCCCTGCTCTATCCAGACACTTCAAATACCGTGTTCGGAAGTCTAACAATGTTCATCGATCTGACAGGCACCAGCCAGGGCTAATAAAATCTCTCCCGTATAGTTTATTATATCAAAAATAGCACAGCACCGGGATATATAGCATTATATATAATGCTCACGAGTTTAAAATATAGCCTGGAATAAAAAAAAAGGCGGAGTGGGAAAAACAGCAAATGAATGATTGAGAAATGACATTGTGAAAGAGAATAGAGACGAAAATAAGGACAGAAAAACGGGAAAGCGCGTCTTTTCCCTACATTATTTGACAATTGTCTTTTTCTAATGTATAGTTAATTATGTGGAAGCTGGGGAAATGTTTTATGGAAGAATGGTAAGAACACCATGGACGGATAGAAAGAGCAAGGAAGATGCCGTGTAAGAAGTCAACTCACAAAGAACAGGTTACCCGCATCAGAGGAGACAGTCCACAATCTTTACCAATGTCATGTGAAGGGGAAAGCTAGAATATGTCGTCACCGCGGGAAAGTTGACAAGTAGGAGAGAGGCAGAGAGAGACCAAGAGACAGAATGCTAGAAAGTCTGACATCATGGCACATCAGTATCAGAGATGACTGGCAGCACACGAAACAGAGGGCTGTGAACGGACATGACGATCAACACCACACAGCATAGACTATAAGAAGTTGTTGCATACCCTTTATAGGACGTAGCAGTCAACCCCAGCATTTTTGGCTGTTCGTGATTCCTGGGCAAGTTTGCGTTAATTATTTTCTCATTGGTTATGGGCGCAGTTCTCTCTCTCTCTCTCTCTCTCTCTCTCTCTCTCTCTCTCTCTCTCTCTCTCTCTCTCTCACACACACACACACACACACACACACACACATCGTGATTGTAACTGACTCAGAAAGCATGCTGACGAGGGTGAGGACGGGCAGGCTTCGTGCGGAGTGGCTTGCTTCGCTTCGGAGGTCACGGGCGACAAGCATCGCCTGGATCTTTTCTCCGGGGCATGCCGGTGTGCTGGGAAATGAACAGGCGGACACTGGCTCTGCAGAACTTGGTGGAGTATTGATACATGACAAGGCAGATGTGGTTGTGACCTTGTGGGAGCACGTGTACACCTCGGAGGAGCAAATGGATTACCATGGTCTGGCAAGAATGAGACAGCGAGGAGTGACGAGAGGATCTGGCCGACGCTCAACACTCAGAGGAAAGGCGAGACGGACATATAATCAGATTGCTACTGGTACTATTAGGGTTTGAACTCTTCGCTGGCTGCTGAGGATGGGGACGGAGCGCTTATAGGAATGCCCCGAATGCTGTGATGTCGATTCCTAAATCAATCAATCAATCAATCAAAAAATGATGGGATTGACTGCAACGTCCTGTACAGGATAAGCAACTAACTAAGTTTCCCACTGCTCTCTGAACGACAGACACCCATACAATTTCGCACAAAACCAACGTAAGGCGATCTGCTGCCAAATCGCCCAGAGCTGTGTTTCGAAAGCTGGGATGCGGGATTACGAACTGCGTCCGTAAAACCTCCGCCACGGAGCCAGCACTATAAGAAGAAGAGTGTATACGTACTTGCCAGATTGTCATTATGCTTTTCTATCAATGTTCATAAATGATTATATAACACTTCATCACAACACTGTAATGTGTGTGTGAACAACTTGACAATTATACAATCAATATCCTTAATTCACAATCTTTATATAATCAATACCATTAGTTCACAATCTGTCCAACTGATTTAATGCGTTTAATTATTATTTGTACAGCATATAATTACACGCTTTCCTAGTTCGGAAAAGTAATTAAACTGATGGCAACGCAATTCCAAACTAACCTATTTTATTCAAGCAGACAATTATTTTTATAGAAAACAAAAAGCTTTCTCCCAATCGATGAAATAAGAATATTTTGGCTTTTGTGCATTTGACAGTATTTTCTATGAATAAAGATACAATTATCTCGAAAATTAAATGTATATCATATAAGTCAATAACAACAAACAACAACTACAAAACGCTTTAATAGAACATATAACAATAAAGATATGTATTGTTGAGTATTGTGCGGGCAGTGTAAGTCGGGTGTGGGGATTCATTCATTCTTCTAGTAGCATGCCCTTTACAGAACCTCGCTCCCATAACAACCTTCCGGAAAACCTCTCGATCATAAGCAATATATCTCGCGTCCGATACACCCATATGGAGATCATCCGCCACATCCTGTACCCATCTTCTCTTTGGCCTTCCTCTTCCTCTCTTCCCAGGTATATACCCCTCCATTATTGTTCTCTCCAAACTTTCGTGGCGTTTCAAGTTTCTTTGTTTTATCGTCTTTAATAGCCAGCCTTCTTCAATATTAAGCTCTTGAAGTATGGATGCATTTGTTCTTTTCTTTACCCAAGATATTCTTAGAACTCGTCTAATACATTTAAATTCAAATGCATTTATGCGCTGTTAAGCTTTTTTTAGTAAGTGTCCAGGTCTCACAGGCGTATGTTGCAATGGGAAAGATGCATGCTCTTAAAAATCTAATTTTTGTAGTTCTGTCTGTCCCACTCCATAATTTATTGAGTTGTTTTAGTCTTTAAAGAGCAATTCATAGTCGTCGTTTAATTTCTTTCAATGTGTCACCGTTGTTGGTAATCAATGACCCAAGATATTCAAAATTTTCCACCACCTCCAATTTTTCCTCATTAACATATACTTCTTTCTCCATAGTAGTTGTATCTGTATGCATTATCTTTGTTTTTGCTATGTTAAGATATAAGTTAAGGAAGGTAAAGGAGGAATGTGATATTGGAGGAACATCCAAGCTGCTTGGTTATGCAGATGATATAGATATTATAGGGCAAAATGAACAAAAGACATTGGAAATATTGACTCACTTAAAGGAAAAAGCCCAACAGATGGGGCTGGTTATCAACCAAGATAAGACAGAATATATGGTAATTTCAAGAGACGGAATGGCTAAAAACTCTGGCCACATACAAATAGATAATATGACCATTAAAAGAACGGAAACATACAAATACCTGGGTACAATCTTCAACTGCTCCAACATCATAAGGGAAGAAATACAAACTAGAATCAACTCTGGAAATAAGATATACTATGCACTACAACATCTACTAAAATCAAAGGCGCTATCTCGTAACACCAAAATCACAATATACAAAACACTGATCAGACCAGTTGTGCTGTATGGCTCTGAAACCTGGAGTACAACGAAAAGAGACGAAGCCTTGTTACAAACCTTTGAGAACAAAATTTTAAGACGCATCTTTGGACCCATTAGGGATACACATAGTGGAGAGTGGAAAAGAAGAAGTAACAAAGACATTTATGATCTGTTTAAGTCCCCGCTAATCACTGGTATCATGAAGGCTAATAGACTACAATGGCTGGGGCATATAGAAAGAATGGAAGATAATAGGGAAACAAAACTCGCTTACACTCAGGAAATAAATGACCGCAGACCCCGAGGTAGACCAAGAAGGCGGTGGAGAGATAATACATGTACAGACCTACAAGCACTTGGAATCAATGACTGGCAAGAGAAGGTCCACCAGAGAGACGAATGGAGACGGACTGTATTTGCAGCAAAGAACCTCAATGGCTCGGAACGCTGAAGAAGAAGAAGAAGAAGATATAAGTTGTGATTTTCACTATTCAATTGGGTTGAGGCTATTAGGTTTTCTATACCATTCTGTGTTGTGGATAGCAATACTGTATCATCAGCATACCGAATTTCTGGTATGTCATGACCACCGATATTTAGGGCATCATATAGCTCCCTGTTTATATCATCTCTTACATTTCACATTATATTTTCGGCGTACAGGTTAAACAAACAGGGGGACAGCACACATCCCTGACGGACTCCTTGCTTGATGTCAAACCAATTTGATGTCTCGCCATCTATTATCACCGCTGCTTGATGGTCTAGACCAGTGTTTCTCAACCTTTTTTGGCCCATGTTCAGCACATGTTCAAAACGTCATTTCCTCCCCCCCCCCCCCTTTCGAATTTCCTCCCTATAAATTCCTCCCCACCCTTACACAGTTTACATAAAAATGGAAGCTAACTTTAATATCACATACTAGAACAAGTCTAGACATCTTCATAAAATGTGATTTGCAGGTCTACTTACGTTATAAAACGAATTTCATTAGGGTGAGAAGTACAGAACCGTAAAATTTAAAGGGAAAAACAATATCAAGTAACTGGTTCTTGTATTAATGCGATCTTGAAATAATCTTCATTCCCCCCCCCCCCCTGGAAACCCTAAAATTCCCCCCTGGGGTGTGGGGGGGGGGGGGGATTCCCCACCGGTTTAGAACCACTGGTCTAGACAGAGCATTCTTATGAGTTGTATTGAATGTGATGAAAAACCCATATTCCTCATGATTTCCCAAGATTCTGATGTTGTACCCAGTCCATATGCCTTTGAATAAACCACAAAACATGAGAATAGGTTTACATTAAATTATCTGCACTTCTCTATTATTAAACGCATTTTGAGAATGTGATCTCTTGTTCCTCTTCCTTGTCTAAATCCAGCTTGAACCACATTAATTTCTTCTTCCATTTTCTTACGAAGTCTTCCCATTATGATTTTTAGTAGAATTTTACTTGCATGACTGATCAGGGCAACAGTTCTATAGTTGGTGCATAATTTCAGGTTGCCCTTTTTCGGTATTGGAATGAAGATAGTTCTCTTCCAATCTTTTGGCTAAATACCATATTTCCATATATGTCTACATAATACGTGATAAATGTGTATGCTTTTTTCTCCTCCCGCTTTAATTAGTTCAGCTGGTATCTCATCACATCCAGGTGATTTACCATTCTTCGGGTTCTTTATTGCCCATGCAATTTCATCTAATGAGGGTTCAGGTTCTGTCTCCGCTGGCATTGGCTCATGTATCTCATTCATATCCTCACTGTCACTCATATCATACATTCCACTGTAGTACTCCTGCCATCTTTCTAGAATTTGTCTAGATTCTGCTAAGGTATTTCCCATCTTGTCACAGGTAACATTCAATTGAGGTTGAACATTTCTTGTCAATAACTTCATTTCTTTGAACATTTCGTAATCTCTTCCAATCTTATGATATTGCTCTATTCTGGTACAGCAACATTGGTTTTTGTCCTTTCGTGTATTCTTTCTTCTGTCGGGAGCAAAAAGAAAATCCTAACCTGCACAGTTCGCGGCGACTGCACTAGCCAGGCGGCCTTAATTCCTCAGGCTCAAAGATGGTAAGGTACTATATAGGCAGTAAATGGCAGTGTATTCTTTCTTATTTCTCGAGAGAGAGAGAGAGAGAGAGAGAGAGAGAGAGAGAGAGAGAGAGAGAGAGAGAGAGAGAGAGAGAGAGAGTTACTGGCTTATTTGTGAATCTATTGTTTCTCCCATAAAGTATTCAACTGACAATGAGTCCGTCCTTCAAAAAGCGGCTGAAACCACACAAACTATTTATACGCCATGAGGCACACTGAGTATATGGTACTAACCATCTAAGTTTAGACTACTTGGGTACGCGATGGGCGATGTGCTCAGCATCACACCGCCAGCCTCTACTTCCCCAAAACGTTTCTGGTACCAATTTCATGCTAGACTGACCTGGCAGCCCATGTCAATGAAAAGGAATATTCGCCTCGAAGAGGATTGGAACACACGACCACCATGCCGGCAAGCCATCGTGCTAACACCGGCGCTACCGCGGCTCCAAATGACTGGCACCTTGCCGTCTTGACAGACGATAGTTTGTAAAATGGAGTTATACCTCCCCATAAAACAAAGCCTGGGCTTAGTTTAAAGATCATGTGTTGAACATGCAGCATGATCTCTCTCTCTCTCTCTCTCTCTCTCTCTCTCTCTCTCTCTCTCTCTCTCTCTCTCTCTCGGCCTGTCTAGTGTACTCCAGAGGAAAGGTAACACCAATACGTCTGGAACAAGACAAGCTGCAGAAGCAGTCGGATCAGCAAAGCAATGCTCTAACTGTCCGCCTGTCAGAGCTTTGATACTAGACCAGTTACCAACCAAGGCTTAGCTCCTGGTCTGCCCTGCCATGACATTCTCCAAATAATATGAGCAATAAACGCTTTTCTAAGACAGAAATAAGGAACGATCACGCTTTAAATGAATTCCAAAAAGAGAAAAACTCTGCACCAAATAGCCGAAAGCCCTCACGTCCTTTAAGAGTTAATTTCCTGTACCCCTGCTCATCTTCATTGCTTCAGGGCTTACTGGTTGGAGGATTTCTTGTGAAAACAACCCCTTCAACTCAGACCAACCCTGAATATCGAACAGGTTTAAATGACCGGAACACCCTGGAATGAATTCAGATTTATTGAAGTCAGATAAGAAAGTGGTTTGCTTACGTAAGCCGTGATAAATGAGATGAGGCTTTCAAGTGAAAAAAGTCTTGGGCGCGCAGAAATGTGCAAGCTAAACATGACAGAAGAATTGGGCAGTCCCAATTTCAGCTGGCGTTATTTGACCAGTGTAGTTAATCACTCTGGTGATCGAGTGAAATGGCGAATCATGACCGCCCACGCTTTCCGGCATGGCACATGATTGATTGATTGAGTTAATGTGTGCAGTATGACTCAACGTTGCAAGTGCTATATGCATGAGGAAGTGTATGCACTGCGAGCTACGGACGGATGAACGGACGGATTTATATATATATATATGGGATATCGTCGATCGTAATAAAGTTATGTCCACGACCATCTGTCTCCCGTGCTAGCAATCATTTCTAATACTGATACTCCTCCATGCATGATGTGATGTCAAATTGTCTAACATTTTCTCTCTTTCTCTCTTGGTTTCTTGCATCTTCTACTCCCCTCCAACTTTCACGCTTAGAAGACATACCCATCTTTCCTCTTTCCATTGCATGCCCAAAGAATGTGAACTGTCTTCTTCTGATGAGAGTAACGAGTTCTCTTTGTGATTTAACTTCTTTCAAGAAATCTTCACAGTTCTTTCTATCCGTCAGCAGTATTCTCATCATACTTCTATAAAACCCTGTTTGCTAATTATCCATGATTCGCTTTCATACGTCATGATCGGCTCAATACAGCTCTTTTCTTAACCTAATATGAGGGTACGACCTCCAGCACGAAAATGGAGTGGATGCATTAATAGCGGCATTCCGTTGGTTAAAGGAGACCACTGCAACGCATTGTATTCATTACGGAATCAAGGAGTAAGCATAGTAAGGTGAAGAAAGGAATACTTCGTGTGGAATGGCTCACCTCGCTTTAGAGGTCACAGACTGTGAGAATTGTAGGGACTTTTTGTCCTGGCCATGCGGGAGTGCAGGGGATAGGCTGCTTGTGGGACCAGTTGCAGAAGGTGGAGAAACAGGTTGAGAACCAGTATGTGGAAAGAATAAGATCTGCAAGAGTTCTGGAAAAGTCTCAAAGCTGAGCTGGAAGACCAGGAGAACTTTCAATCAGTTAGCGGTGGGAACGATTAGTAGTGTAGCTCTTCGCTGGCTGTTGAACGAGGGAACGGAACGTGTATGGGAATGTCCTGAGTGCAGTGATGTCGATTCTTGGCTCAACTGAACTCATTCCTACCCTTAAATGACAAAGATAAACCGAAGATAACCTTGTTAAATGCTGGTATTGCTCGAGCTATTCCACATCTAACTTCCTTCATGCATCTTACATCTGCTGCTAGTAAAGACCCAAATACTTACATACATTGGCGTGTTTGAGACTGGTTCCATTCACTCCGATGTTTTATTTGGGTATTCAATTTGTCTTTCTAATTAATAACTATTACTTCTGTTTTTCTGTTATTCAAACTAAGGCCTTTGAAATTATAGATATTTCTAGCGTTCACACATACATATATATGCGCGTATGTGTGTGCGTGTCTGTGTCTGTATATATGTGCATCGACAGGTAAAAGACTATACACCCTCATAACTGTCATATACTGCCAATATAGTACCTTGCGGTGTATGGCAGAGGGGTCGTTGAGCCTGAGGAATTAAGGCCGCCTAGCTGGTGCAGTCGCCGCGAACTGTGCAGGTTAGGATTTTCTTTTTGCTCCCGACAGAAAAAAATCCCACACCTTACCGGGGAATCGAACCCGGGTCTCCCGAAGGAGAGTC
The DNA here is from genome assembly GCA_963921405.1 of Cepaea hortensis. NCBI lineage: Eukaryota > Metazoa > Mollusca > Gastropoda > Stylommatophora > Helicidae > Cepaea > Cepaea hortensis. The sequence continues at coordinate 57,206,406 of OY992891.1, forward strand.
CAGCGTTCTAGCCACTCGGTCAGCCGCTCCCCACCCTCATAACATCGAGGCATATTCGGCTATGGTACGGGGCCTGTATATAGCTAGGATATGACCTGCTCCTAAAAATTATGAAACGTGCACTTACAAAAACAATTATCTGCATATCCATTACAGGATGTCGCAGTCGACCCCATCATTGTTTGGATGTTTGTGATTTCTTGGCAAATTTACATTCAGTAGTTTGCTATTTCTTTCTGAACCATCGACGCTCATACCATCGTATGAAAATCAGCGCATGGCGGACTGCTTCAAAATCCCTCGCAGTTGTGTTTCAAATGCGTTTGCATCCTATTCGTCACTACGCCTGTGCACTTATATGCACATTAAAACAACCATCTAATTTTAATCAGAGAATCCTAAAACACGCGTAAAATAAATCGGTAATGATAATAAGAACCAAAAAAAAAAAAATTTATATGTCCTAAAATTAATATTTTTTTCTAGCTAACGTGTATCTATTTACAGGAGCCCACTGTTATTATTTGAAAAAGGAAACAATCTGTAACATTTTTTAACTTAAATTCGTGCTGGATTACGAAAGATCAGTGCTTGTTGCACGACGTGTGTAGGAGGATTCACTTATAAAAGCACACTGCAATTAAATGTTAGCTGCAATGGAATAAATAGGCCAGAATTCTCCCTACACACATAATGGAACGGGCGCTGAGCTTTCGTAATCCAATATGAATGTATGTCAGCATAAGAATAACATAAACATGTCACCAAATCAGAATGAATTTATGGCGCCCTTTACACGGTTCTTTTCAATACGTTTTGCATATAGGGTTTTCCCAGTTAGTGTTTGAACAGTCAGAACTAATTGTGGAAGTGATAGCAGCCTACATTGGTATTCCGGGAAACGAACAGGCATATGAGATTGAAAAGGCTAAATGGGAATTTTATACCTCCTACATGCCAGAGCTTCAAAGAGGCAAAGTCACTCCTAAAAGAATGTATGGAAACTTCTCTTCTCCATGAATGTTTAGGCCTTCGTCCATTTCTTTTTCCCCGTGGTTTCCAGACTAAGACTGTTCTAGATATTCTATTCTCGGGTGTTCTCAATGTATGGTCTATCCGGCGTCAGTGTCTTCTTTTTTTCCCACCTCTCTGTTCATTGGTGTTTGTCGAGTTCTCTCCATGAGCTTCACATTGGTGTTTGTCGAGTTCTCTCCATGAGCTTCACATTGGTGTTTGTCGAGTTCTCTCCATGAGCTTCACATTTGTGTTTGTCGAGTTCTCTCCACGAGCTTCACATTGGTGTTTGTCGAGTTCTCTCCATGAGCTTCACATTGGTGTTTGTCGAGTTCTCTCCACGAGCTTCACATTGGTGTTTGTCGAGTTCTCTCCATGAGCTTCACATTGGTGTTTGTCGAGTTCTCTCCATGAGCTTCACATTGGTGTTTGTCGAGTTCTCTCCATGAGCTTCACATTGGTGTTTGTCGAGTTCTCTCCATGAGCTTTACATTGGTGTTTGTCGAGTTCTCTCCATGAGCTTCACATTGGTGTTTGTCGAGTTCTCTCCATGAGCTTCACATTGGTGTTTGTCGAGTTCTCTCCATGAGCTTCACATTGGTGTTTGTCGAGTTCTCTCCATGAGCTTCACATTGGTGTTTGTCGAGTTCTCTCCATGAGCTTCACATTGGTGTTACTGTGTTCCATTGTATTCCTTCTATTTTTCGCAGGCACCAATAAGTGAATGTTTGTCGTTTATTTGCAATCATTTCGTTGTTGTTCATGTTTCTGATCCATACAGTGGTGCTGATTTAAGTTACAATTGAACAATCTAAGTTTTGTGCTACGTTTCATTTCCTTGCCATTCACAAAATGTCCTAGTGTTGTAAAAGCTCCACTAGCCTTCTGTATTCTTATTCTGATATCTGTATCTGTTCCATCCCCTTTAGTCTACACAGCTACCTAAGTAGGTGTGTAATTCTGCCTCTTGAAGAGAGGTGTCTATCTCCAATGGAGATCGGGTTATCATTTGGTTAATTTATTCACATGATGTGTGTCTCTCCACTTTGAATTTAAAACCTAGTACTCCGTAACATGATTTGCTCCAAACGTTTTTAGTCTGCTGTCGTACTCCCTTCGTCTACTGCCTGGTCTGGTATTTATTTGAAATTGTGACCATGACTTTATCCCACCAGCTATAGAAACATTAAAACACGCGAGAAGCTGGTGGGTTGAGTCTGCTGAGAGCCGGCAGAAAGGTGTTGGATACGGCCTTATTTTCGCGACAGTAGGCAGAGGATCCCTTTACAGGGACAATGTCTACGGTTACCGACCCGTATGGTCAATGCCAAGAAGGAAAGAGATGGCAGACTAAACTAGAGAAGCAAAAGACAAAGTCTAGAAAAGGTAGTTATGGCAAGAAATGTACCGGATAGACGGGGAACATGAAGAACACAGGGTTCATAGTTTCAAGCTGTGCTAGATAATGTACACATGACAGCATCAGAGGTCAGGACATCAGGCTAATCGTAGAGACAGTTCGAGAGACTGCTATGGGAGCGAAGGACAGGCCACTGGATGAATGAATCAGCATAAGTAAGTAAGAAGAGAACCCTTTAAAGCGTCTTGAGACTTATAATGCATATGGTGCTAAACGCATATTTTATAGACCGATCGGCGCTCCAGTGGTAGTGTGGTCAGGAACAGGAACAGAGGGGGGACACCTGGCTTATCGTAGAGAGACATTTCGAGAGACTGTTATGGGAGCGAAGTTATGCAAAGGACAGACCACTGGAAGAATGAATCATCATGAACCGATAATTATAGATACGAGCTAACACATCAAATGGCGGTTAGGCGTTGAGTCAATAAGGCCTGTGGCATGTTTATGCTTGTGGCTACGGTTTGCAATCGCATTTTCCTCATGTTGGACTGGTAGTACATGGTTCCGTCGCTCTGCTACTGAGTGAGTGCGTGGGTGACACAGTGAGCTGTGAAATTCGCGTGGAATGCTTTTAAATCTATCCTGTACAGTGAATTGCATGTTCGGAACAATGGCTACCGGCGGTTGCTGAATTGACTGTTTTGCCCTCTAGGTTCACGAGTGCATTTTTCGGGAGACTCCTGGGAGTCGGCGCTGAAGCTGCGGAGTTCGTGCTTTGTGCGACACTTTCGGCGGGTCGCCCTGCGGTAAGAAACCAAGCCACGTGAGAAAACCCGGGTCAATGAGGTCTTTCTAGTGACGGCCGAGTCCATCAACAATGAACTGTGGTATTCTTGGATGAATTTTGTGTTGACATTCTGACAGCGGCATTATGCACAGAGTATCTGTGCGGGCTGTTGGATTGCCGAGACTCCTGTCTATTCCACTTTTCACATTGGACAGTGGGGAGCATTTTGTGGGATATTCGCTGGCACGGGAATGGAGCATAATGGGGACGACCTGTTGCCGTGAAGTTGGAACCTCGACTAACTAACTAACATCAAATGTAGGCTCAGATGTGTAGCTAGTTTTATAAGTCGGTAGACATGATGTAGAACACGTGAAGTGTGTGTTTCTGTCATTTAGAAAATCCGAGTGTAAACAAACTACTTATTATTATTAACTCCAGCACTACCTCCCTGGCCAAGGGCTTAACCACGTTGTTCGTAATCCCGTATATCCACGTGGGGAAAACAGCTGCGCGAGATTCGGCAGCGGGTCACGCCGCGCTGGTATCTTACGGAGGTATGTGAGCCGGTCGTTCAGAAAGCAATGGCAAACTACTCAAAGTAAAACTTCTCTAGTACATCAACAGCAGCTGAAAAATGCTGGTTTTTACTTCAACATCCTGTGAAGTGTAATGCAACACAAAAGAACTACATGGTACCGACGCCTGCCTGCCCGCCTGGTGGCCATGTGTTCGAATACCCATGGAGGTGGATGGTTTTTAATTGACCTGGGCCTTTAGATCATCATCATCATCATCTGTCACTTCTGCCGTCAAGCGTCGTGGGGAGGATTAATTTGCGCTCCAGCGCCCGGTGGGCGGCACTGGATAGTGTCATTCCGTGTGATTGTATAATGTCTTTGATGTCGTCAATCCATTTTCTTATTGGACGTCCTCGTGGTCTCGTCATAGATGATCTTTGATGTAAGGCCAGCGATGGTAGTTGTTGGTGTTGCATTCTAACGACATGGCCAAACCACTTGATCTTCTGTCTTTCAATACATGTGGCACAAGGTGTTGATCCCACTGTCTGTCTGATAACAGCATTTCTTACTCGGTCTCGGATTGTTAAGTTGGCAGCTCTCCTAAGGCATCTCATTTCGCAGGTGTTGATTTTGCGAAAGTATGATTTGGATACAGTCCAAGTTTGAGATTGGTAGCATATGGTTGGTGTGAATATGCTGTTTATTATCTGTCGTTTTGCGGACAAGTGTATATTTGGATGTTTCAGAAAGGGTGATAGTTGATATGTAAGTGCACTAGCTTTTTGACATCTGATTTCGATTTCTCTGTCCAATCTGCCGTCTTTAGATCGATCCAGCCTAAAATTAGAACCAGGAAATGACCTTGGCGGCCGACGTGATACTGATCATATCGCCCATGGAATGCTCATTGTCCATACAAATATATGGCCAGCGCCTTATACCCATTACGTCTCAGGGCCAGTAAAAGCGTCCATTACTTACTAAATAGTAATTTTCTTTCCACATCAGGACAAAATATAAACCAACAACTAAGTCGAATGGCGACAGTCGCATGGTCTTATATGAACACGGGTGTCTAGATAAGGTAAGTACGAGGGTAAATTAATAAGTAAGTCACGAATGGCTGTAGAAAAATAACTAACTATGACAACAACTTGAAACCAGTTTATTTTTATAGATACACTAGCTGACCCGGCCCGCTTCGCCCAGGCCTTGGCGGGGATCTATCTATCTATCTGTCTGCTTGTTTGTCTGTCTGTCTGTCTGTCTGACCCGGCCCGGCTTCGCCCAGGCCCTGGCGGGGAGCATCTCATTTAATTCATATAAGTAGTCACATAAGCTCCCGTTCCCGACTATCTGTCTGTCTGTCTGACCCGGCCCGGCTTCACCCAGTCCCTGGTGGGTAGCATCTCATTTAATTCATATAAGTAGTCATATAAGCTCCCGTTCCCGTTCCCGACTATCTATCTGTCTGTCTATCTGTCTGTCTGTCTGACCCGGCCCTGCTTCGCCCAGTCCCTGATGGGGAGCATCTCATTTAATTCATGTAAGTAGTCATATAAGTTCCCGACTGTCTGTCCGTCTGTCTGATGACCCCGCTCGGCTGCCTTCCTGCCTGCCTGCCTGCCTGCCTGCCTGTCTGTCTGTCTGTCTGCCCGTCTCTCCCACCCTATCTATCTATCTATCTATCTATCTATCTATCTACCTACCTACCTACCTACCTATCTATCTATCTATCTATCTATCTATCTATCTATCTATCTACCTATCTATCTATCTATCTATCTATCTATCTATAGCCAGGGGACTTAACCTAAGATATAGCAATGCTACTAAAAGTTATGTCCCTTTATATATTTTTTCTTTTATTAAGTCATGTAATTTAATTATTAAATTTTAGTAAGTAAATAGCTGATTCTACACTAAAAAAACTATGACAGTTGGTTGTACGGGAATGAAAAGAAGACGTGCAGAAAATTTCATCTCAATCGGATGGACCGTTATCGAACGCATCCAATACATCCCCACCCACCCACCCACCCACATACATACATTCTGTTTTATAGATATAGATTGTCCCTTTATTTCTCAATACAATTTCTACCAACTCTGATGCACTTATCCCATCATTTTATCAGTCCTCCCAAACCGGCTGCATAGAACTGCGTGTCCTGTTTTCTAAACCACGTTTTCACTTCATATTAAACTTCGGCGTCATTCGCGAAATGTCTCCCGCCAAGGTGGATTTTCAGTGGACTTAGCCCCTAGCGATTTCCCGTAAAGCGATGCATAGTTGGGTAGAAAAAGTTACGAGGGCGAGTCAATAAGTAAGTCACACAGTTCTGTGGGACGGTAGGCAAATGAAAATAGGGCACGCAGATTTATGCAACCGGTTTGGGGGGACTGATGAAACGATGGGATAAGTGCATCAATATTGGTGGAAATTATGTTGAGAAATAAAGGGACAATGTATGTATAATAATAATAATAATAACAATAAACTGGTTTCAAGTTGTTATCGTAGTTGGTTATTTTTCTACAGCCAGTAGTGACCTACTTATTAACTCACCCTCGTATATACCCAACACACGGGTGGGTAAACAAGTAGACGGACAGATAAGCTGTGTAAGACGCAAGCAGAAATGCACAAATACCACACACAGCAGTAAGTAAGTAAAGAACCCTTAACACGTTTTGATAAGTACTGGGTATATGGTGCTAAACCCATATTTTATAGACCAATCGACGCTCCAGGGGTAGTGTTGTCAATATCACGCCGGTCGTCTTTACTTCCCAAGAAATTCCATGGTATTTATTTTAGGCTGGGACGACCAGTCAAGGATGAAAATCTGATGCGGGTTCAAATCTATGACCTTACAAGCGTCTAGCCTCTAAACTACCGCGACGCCCAACATAGAAGACGTGACAGAAATAAATTACTAACCGGCGGACTGGCAGGTTTGCGAAAATATATTAGACACAGTTACTATTGATACATAGACGGTCTCGCTGGCGGACGAACCGATATGCCGAAACTACAGACAGATGGATAATGCGAACAGTTAGAACTCGGATTTGATATACTGACGTGTATTTTGCATACGAGCAATTCAGGCAAGTCGATTGCTTTTTTCAATAAACACGCGCATTTCCTGTTCGTTTCTCTGTATAAATAAATGCATTAAAACCCACGCTCTCTTTTCCCCCTTCCTCACCTACGTGTTTTCAAGCCAACAGCTACATCCGTCAAGTTCTGTCGATGCTGTTCATCGGTGATCTTTCTGTGCCAAATAAATCCACGCATCTAGCCACAATTACCCCGTGTCCTGTCAAACATCCTGCGTGTCTTGACAGACAACTGCGGCTGGCTAGATCATTGAAGACAATAATAAGCATGAAGCTGACAAATTATGTCACTATACGGCCTTATCATGCCATGAGCCGTGTCTAGCGAGACAAACTACGTCTTTCCACAACTATTTCTTTCCCCCAAGATAAGTACATGTGACCGCTCTCCCAACCAGCCTGCCAACCCCTGTATCCACATCGCATGCATCTTGACATCAGCGACAATCTATATGTCATCACGTGTAACTGCACTCTAACTAACTAATAGCAATGACAGTCTACTGGATTATACTCTTCACTGCACAGTACATCTGTTTTATTAACACATCTTCACTAGTCTTCGGGAAAGAGTACTAGTGTAATGAAATCGGTGAATAATTCTTCATTTTAGCGCATTACCCCAATCCCGTGTTTCCGTATGGTCTCTTCATAATCCGTGTTATCTGATACTATCTTGGCACTCAGGACAACCATCAATATATTTGTTTTGTTACTTCTTAGATTACCTGTAATACTTTGAAGTTTCATTGAACAAGTTTCCTTAATTGATTCATTCTTGTCATTTACTGGTGAATAGCGATGGATCACGGTCATGTTTACTGCTTTGGTTCCATATGTTACTGTTATTATTCTAATATTCACTGCTTCACACTCTATTCGTGCTTTCTCTGCCTATTTAGAAAGCATTTGAGCCACACCTTCGCAATGTGAAGCATTTTCCCTCTCTATGGTATGATAACAGCACTGTTTCACCAGTGTTTAGAAGCTTTGTCTTCTCTTTTCCATCTTGTTTCACAGAATTCCAACATTTAATCCTATAATTTTGCATTTATTCCACCAGATGTGATGTGTTTCCTAATTAATACCCTGTTCTAAAATTCCAGGTACCAATTTTGGAGATTTTTCTAAGTGAAAGGAATTAAGTCGGCAATCCACACTCTTTGCGGCTTTCTCTGCACTGCTTCATGCTTCTTATGTGAGAAGAACATCTTTTCATCTTAGATGGCTGAGTTGTTTTTCTCTCCTTTACTTAGGACTTGTTCAAGGTTGAATGGGTTTCGCAACAAATATTTTCTACTATGGTGAAGCCGGTCCCACGCAAACCCTCCTTAGTCGACTCTTACGACATACATAGCAATCTTCATTGTTACTATTCTTTGCTTTCTGGAAGCTCCAAGGTAACACACGGAAGTTGCTTACTGTCACACGTCGTTCTTGATGATAATATCACGAAGTTCTTACGATGATATGTTCATGATATTGTCGTGTGATGGTCGTTGTCTAGGTAACGATACTCATGGTGTGTCAATGGAGATATCTAACTGTCTTGCAATATAACTCACCCCGCAGTGCATATTCACCAGTCATTAAACAAGATTCCGTTGGCGCACATAATCCTTTATTACAGAAATAAGACGGACAGACGGAACATGTTTATACATCCAGAAATAATGTAATCCATAGAATATAATATCCTCCTCACAATTTAACCAGCACACACCAATGCCTTCTCAAGCCTGCTTCATATCAAATCCACAAGACATTTAGTCCAACTACTATCCACGGCTGGATCTCCTACAATACAACCCACACATTGGGTCGGAGCCACTGCTCAACTATGCAACCCACTCTGGGTTTAGGCCCTCACTCCCTATAGAACCCACTCTGGTTCAGGCCTGTCTTCACAACTCGGAGAACAACACAACACCGTTGTCCGTGGACTACCGACTCCTTCGGTATCTCAAACTCTTCTTCTTCTTCTTCTTCTTCAGCGTTCCGAACCATTGAGGTTCTTTGCTGCAAATACAATCCGTCTCCATTCGTCTCTCTGGTGGACCTTCTCTTGCCAGTCGTTGATTCCAAGTGCTTGTAGGTCTGTACATGTATTATCTCTCCACCGCCTTCTTGGTCTACCTCGGGGTCTACGGTCATTTATTTCCTGAGTGTAAGCGAGTTTTGTTTCCCTATTATCTTCCATTCTCAAACTCAACTCTCTTAAACGACCTGACCCGCAGTCGGTCTCTTCTCTCACTGACTTTTTAGTCTCCTGACTTCACACAACACACAACTGTCTTTCGCCCCATCCGCCCTAGGGTCTTCCACTCATATCCGCCCCATTATTTCTCTGGGTTGATTGTTTTCCTCGTAGCCAGGTCACTCACCTTACTGTCTCCCACTTTCATCTCCATTCTTTCTCATGCCCGGTCACTCAACTCACTGTCAATGACCCAGGCTTATGTCACTTACTAATAAATCATAAATATTCTGCAACTAGGGGAAATGCATTTCTCACGAAAGAGATCACAATACTGAAAAGCCACTTCATTTTTCAGCTGGGGTCCTTTATTTCACCGGCACGAAATACCTTTCATAGTAATTCCAGCAATAGTGCAAATCCCACAATAATCGTTTTCTTAAAAGTGTGTTGTTGTTGTTGTTGTTGTTGTTGTTGATAATGTAGTTGCAGTAATAGTAGTAGCAGTACTAGTAGAAGTATTCATAGTAGTAACTGTTGTTTTTGAAGTAGTAGTAGTTGTTGTTGTAGCAGCAGCAGGGGGCGGGGGGGGTGATGATGGCGGAGTGGCGGCGGCATTAGAAGTAGTAGTAGCAGCAGCAGCAGCAGCAGCAGCAGTAGTAGTAGTAGTAGTAGTAGTAGTAGTAGTAGTAGTAGTAGTAGTAGTAGTAGTAGTAGTAGTAGTAGTAGTAGTAGCAGCAGCAGCAGCAGTAGTAGTAGTAGGGGTGGCGGGAGAAGTGATGATGGTGGAGTGGCAGCGGCAATAGAAGTAGTAGTAGCAGCAGCAGCATTGTTGCCTTATTGTTGATGAGAGCTAGTAAAAGACCACACACAACACGTCTGCTGTCTTTAATCACTTAATGGAGCGCAGACCATCCAGCCACTCACGCCAAACCCATTGCTGAGATGTTCACAATTGATTGAATTTTACAACCAAATTTCCACGGGATTGAGCAGCCAGTCTCGCACCAACCCTCCTACGTCGTCTCTTGTGACTTGCATGATAGGTTACAGTTTTACTTCTTCTTCATCATCTTCTTATTCTTCTCAAGACATATGAGATGGGGAGACACTGTAAAATGTCGTGACAACAGGAAGGACGGTGTGGGAAAGAGGGGAAGACACAGAGAGATAGATGTTAGACATGCTGGCAACGTGACACGGAGAAACATCTATATCGGAAACGGCTGTCAACAGGCGAAACAGGAGGCTGTGGACCAACATGACGACCGGCGCCATGTGGTACTGATTACAAGAAGATGACTTCTGTCAGAGTCTTGCATAACACAAGACAAGTAGCTCGTTTTCTGGCAAGTGTGAAGTAATATCAAACTATCAAATCACACGAAGTGAATATCCGAAAGTATTATTCACACGCTTTATTGACGCGTTGCATTAATTATCGCACAAACATCGCGCACTGACAATCTATAGCAATCATTTCAACATGAACAAGATCACTACAATACATAATAATACATGCAAGCAATAAACATCTCACTTACAGTTAAACTTATACAAGCATTCGACTCAGTCTCCCACTGTCGTACAGGCTAGCTCTCAAGGCAGATTCAAACTCGACTCGCATTCCCTTGCGACCTGTCCTTTCAACGATCTCAGCCCGTCTGCCAGTTCCTACACGCTTACACGCACACGTCAGCTGGTGTCCCCTGCACGGTTCACGGGGTGAAATCAATTGCTGTGCGTGGCTACCTATCCGGGCGTCGGTAACGACGCCGCGTTCTCTCTGCCGTGTTTCACATTACTCAGGGTTGCGTGTTGTTATGTTGTCTGGCGTTGGTACAGACAACGCGTCGCAACCTCGGATGTGAGACCTTGACACTCTCCACACCCCTTTTTCATGAAAGGATTTCCTTTCATGTACAATATATATCTAGGTGTTATTAAACATGTCAAAGTCGAACATTATACATTAACAATTATAATAAATATATACAGGTGAATAGTCAACAATATGTATACACCACTTATGTTGCACTATGAAGTACAACAGTCAAGTACAATCTATTTAATGGGCATTACCTCGCTGTGACCCAGCTAGTCCGGTAGGTATCGGCTAAACTGGCCCCTACCTCACAACCAAGAACAAAAATACTAAAATAATCAGGTCAAGCCGTGAGCATCTCCCTCTGAGATGACTCCTCCATCAGACCTCTATTTAGAGTTTCTAATGAAGGTCAACAGTTTTGGCAATATACTGTCCATATCTAAACGATGTTACATTGACATGTTATTTATCAAGCACACATGTTAATGGTTACAATACATATTTACATATCACCAACAATTTAGAATAATGTCCCCAGGTTATTATACAGAAAAATTAGGAACAATAATTTATCGTCGTTTACAAGACATAAATTACAATAGGAAATGTATTTCTTAGTGTCATAATTTGATCCTTATTGACAAATGTGCACAAAAAGTCACGTTTGTAAAGAAGCAATCAAGTTATGATGCTGAGATTACATCCTATACAAATCAACATATACACTTCCGTATGTGGGAATATTTTAAATCACATTTTAATACAACGTCATACATTTATATACTTTTAATAATATGCAAAAACTCGGAAGTATACAGCTGTACTATTACATGTGTTGTGTTGTCATTCAAACAAAGCTGGTCCGTTCTGGATGGATCTTCTATAAACGGAGTAGTAGTTGTTACTATCAGCTGTTGGATCATCTCTTCCGTCTTCTGCTCGGATTGTACTGTCGCAGTCATCTTTCGTACCTTGTTAAAACGTCTTGGGCACCTCGGTCTGGATACTTTAGGATTACCTCACGTTTTAGTGGCTTGGTAACTTCTTGGATCCTCTAGTGTTGTCCCGTGACACTTCTCCGTAGTGTCTGGTTGTTAAAATATTTATTTACAATAATAATTACATTCTTTCTCATATCTCACAGTTATACAACACATTAGTTTACATAATACTGATTCCATTCTTTCACATATCTCACAATTATATACGCATTCATTCGCATGATAAGAATCACAATATGTACATAAGTTATATACATTGGGAGATACAATCTTCCCCATCACAATGGTGTACACAGCGTTACTGACACATTGTCACAATTGGCTGTGGTACTGAGTACTATCTACGTTGCAGTTTTTATACACCCTCTGCACTGTGCTCTGGTGTCGACTGGGTATTAGGTTCGTTGTATGGACATCTCGACAAAAGGTCTGCAAGACAGTTTTGTGAACCTTTTATGTGGTTAACCTCATAGCTATAGTCCTGCAGAAGAAGGGACCATCTTGCCACCCTGCTGTTACTAGGCATTCCTCTGGTAACAATTGTCAGCGGAGTATTATCTGTTTCAATAATGAAATGTTTGCCTAACAAAAATCTAGAAAGTTTACGTACCAAAAATACCATGGCAAGAGCCTCGAGTTCCGGTGTACTGTAATTTCGTTCGCTGGTGTTCAGTTTTCGAGAGACGTAGTATACTGGGTACAAGATTTGGTCGTGTTCTTGGAGAAGCATACCTCCAATGGCTACGGAGCTCGCATCACATCTTAATCTAAAAGTAATATTCAAATTTGGCAATTTCAAAATAGGTGATTTAGAAAAATAAGAAAGAATTTTCGTAAATGCTGGCCTTAAACATTCACTGTTTACAATCACATTGGGTTGTTTATTTGTTAGTAGATCAGTGAAACATTTGGTCAATTCAGCAAAATGAGGAATAAACTGTCTATAATAGTTTAACAAACCTAACACACTTCGCAACTGTTTCTTAGTTGTCGGAAGCGACAATTTCAAAATTCTGGACATGATGTTATCGTCAGTTGATATAAAGCCATTTGAGATCTTATAGCCCAAAAATGAAATTTCCTGAAAGGCTATATCAACTTTGGAAGGTTTTACAGTCAGTCCATGATGTCTAATCCTGTCAAATGTCTGCTGTAGTGCTGTTATGTGCTCTGTCATGTCCTTTGTGTATATGCAAATGTCGTCCATGTACCAAATGATGTTAGCAATTAGCAAAAGAATTCTTGTCATTCTGACGAAGGTAGCTGGTGCATTGACTAATCCGAAAGGTAGTTTACACCATTCGTATAAACCCCAAGGTGTGGCAAATGCAGTCAGATGTATACTATCAGGATGTACAGCTATCTGCCAGTAGCCTTTTGTCATGTCAAGTTTAGTAAAATAACGTGAGTCAGATAGTTCAGTCAAGATGTCTTCACAGTTGCTCATTGGTTCTAAATCCAACTGTGTAATACTGTTGAGTTTACGATAGTCCACACAAAGTCTAATAGTGTTGTCCTTTTTGCGTACCAAAACTATTGGTGAACAGAAATGAGATTGTGAACGTCGAATGATATGATTTGTTTCTAAATCAATGATTTCTTGATGAAGTTTTTCTTTATAGTGTATAGGGATGGAATATGGTCTACACTTAATAGGGACGTCAGATGTTAAGATGATTTGGTGTTGCACTAAATCTGTCTGTCCTGGGCTGTCAGAAAAGATCGTCCTGTAGTCTTGTATCAGTTGTCTGCAACTGTCAGTTTGTGTCTGAGTCAGTTTAGGATTTACCTTAATGTCTTGTAAGTTGGTCGTCGTGTCAAGACCTGGTGTCGGTATCTCGTCAGTGTCGTTGTCGTCCGTCTGGTCCACTATGGAGGTGCTTGCTGCAGCCTCTACTTGTTCGTCTTGCCTGTGGTGATAAGGTTTGAGCATGTTAATATGGAAAATTTTATGTTTGTCCCTAACTGCAATCTCGTAATCTACCGTCGAAATTTGTCGTAGCACTTTGAACGGTCCTTGCCATGAGTCAGTTAGGAGATGTCTATCACTTGGCAAAAGAAGAAGCACGTCCTGTCCTGGCGTCAGTGTAATAGTTCTATTTCCTCTGTTAGCATATTGTCGGTAAATAGCTCCTGATTTTTGGAGAGCTTCTTTGGCTAATATACATGATTTCATAATTCTATCACGCAATGATGTTACATGTTCATAAGGTGAAATGGGTATAGACACAGTTGTACTTCCAGTTAACATAGATTCATACACAGATAATGGGCCGCGTGGTTGTGCACCATATAACATTTCGAATGGTGAGAACCCAGTGCTGGAATGGGGCACTTCCCTATATGCAAACAAAATGGCAGGCAGATAAGTATCCCAATCTTCAGGATGTTCTTGGGTTACCTTAGAGAGCATATGTTTCATATCGCCATTAATCTTTTCTACTATACCGGTGGAATGTGGGTGATATGGACTGTTGAAGCATTGTTTAACACCCAACATTTTGGTAAAGGCTTGTGTAACCGAGGAAATAAATTGGCTACCCCGATCTGAAAGGATGGTATCAGGGAATCCTACCCTCGCAAAAATATGAAAGAACACTTCCACACTGACATTCCAACAAAAATTTAGAAAAGGGGGCTGGGAGAGATGCAATAATCTTATCTCTCAACATAAGGTCAACCAATTTGTCATAACTTCCATTTACTTTAGCTGCTGACAGCCATTTAGAAAAAATATTTTGAATTTCTGAGATGTAATCAGAGAACGTGTGTGTTGGCTTAGGAGACAACTTCCTAAACTGTTCTCTATAACCTGATTCATCTAGCAAAAAAATTTGACATAATTTTTGCTTTAATGTAAAGATAATCTTCTTTCAGGTCATTTGGGATCGACTCTATGACTTTAAGAGGTTCCCCAGAAAGACTTCTTACATATACTATCCCCCATTCAGGTTTTGGGATTTTGTAATGATCCATAACAAATTCAAAATTTTGGGTGAATGCTGCTATGCAATCACCTGTGTTGTAACTTCTGATCAGACCTTGGTACTTCTTATGAGGTTGATCGTTGTCTGTTTCTCTATTCACTTTCTCTTTAGAACATTCAGCTTTTAGCTGTTCAATTTTCAGTTGTGTTTCTTGCTCTTCTCTCTTACTTTGGGCTAAGATCTCAGCTTGCCTCACTGCCGCTTCTGACTGTGCTTGTTGAAGCTTTAGAGCAGCTTCTGATTGTGCCCGTTGAAGCTTTAAAGCAGCTTCTGAGTCTGCCTCTTTACTTTTCAGAGCAACTTCTGATTGCTTTAATGCCCTTTCGGCCGCTCTCTCATCCCTCTCACTAATTTGCTCTTGTTTCAAAAGATATTCTGCATATTCACTTTTACTCCATGTTCTCAATCCCTCACCAGACATATTCATTTTTAAACCCATTTCAATGAAATCGTTTAAAGAAGACATGATGAACAATAGATATGATGGAATAAATATAAACAAAATTACTTATGATGTTAGTAAGTTACAAATATTTATAGCACAGTTAATGTCTAAAGCCAGACTAACGAAAGTATAAAGAAAGCTGGAAAAAAATTTTATACTCAAGTAATCCTTGGGTACTGTGCTGTTCAGTGGTGCTCGAAATCACACTGGAACGTCTTTCGGGTTGACGCACAAAAAATTTTTGAAGTTCACCAGACTCAGGTAAAGTTGACCCAAAAAACCTGCACTTTTTAAACTAACCGAAATTAGAACGTTTGTAAATGTATGGTGTGTGTAATGTCACTGAAGTCTGTAAAGGTTTGTATGCTGTCAAGTATTATTGTTAGTCGTTACCACAATCAACAACTTTCACGCTCACGCTAACCCTACTCAATGACATTCAAGGGCACGGCCGCCATTTTGGATCTTAGGTACACAATTTGTTGAATTCAGTGCTAAGTCTGAAGACGCCTCGGTTGGCTTCAAATAATATCTTCACACTTATAATTTAATTAAATCAACTCTATTAATTCGTTACTTTACCTTAATCTATGACTTGCGCACTTCTATCGGCATGTTCACATTCGCTTCAAACTCGGACAAAAAAAATGTATACGTTCGCATTTGATTCAAAACCCGGACGAAAGCCACCACATTCGCACTTGTCAGAGTCTTGCATAACACAAGACAAGTAGCTCGTTTTCTGGCAAGTGTGAAGTAATATCAAACTATCAAATCACACGAAGTGAATATCCGAAAGTATTATTCACACGCTTTATTGACGCGTTGCATTAATTATCGCACAAACATCGCGCACTGACAATCTATAGCAATCATTTCAACATGAACAAGATCACTACAATACATAATAATACATGCAAGCAATAAACATCTCACTTACAGTTAAACTTATACAAGCATTCGACTCAGTCTCCCACTGTCGTACAGGCTAGCTCTCAAGGCAGATTCAAACTCGACTCGCATTCCCTTGCGACCTGTCCTTTCAACGATCTCAGCCCGTCTGCCAGTTCCTACACGCTTACACGCACACGTCAGCTGGTGTCCCCTGCACGGTTCACGGGGTGAACTCAATTGCTGTGAGTGGCTACCTATCCGGGCGTCGGTAACGACGCCGCGTTCTCTCTGCCGTGTTTCACATTACTCAGGGTTGCGTGTTGTTATTTTGTCTGGCGTTGGTACAGACAACGCGTCGCAACCTCGGATGTGAGACCTTGACAACTTCCCAATGCTATCCAGCGTTGGCTGCAACATTACAGTCAGAGCAAACCAGACACTAGTGAATCTACTCAATACTCCATATGATTCTGGTATACACTCAGTTGGATCCTGGACAGTGCTATAGAGTCGGTGTACTGTGGTAAGATATTCTGGTGGGATCTATGGTAGGAGACAGGAATATTTGCGGAGTTATCCGCGTGCAATTAAAGTGATCCACTAGAAACCATTAGACTAGCTGATTCAGGGCTGGACGAATGCTAGAGAATCTATACCATACTTTCTCTCTCTCTCTCTCTCTCTCTCTCTCTCTCTCTCTCTCTCACTCTCTCTCTCTCTCTCTCTCTCTCTCTCTCTCTCTCTCTCTCTCTCTCTCTCTCTCTCCGTTTCACAATGCCCCGACATATCAGATCGAGGATTCGAAATCAGATATCGGCGATTTGGAAGCAGATGGTGTTGCTTTGGTATTAGCATCGGCAGTTCAGAAATCGCACTACTGGACATAAAAACTGCTTAGTAAATCATAAAAAAAACAGTCAATAAATTCTGGGGTTGATTGCAACGCCCTGCATGGACATGCAACTACATGTGTGTGTGTGTGTATATATATATATATATATATATATATATATATATATATATATATATATATATATATATATATCTCATCTCATCTCTCATCTCATCATGTTCCTCTTGTACCTTGCGGTGTCGAGGTGAAGTATAAACTTCGTGAGAGTGCCCGGTTATGGGCTTCGTATATCGACATTCCCATGGATTCTGTTATTCCCTCCGTCCAGCGTTTACGTGGTCGGCCTCTTCCTCTGTTTCCATCTGGTCTGTACGTCATTGCCTGTTGTGGCATGCTGTTGACTGGTAGCCTACTTGCATGGCCAAACCATTTGACTTGCTGCTTTCTAATAAAATCTAGAGCAGCTTTAACCCCCACTTTAGTCCTGATTTCTTCATTTCTGATCTTATCTCTTCTTGATACGTTGAGTATTCTTCTCAGGAACCTCATTTCTGTTGTTGTGATTTTTCTTTTCTCTTTTTCTGTCATTGTCCAGGTTTGGCATTGGTAGCACAGAGTTGGTAGGAAGATTGTGTTGTAAAGTGCTTTCTTAGTAGTTATTGATACATGTTTGTTCTTTAGTATTGGTGCCATTTGTCCAATGAGTTGATTTGCCTTATTGCACCTATTTTCGATCTCGTCTTCTGATCTGCCATTTGATGATATTATACTTCCTAGGTACTTGAAGCTCTTTACTTGTTTCAAGGGATGTTCGTTTAGGTGAATTGTTGCTGTTTGTTCTTCTTTAGTTATAGTCATTACCTCTGTTTTGCTTGTGCTAATTTTCATGTTATGTTCCCTACACATTTCGTTTAGACTATTCATGTGGTCTTGTAATTCAGCTTCTGATTTTGCTATTAGTGCTTGGTCGTCCGCAAACAGGAGTTCTCTAATGGTTAGATTTGCAGATGGTTCTTCTTCTGTGTTCTCGTCATGCGGTATTCTTGCTGTCTCTGCTTGGCTGGTTTCTTTACATATGTTGTCTATATATGTTATGAACAAGAGAGGGGACAGGACACAACCTTGTCGTACTCCAGATCTTATGGTGAAGGGTTCTGAGTGTCCTCCAGTTGCTCTCACTATGCATTCACTGTTGTCGTATAAACTTCTACATAGGTTTGTTAGATGTGTACTCACTCCATACTGTTTAAGGATTTCCCACAGCTTGTTTCTATCTACCCTATCAAATGCCTTTTCTTGGTCAACAAAGGCTAAGTAGAGTGTTTCATTGAATTCAATTGATTTTTCTATAAGTTGTCTAAGAGCAAAAATGGCGTCTGTGCATCCTTTGTTTTTCCTAAATCCAAGCTGCGTTTCGCTTAGCTGGGGTTCTAAAGTAGTTCGTAATCTTTTTTCAAGAATTTTGCAAAATATTTTCCCAGTATGACTCAACAGTGAAATGCCTCTGTATTGTGTGCAATCTCTTTTGCTGCCTTTGTTTTTCCAAATTGGGATAATTATGGCGTTTCCCCAGTCTCGTGGTGTCTGTTGTTCTACCCAAACATGGTTGAATAGTCTATGTAGCCAAGCTGTTCCTACTTCCCTTGCTGCTGTAATTAGTTCATTTGGTATTTCATCCTGTCCTGGTGATTTGTTCAATGGGGCTAATCTGATGGCTTCTATAATTTCTTCTTTTAGTATGTCTGGTTCTAGTTCCTCGGTGACATCTGTGTAGGTCTCTTGAATTCCTGTGACATCTGATGGGATGTTGAGAAGTTGTTCGAAATACTGCTTCCATCTTATTAGGATGTGTTTTTGTTCACTTATTGGTTCTCCATTTTCGCTGTTAATTATTTCAGTTGGGTCAAAGGGTACTCCTCTGGTTCGCATTGCACTTATCTTTTTGTAGAAGTTTCTGGTTGCCTCCTTGTAGTTTTTATTTAGGGTTTCTCCATACTCTTCCCAGTCTTTCTGTTTTTCCCTCTTTACTATTCTACTCACATGTCTTCTCGATATTCTGTATTCTATGAGATCACATTCCTGTTTGCTCTTCAACCACTTTTTATATTTTTCCTTTTTTTCTTTTACCGCTTTCTTTACTTCTGCGTTCCACCAACTTGTTATTTTCTTTATCCGTGTTTTGCATTTTTTCGTGGTTCCGCATGTTATTTTTGCAGTATTTAAAACGCTTGATTTGAACGTCTCCCATTCTTCTTCCACTGTTTTTCTTTCCGTAGGTAATTTTACAAAGAGTTCAGTTAGTTCTTTCTCATAATTTTCCCTTACTGCCTCGTCTTTAAGGTTTTTTAAGTTTACTGATTCGCATGGCATGTATTTTCCTGCTTTTTGTTTTCTTCTTCTAATGGTTCTTATTGTGGCAACGACTGCTTTATGATCTGTGTTTATACTGAAATTGGGCACTGCTCTTGCATCTAATATATTTCTCTTTCTGTTATTTCTTGTTAATATAAAATCAATTTGACTTTTAGTATCTAGATTGTTCCATTTATACCAGGTGTATACTTGCGAATCTTTATGTTTATAGAATGTGTTTGTTATATAGAGATCGTGTTGGCTGCAAAGCTCTATCAGTCTACTTCCGTTATCATTCCTTTCATTTTGCTGATCTCCAAATGCTCCCAGGTGTTTTTCTATGCCCCCTCTGTTATGTCCTAGTCTTGCATTGAAGTCTCCCATAACTATGATGTTGTCCTGCTTATCTATTTTATTTAGCACATCATGTATGTCTTCGTAGAAGTCCTCACATTCTTGCTCATTATTGTTTGCATTACATGGTGCGTATATCTGTACATATGTTGTGATTGTTTGTTCTTTTATTCTCACTGTTATGATTCTTTCTGATATATATTTTATTTCTAGTATTGCTCTTGCTAGCTGTGGTTCGATGACTATTCCCACACCGTGTCTTGCCCTTTCTTGCTGTTCTACTCCAGAGTAAACAAACGTGTAACTGCGGTGGAGCTCCTTGCATCCTTTCCCTTTTGTTCTGGTGTCCGCTATTCCCATCAGACCAATATTCCTCTTCTCCATTGTTTCTATAAGCTCTTCTTCTTTACTATTGAAACCACAGACGTTCATTGTGCCTATTTTTTGAATCGCTGATCTATCTCGTAGTCCGTTAACATTGCCGGGTCGATAGCCGTTTGGGTCAGTCCGTTTATACTTCTTAGTTTTTCTACGAGCAGTATGAAGATCCCCTGCCGGCTTGCTAGGCCAGTCGCAGGTTTAGGACACTAATCTGACCACAGGGAGTCCATCCCCTATGGCGAGCCATAGCCCCGTTAGCCCATGACCTCGCGGTCATGGTTGCCCGGTCTGCACCACGTGGAGGTGGGAGTTGACTTGTGTAGTCTGCGGGTCATCGGCAGGCTACTAATTTTCGCTCTTCACCCCTCCTGGGAGAGGCTAGCCGATCCTAACCCTGCTGGCTGCAGGGCCAGGCGCATTCCACACCTTACAGACAGATATATATATATATATATATATATATATATATATATATATATATATATATATATATATATATATATAGAGAGAGAGAGAGAGAGAGAGAGAGAGAGAGAGAGAGAGAGAGAGAGAGAGAGAGAGAGAGAGAGATTAATTAGTTAGTTAGTTAGTTACATTTCTTTTACAAGACGTAGCAGTCCACTCCAGCATTTTTTTTTTTTTTTTGGGGGGGGGGGATATTTGTGATTCGTGGACATGTGTGCGTTCAGTAGTTTGCCATTGCTTTCTGAACGACCGGCACTTATACCATGTTTGGAAACACCAACACAAGGCGTTCTGCTTCTAAATCACCCGCAGCTGTGTTTCGAACGCGGTATGCGGAATTACGAATTGCATTCGTAAACCCTTCGTCACATAGCATATATATGTGTGTGTTTGTGTGTGTATGCGAGCGTGCGCGCGCGCGGGACTCTGTACTCGGAACCAGCTTTATGAAATGAACACCGAATCATTTGAAGACTTGTCTGGAAAGTATCTGGAAAGGAAAGGAGGCAAGGAAGGAAACTTCACTCACCTCATTATGCCGTACCTAGTATAACTGAGGGCTTAACACTTCACATTTCATATTCCTAGTGAAGAATATGGCTCTGGAATGGCGTTTATGTTTACCATCGCAAAGACTAATCCAACCAATGAACGTATGATGCTTCGCCGTTTCTGGTTTGGTTTAGTTCGTAACGGATCGCTTTCACTCCACACGGATTAACTCCATGAGTGTTCAAGTCTCCTGCTACAGATTGTTAGGGGAATTTAAAGGTGAGAGGATCGACTTAATAGCATGGGGTTTTATCCCAAATGGTTCGGTCTCTTTCCGCAGGGCGACCATCCGAAAGCGTCGCACAAAGCATGAGCTCAGTAACTTCAGCGACAATCCCAAGAAGTATCAGAGAAATGCACTCATGAACCGAACGACGTAGACAGGAATCGAACTCACAACCTTCTTCGGAGCGCGGGGCAGGCGGCTTAACCATTGAGACCCCTTCTACAGAGCCTCAGTACAGCGAGCGAACTCCGGGGCACCGGAGGATCCACATGTGAGTATACCTGAATCACACACGCTATAGGCAGTTTGTTTCACAGAGGCAATGACACTTCTGGTACAGACCAGGTGGAAACAGAGGAAGAGGCCGACCTCGTAAACGTTGGACGGAGGGAATAGCAGAGTCCATGGGAATATCGATACATGAAGCCCATAATGGGCACTCTCACGATGTTTATACTTCACCTCGGCACCGCAAGATACAACAGGAACATGATGAGATGAGATGAGATGAATGACACTTCTTCGTCCCTCTGTCAAGATACGGCTTCAAATGAAAACCACATATGTTTTTTCTTTGTGTGTGTGAATATATTTTGAAAAAGCAAAGAGCAAATGTATCTTGTATTTATGTAGTCACCACTGCGTTAAATGCAAGTCCTCCAGTGCCGATAAAGTGCTTGGATTCTTGTAGGGGAAAAAAATGCGCTTGGTCGCGTGTGTAACCACTCATGCACCACCCGCTGCATCTCTTCACAGAAGTCACACCATTTTGTGAAACTTCCTACTCCACTCATACACTTGCTGGACTGACAGGCATGCATCACCATACTGGACCTTCATTTGTCGATGAAGTTCTATAGGTTTCACCATTTCAATGAACTAATAACTGATAACAGAACGTTGCTCCTCTATCCATCCATCCATCATGTGCCATGCCGGTAAGCGTGGGCGGTCATGTTCTGCCATCTCACTCGATCACCAGAGTCGTGGATCAGCTCCGTGTTTCTGTCTCGACCATGCCACAAGGCCAAGCCATCCAGGTACTTGCATCTAGGTCTTCCCCTTGGTCTGTTCCCCTCGATCTTACCAGTTGTCACCAAGTTCTCCACATCATTTCTTCTCATACCATGACCAAAAAATTGTGACTGTCTACATCTAATGTCTCTAATCAGTTTACGATCTTCATTTGTTTCTTGAAGGACTTGTTCATTGGTCTTTCAGGCTGTCCATGGTATTCTTTGCATTTTCCTCAGAAACCACATTTCTATAGCCATCAGATGTTTTTCAGCCTGACTGCTCATTGTCCAAGCTTCACATCCATATAAAAGTACAGGTTCTATGTAGCACCTCAACACTCTTTTTCTCGTTTCAATTGACATCTTTTTATTGGTCAGTATGTTTTTCATCTTGCTAAAGGCTACTTTTGCCATGGCGATTCTTGTTCTAATCTCTTCAAGGCATCTCCCATCAGATGTTATTACTGTTCCTAGATAATTGTACCTATTCACTTGTCGAAGAATATTCCAATTTACTTGTATATTACATTGTGGTATTTTGTTCTTCCTAGTGATGACCATAATCTGTGTCTTTTTACAATTTAATTCTAACCCTCGTTGTTCACTGTGTGTAACAACCGCATCTACTAAATTTTGCAGGTCCTGTTCATTCTCTGCAATCAAGACTGTATCATCTGCATATCTAATGTTATTGATGCATCGTCCCCCAATGTTGATTCCTTCCATATCTTCAATGTTTCTGAAAATACTTTCACTGTACAGGGAAAACAGATCTGGAGACATTACACATCCCTGTCTCACACCTCTCTTAATAGGCTGATATTGGCTTACTTCATTGTCAACTCTTATGGCAGCTTGTTGTTTCCAATATATGTTTTTACAAGTCTAAGGTTCTCTATAGTGCATGTAAAAAATGGAGCATGTGTGTTCGGCTGCACCGTGATGTCACGTGCTTACCACTCTTAACAACAGTATTGACAGGTTACAAGACAATGGCATGGTTATTGTAATTTCTATCACTCTTTTAAGATTTTCATTTGAAGCCCCCTCGTAGAAGTGTCATACTTAGCTATGCAACTCGATGGCCCCAAAAATCGGTCTCTATGATATAGGCATGCATTTGTGAAGGGTGGCCTCAACTAGGCGGATTTCGTCCCCGCTAAAGCGCTAGTTTAGCCTAATAAGATTCAAAATGCTTTCATTACACAGCTCCCTCTTGATGCTATTGCTTCACCTTAACTGCATTCTTCAACACAAAGTCCACAAACAGGTCATTTTGACATAATCGGCTTATAGTGCACATGACTCTGTCCCATTACTCTCTCTCTCTCTCTCTCTCTCTCTCTCTCTCTCTCTCTCTCTCTCTCTCTCTCTCTCTCTCTCTCTCGATCCAAAGTGTGAACAAAACTACAAATGGAGTTCCCCAAGAACCCATTCTGGTTTCTTTCGCGGGCTACCAAGAGTGACAAAATCTTTACAGTACAACCATATAGAATTCACGTTATAAGACATACCAGTATTCTGTGTTCAGTGTCTTAATATACAATATATTTAAATGGACGTGTTGCAGTTCGGGTGCACAGTTTTGTCTGAATATACGCCCCTCTTTCTACTTAGCCGTACCGAATATACAGACGCATTCTTCTGCGAATGTGCAAGAATGTCCATTAGTTAAAGAGAAATCAGAGAATGAATAACGGTTGGGATAGAGCGAGGTTTATGAGAGATGCAGAAAATGTCACCTGGTATCCAAGACAAATATTGCGTAATTATGTCGTCCGTAGAGGTATATTAAAAACATATATTGGAAACAACAAGCTGCCATAAGGATTGATAATAAAGTAGGACAATATCAGCCTATTAACAGAGGTGTGAGACAATCAATCAATCATGTGCCATGCCGGAAAGCGTGGGCGGTCATGATTCGCCATTTCACTCGATCACCAGAGTCGTGGATCAGCTCAGTGTTCCTGTCTCGTCCATGCCATGTGGCCAAGCCATCCAGGTATTTTCCTCTCGGTCTTCCTCTTGGTCTGTTCCCTTCGATCTTGCCAGCTGTCACTAAGTTCTCCAGTCCATTTCTTCTCATAACATGTCCAACAAATTGTGACTGTCTACGTCTAATTTCTCTAATCAATCTACGATTTTCATTTGTCTCTTGTAGTACTTGGTCATTGGTTTTTCTGTCTGTCCATGGTATTCTTTGCATTTTCCTCAGAAACATCATTTCTGCAGCCATCAGATGTTTTTCAGCTTGACTGCACATTGTCCAAGTTTCACATCCATACAAAAGAACAGGCTCTATGTATCCCCTCAACACTCTTTTTCTCGTTTCAATTGACATCATTTTATTGGTCAGAATGTTTTTCATCTTGCTAAAGGCTACTTTCGCAATGGCGATTCTTGTTCTAATCTCTTCAAGGCATCTGCCATCAGATGTTATGACTGTTCCGAGATAATTGAACCGATTCACTTGTTGAAGAATATTCCCATTTACTTGTATATTACATTGTGGTACTTCGTTCTTCCTAGTGACGACCATAACCTGTGTCTTCCTACAATTTAATTCCAACCCCAGCTGCTCACTGTGTACAACAACCGCGTCTAATAATTGTTGCAGATCCTGTGCATTGTCTGCAATCAATACTGTATCATCTGCATATCTAATGTTATTTATGTTTCGTCCTCCAATGCTGATTCCATTTAGGTCTTCTACATTTCTGAAAATATTTTCACTGTATAGGGAAAAAAGATCTGGAGACAATACACATCCCTGCCTAACACCTCTCTTAATAGGTTGATATTGTCTTACTTCATTATCAATCCTTATGGCAGCTTGTTGTTTCCAATATATGTTTTTTATAAGTCTAATGTCTTTCCCATCAATTTGTAGATCTGCAAGCATATCCACAATGTTGACATGTCTAACTCTATCAAAAGCCTTTGTGTAGTCAATAAAGCAAAGATGTATATCCTTGTTTACTTCTAAAGCACGTTCAATAACTGTTCGCAGCATATACACAGCATTTACTGTACCCTTTCCTTCTACAAACCCACATTGTTCTTCCCCTATTTCAGGTTGTATTTTCTTCCTCACTCTTTGCATGATAATTCGTAGCAAAATCTTTGTGATGTGACTCATTATACTAATTGTTCTATGTTGATCACATTCTAAGGTTCCTGATTTCTTTGGGATTGCAATAAATACAGAATTACATAATTCAGAAGGTATATCTCCAGTATCATATAATGTGTTCAGCAGTCTAGTGACTTGCTCTAGTCCAAATTCTTCTAAAGCTTTAATCATTTCTGTTGTGATGTTATCTGCACCGGGGGCCTTGCCAGCTTTCATATGCTTAAGAACATTTTGAACCTCCATCTTTAAAATTGCAGGTCCTTCATTATTAAATCTAATAGCATACTGTTCCTCTCTGTTATCATTATACAGGTCTTTCACATAATCTGTCCATACATGTAGAATCTGATCTTTTTCTATTATGATTTTGCCATCTTTAGTTTTTAGACAGCCTGTTGATGTACTTGTTCTTTTATTAGTAAGTTCCTGAATTCTTTTGTGCACTAATTTGGTATTTTGACTGTTGTGTTGTTTTTCAATTTCTAAGCACTTTTCCTCAAGCCATGATTCTTTTGCCTTCCTACATAATATTCTGACTTGTCTGTGAATTTCTTCATATTTGGCAGGATTATTTTTGTTGAGTCTTCTTGTTTCCATTAAGTGTAAAATTTCCTCAGTCATCCATTTCTTACGACCCACCTTCTTTAATTTTGGAATAGTTGTTTCTGCAGCCACATTGATTGAATTCTTTAACATTTCCCATTGATCATCCACATCTTGGAATAGGATCTCTAGATAAGACAATATTTCAAATCTGTTCTGTACTTCTATGTTGAATTTGTTTTGTATTTCCTTGTCATTACTCAATGTACACAAGTCATATTTAGTGTTTCCTGTTATATACTTGACTTTCTTCAACTTTATCCTCAATGTTCCTGTGAGTAATCTGTGGTCACTATAACAATCAGCACTGGGAACTGTTTTTGCTACTGTTAGCGCGTTTCTAAATCTTCTGCTAATGAGAATGTAGTCAATCTGGTTTCTAATCCTGCTATCAGGACTCCTCCAGGTCCATAATCTTCTAGGGTGTTGCTTGAACCAGATGTTTCCTACAATCATTTCCTGTTCTTTTGCCCACTCTACTAGTCTGTATCCTCTTTCATTTCTCTCTCCTAAACCATAGTTTCCTACTGTGTATCTATCCCCTTGATTTCCTACTTTTGCATTGAAGTCCCCTATTATGATGTTTATTTCTGAATTTTTACATTTCTTTAAGGCAGACTCTATGTCATTATAAAATTCCTCTACACTATCTTCACTGGACTCTCCTGTTGGGGCATATACCTGAATAACATTTATGTTAAAAGGTCTGCCACTCAATTTAACTAGTAGAACTCTGTCCGACACGGCCCAATATCCCTGAACAGACGTTGATGTTTTCCGGTCCAAAATTATTGCCACTCCCCTATGTCGATCTTCACCTCCAGAATAAATAATCTTAAAATCTTTATGTATCTTGATGCCTGCTCCTGTCCATCTCGTTTCGCACATACCTAATATATTAATTTTTTCTCTTTGAATTTCTTGTGTTATGTTCTCTAATGCCGGTCTCTCTGGCTGTGGGGTTACAACACTTTCTCTCTGTAATCCCGTTTATCACGCAGAGTCTCGCAGCGGAGCGAGAACTGAGGTGGTTCGACCCCCGCTCGTGACTTGCGGATACTGAGCCGGCCGCTCAGAAAGCAATGGCAAACTACTGAGCGTAATCTTGCCAAGAGATCAACAGACAGCTGAAAGATGCTGCTGTTGACAGCTAAGTCCTGTAAAAGGATACGCAAAACATTTATTTATGTTCTCTAATGTTCCGTCGTTGTTTAACGTCCTAACGTTCCATGTTCCTAATTTTAATGTCTCTGTCCTTGTCTTGCGATGATCAGTCTTTAAGCGAATCATAATAAACTAGGCACTTTCAAAGAGGTAGTTTGCCGTTGCTTTCCTCTATGGCAGTGACCATACTGGCCGGATGACCGCAATCATTGTCTCTTGAAAGAGATCTTCTGCTTGCCGTCGCGAAACTCGAGACCATAACCAACAAATATCTGTCGGCTGCCCTCAAGATTTCATCCACCACCTGCCTTCCGTGGCTTCTTTTGAACACTTCCAATAAACGAACACGAAATATCATCACATAATCCAAAGGAAAAACACTATCCACACGAATTCCACGGGAATTTCCATAGGAAATCCACAGAAAAACACTGAACAGCGTCTCCTCTAAAAACAACGAGTCATCGCGTCGCCATTATACCGGAAGTCTGAGACAGAGATGTGAAAATATTTTCAGAAATGTACAAGATCAAAATGGAATCATCATTGGAGGACGAAACATCAATAACATTAGATATGCAGATGATACAGTATTGATTGCAGACAATGAGCAGGATCTGCAACAATTAGTAGATGCGGTTGTTGCACACAGTGAACAACTGGGGTTAGAATTAAATTGTAAAATGACACAGATTATGGTCGTCACTAGGAAGAAAGAAGCACCACAGCGTACTATACAAGTAAATGGAAATATTCTATACATACTATTTAGTTATAACCGAGCAGTTTTCAAAGGATTATTTAGTAACCATTTAGTCACAACCTCATAGTTTCCAGACAAAGAACTATCTCATTACTATTTAGACAACTTCGCAGTTTCCAGACAAATGACAATGTAGTTACTATTTAGTCACTTCCTCATAGTTTACAGAGAAAGGACTATCTAGTTACCATTTAGCCACAATCTCGCAGTTTCCAGGCAAAGGACTATCTAGTTACCATTTAGTCACAACCTCGCAGTTTCCAGGCAAAGGACTGTCTATTTACCATTTAGTCACAACCTCACAGTTTCCAGATAAAGGACTATCTATATAACATTTAGCCACAAACTAACAGTTTCCAAACAATGGACTGTCTAGTTACCATTTAGTCATAACCTCACAGTTTCCAGACAAAGGACATCTATTTATCATTTAGTCATAACCTTATAATTTCAAAATAAAGGACTGTCTAATTACCATTTAGTCACAACCTCACAGTTTCCAGACAAAGGTCAGTCTAGTTACCATCCATGTACAACGCCATCGATTCCAGATAAAAGGGATTGTTTAAATACGTTTTTAACTTGCGTCATTAATCTATATCCCGCCCTGCCACAGCTTCGTTTCCTACTATCGTGTTTATTTGAAATGTGTTAGGTATTTCCATTGGTCGAAACTTGTGACTATTATTTATTATGCGATTGAACTGATATTATGCGCAGACATCTGTTGAGGGATGTTTGTCATTTAATAGTTCTTTTTTTTCTCTCGGTTGATGATGCAGTTGATAAAACGTTACGAAAAAAAACAAATCCCGGAAAGAAAAACAAACGAGAACAGTTTTAATGAAATAAAAAATATCCCGCTAAATTTCTTCTATCAAGAGAAAATACGACTTCAAAATGTTTTATTGAAGAAAAAAAAAAAAAACGGGCCAATTCAATAGTTCTGAAAGGCAGCCAGCAGTGACATCAGCAAGGGCAGCGTGGATATGGGCGTGCTAATAGGCTGATGAATACAGGCAAAACACATATAAATAAGAAAATTACACATGCACACATTCACACATACACGCGGCAATTGAATTGGATGGCGATCTTATAAGTGAAAGATGAAAGAAATGCTGCAGAAGCTAGCACTATAGAAACAATTTATGTGCTAGGGGCCGGCGTCCTGATGGGAATAATCTGCAGTAATGGCAGCAAGATTCTAGAAGAAGAGAAAAATGAT
The DNA here is from genome assembly GCA_963921405.1 of Cepaea hortensis. Lineage (NCBI taxonomy): Eukaryota > Metazoa > Mollusca > Gastropoda > Stylommatophora > Helicidae > Cepaea > Cepaea hortensis. The sequence goes on from OY992891.1 coordinate 57,235,665, forward strand.
AAAGGGTAATGATGATGAAAGCGACAAACCAACTCATAAATAGGCACACAAATTACAGAACATGCACAACTGAAGATGAAAGAAGTTTACACGCATGCCGGGAGATAGAAGTACACAAAAAGGCACTGACGTGGCTACGAGACAAACAGACGCAGAAACAGACACTTTCACAAACTGAGGGATAGATATTGAGAGTTGGTGAATGGGCGAACGTATAAAGGAGAGATACTTCAGTCTGTGTTAAACAGTCACTTCTATCGTCCTCTTCTGCCCTTTACCTCCCACTGAGGCAATGGTCCTCAACCAAGCCACGCCAAGCCGATCTACTCTTTGCCATCTCATGCAGATGCAGCTCCCTCCATGTTCCCCCATTATTATTAATCTCTGTCTGTAATTCTCTTCCCCCTGTGTTTTAGATCTCCCGCCTTTTGATTTACCTTGTGAGTTCAACACAAGACATTGTCTAGTGATATTGTTCTCAGGTTTTCTCAGTGTGTATCGTATCCGTATCTTATCCGTCTAAATGTGTGTCTTATCCGTGAAAATCGTACATTGATTAGAGAAATTAGACGTAGACAGTCAAAATTTTTTAGACATGTTATGAGAAGAAATGAATTGGAGAACTTGGTGACAACTGGCAAGATCGAAGGGAACAGACCAAGAGGAAGACCGAGAGGAAAATACCTGGATGGCTTGGCCACATGGCATGGACGAGACAGGAACACTGAGCTGATCCACGACTCTGGCGATCGAGTGAAATGGCGAGTCATGACCGCCAACGCTTTCCGGCATGGCATATGATTGATTGATTGATTGATCTTATCCGCGCCATCATGTTTCCCTCGCCTCTTGGTTCACTAAAATTTGTTTAATTCTCTCTATGGTGATTCACATTGGTGATTCTGTCATAAGTCACTTCTATACTCATCCCATTTTGTTAAGCTGTATCTCATTACTAAGAATGAATGGGTTTAGCTTGTCTAATAGAGGCTGGTAGGAAACTATCAACAAACAAAGCGTTTAATTCTGCAAATAGGTGGTTTGTTTTGTAGGTGTCTTTAAATTATGAATGCTACTGTACCCAGTAAATGTTAAAGTTTTCAGAAAACAGTGGACCAAAAAGACGACCGATACTGATATTCTACCAGATGTGAAGATTAAAACCAAATGGTTCATAACCAGCTTTGTGTATGGGAAACTGAAATACTTTGGCCATATTAAACGTCATAGTGGCTCGGAACGAACATTGATGGAAGGCGGGGTTTCTTGAACAAACGTCAGATGTCGACCAGCATGACAGTGGTCACGGGGCCCTGCAGACACTCTGAGCACAGGGGTGCATTTGGAATGAGAAATGGCAAGGGATCGAAACACTTCTATGATAACTGGCAAGGGATCGAAAAACTTCTATGAGAACTGGCAAGGTAGCGAAATCTTCTATGAGAACTGGCAAGGTAGCGAAATCTTCTATGAGAACTGGCAAGGTAGCGAAATCTTCTATGAGAACTGGCAAGGGATCGAAAAAGTTCTATGAGAACTGGAAGGGAGCGAAATCTTCTATGAGAAACGGCAAGGGATCGAAATCTTCTATGAGAAATGGCAAGGGATCGAAATCTTCTATGAGAAATAGCAAGGGATAAAAATCTTCTATGAGAAATGGCAAGGGATCGAACAACTTCTATGAGAAATGGAAAGGGATCGAGAATCTTCTATGAGAAATGGCAAGGGATCGGAAACATCTATGAGAACTGGCAAGTGAGCGAAATCTTCTATGAGAAGTGGCAAAGGGATCGAACAACTTCTATGAGAAATGAAAAGTGATCGAAAAACTTCTCGGCGGGCCATGAGGACAGCGACCAGCTGCAAATGACTTGTTACAAGCTGATGGTTGTATATGGCTGTGTGCTGACAATGAATGTCTGAAGACACGTGGCTTTCATGTTTTATCGCGACTAACTACTGCTACCACACAGCCATGTCAACAGCCACATATTCTATGTATAACCATTTTTCACGTCTATAAATTCCCAGGTTAAGCTAGTATCACCCTGTCGGCGTGGCGCATAGCGGTGTTCGCTTTTCAACCTGGACAAATAAACAGCAGGCAGTGAATTCTATACCCACTTTCATTACTGGTAGTCTATAGTTCTTACAATAAACCAGCTATTAATCTTCAAAATCGGTCTCTCTGGTCTAGAGGTTACACGACTTTCTCCGTAATCTCGTATACTCTCTTAAGTAACGTGACATTGCGCGAGAATTGGTAGCGGATCTCTCCGCGTCGGTAAATTACGGGTATTGAGCCTGTCGCTCAGAAAGCAATGGCAAACTACTGACCGTAATCTTTCCAAGAAATCAACAATCAGCTGAAAGATGCTGATGTTGACAGTGATGTCCTGTAAAGGATATGCGAAAAAAATATCTTCAAAATACGAAACTCTGGGATGTTATCTCTCTCCCTCAACCTCATCCTCGTAAAATGCATCAAATATAAAGTCTTATTGGAAAAGGACAAAACTTAACACGTGAAACCCCCTGCAGCAGTTGCAAGCCACGTAGCATATGCAGTAATTTGAGCTGCCCTGACGAAACTGTAAACACTGGAAACGCTATCCACAATGGAATATTCATAGCGTTTAAAAATATCTTGTGTGGATGGGAGACGGGAGGAACTGCCACAATAAAGTTATGTGAATAATCCATTGGTAGTCACACATCTATGATGGAGTAAGTGAGGCAAGCAAGTAAATAACCATTTGCCACGTCATGAGGCTTATATGGGTATTTTTTTTTTTTTTGCACATCCTATTTAAAGGACATCGCTGTCAACACCAACACTTCTGTTGTTGATGTCTTGGCAAGTTTACGTTCAGTTGTTTGTCATTGCTTTCTAAACGACCGGCTCCAATACCATCACGTTAAGACCAGCGCGACACGGTCTGCTGCTAAATCGGTCGCAGCTGTTTCGAACGCGGGTAAACGGCCTCACAAATCGTGTCCGCAAGACCTTAGCCACGTAGACCGACATATAGGTATATAGTAAGTAAAATAAAGGGCCCTTTTACACACGCCTTAAGGCAGATTAGGCATATGTGCCAGCCACATATGTTGATGAACTAATTGGCACTCGATGGATGATGTGGTCATTGCCATGTCGACCGCCTTTACTTTCCAGACAATTTCCTGATGTCCATTTTAGACTAGGTCGACCTCTATCTAGTTATTTTTTTTTTCTTTTTATATTTTTTTTATTTTAATGAAGATGGTCCTGGGCAGGCGGGTAATTGATCTCGCCACTGAACTACCACGGCCCCCGTCCCCGTACAAGTACGAGGGGAAGTCAATAAGTAAGTCACAAATGGCTGTAGAAAAATAACTAAATACGATAACAACTTGAAACCAGTCTATTTTTATACATACATTGTCCCTTTGTTTCTCAACATAATTTCCACCAACATTGATGCACTTATCCCATCGTTTTATTAGTCCTCCCAAACCGGCTGCATAGAACTGCGTGCTCTGTTTTCTAAACCATCTGTTTTCTAAACCACGTTTTCACTTCACATTCAACTTCGGCGTCATTCGCGAAATGTCTCCCTCAACGGTGGGGTTTTCAGTGGACCAAAAAGGTAGAAATCGCTAGGGGCTAAGTCCACAGAGTCGATTGTTACTCGCCTGTCACCTCTAATCATCTCCTCCACTCGCTGCACGGATGCTTCTGTTGCAATCTCAACAGGACGACCAGATCGAACTTCATCAACAATTTTAGAGCGTCCTTGGGAAAATGTTTCGACCCAGCTATGCACCGCTTTACTGGACAAGCATTTGTCAGCATAACCAGGAAGCATTTCCTTATGAATGTCTTTTGCAGGCAGTCCTTTAGCCCCCAAAAATCACCACGTTGCTCTTTGGTTGTACACTCCGTAAGTACAGTCGCCATTTTGTTTATGCGCTGCACATGCGCATAAGACACCTAGCGCCACCTGACGAACGGGGATATAAAATTCGATGCTGCTGTCACGTAATGACACCTGTAGAAAACACCAACTACATTTACCTGCCATACCACAGAAGTGTGTGACATACTTATTGACTCGCCCTCGTAATAGGCACAACATATTAGCACGTGTCACTCCAAACGACGTCATCGCCTCGCTGACGTTTTAACAACTAAATGTGACCTCCCATTTAGACAAAAGAATTATACATCGCCATCATCGTGTTATTTGTTTTGTTTCCCGTATCTATTGTATTGCTCAGTGAAAGGAAATTTACATTATATTCCAAACCTACTTTTGTTTGGGGCTGAATCAGTTAAGTGTACTTCGCTTCTCGGCAGGCTAGAACACCTATAAAAACGTCACCGGTTGCAGCTGCCATCTACTTCTATTGCGTTCTCTGAACCCGATTGAGAATCTACTAGCTGGTTCTGTTATCAGCAATTCGTAATACGTTCATTACTTGTTCGCCCCATATCTTTCTTAAGTATGTTTATTTTGTGTGTTATAATAATTTTCTTATTAGTCACGGTTGCGTTGTTATTGACATGGTTCGATATGGCGGAAAGGCGGGCGATCATAGAGACCTTGACGTGTGTTTGCTTCTGGTTACGATTTACTTACGCATTTTTCTCATTTTGAACATGTAGGTCATGGTTCCTTCGTCCAGCTACTAAGCATAGTGCTTGGTGAGATACCGTGGGCTGTGGATTTCAAGTGAAATGCTTTTTCATATATTAGCGGCGGTGTGTGTTGTGAACTACATGTTCAAAAAAATAGCGGGTGGCCGAACTAACTGGTTTGCTTTATGCATTAATGTGTGTGCAAATACTGATTTTTTATAGTAACTGATGCTTCCATAGACAATAAACTGTAATTCCAGTGGCGGACTGTTGTGTTGGCATTCTGGCAGCGGCCTTTTGCATGCTTTTACGTGCGTTTGCGTGCTGTTGGTTTTCTTGGGACTGCTGTCTGCTCCATTCTTCATCCGGGACAGTGAGGAGCTTTTTGTATGATATTCGCCCCGTACTTGAATTGAGCATCATGGGGTGACCCGTTGCCGTAACGCTGGAACTGCGACTAACGACAAACAACAAAGGTTGTTACAAACGAAACGTCGGACACGTGTGACGTATTTTAAGGTCTTTATTATATTTTTTTACGGAAGAGGTCCGTGGTGGAGAGGTTACGGTGTCCGCCTCAAGCTCAGAAGGTACCAGGTTCGATCCCTGCATAGGGCTGGACATGTATCCAACCATTGGTATCTAGTGATAACACACGTCAACCTGATCTCTTGAGCAGTGAGACTGCATACCTAGTCTTCTCGGATAAAGGCGAACAACAGGAGGTCCTGTGTGCAAGCCGTGCTTGTTAAAAATCAAACAGCAGTTGGATATTGCAAAGAGTACCTCGTAAGGTACAGTCCTGGCAAAATTGATAGGGAAAGTAAACCTTACACAAATACATGCCGAGTTCGGACACACTGACCTCTGAGATGTATAACTAGCTGTGACCCAATCCCCTCGAAAGAAGAAGGAAGAAGACGAAAATATTTTTTTTTACTCATTCTCTCGGCTGTGATGTCTGTTCACTTTTATTGGGGGTCATTATAAGATACGAACGAGTGTTTGTAGTGTTTGGCATGACACAGTGAACCGTAGATTTAATCGGAAATGCTTTTCATATATTAGCGGCGGTGTGTGTTGTGAACTGCATGTTCAGAAAATTGGCGGGTGACCGAGCTAGCTGTTTTGCCTTGTGCAGTAATGCGTGTGCAAATACTGGTTTTTATAGTTTGTACACGTCTTTGCGCTTATTGTTTTTTTCTGAAGACCCTATGCATACTCTGTTGATTCAATTTATAAAGTAGTTATAGTCTGGCCAGAAGGAGTTAAAGTAATAACTGCCTGGAGTAGTGTAGTAGGAGATTAAGCTGCAGATATAATGGCGCATTAAAAGAAAACTTAATAACTCAAACCCACTGAGCCAAGCCAACGGCTGTCTGGTACAGGCAGCAGTAAGATTACAAGGCAACTGGCCAGCGACATTAAGTGCAATTTCACTGGCTCTCAGACTGGATATGAATAACGTAGATTTACTACGTGTGCAGTAATCATGTGTTTATGGCTAGAATAAAAAAATAAATAAATAAATAGCAATACATACTTCACAACACTGTAGTCAAGCGGGCAGACTCCATCAAATAAGCCAATACAATACGACATACGAGAAAATAAATGGCATCAGCACAACGGCAGCAAAATATGCTCAGACAACTGTCTAGCCTTAGCCCTTTTATGGTTATGTTACAGCGACAATTAACTATTATAGTGTGCGTATCCAGCGCAGAGGAAAATTTAAGCAATCAGTCACGTACGTCTCTACTTCTTTGTCTGCATTCCCCTTTCGAGATTAGTGAGTCACGTCATGGTATGCACCTCACAGGTCCGTGCGCCTGACTTCGGTATGTATTTGAGTAAAGTTTGCTTCCTAAAGACAGTCTCCATTCAAGGTAACGCGCTCTGTCTGTCAATGGGCATGTTTTTTTTCTCTTAACAATGTTACCAGGGCAGCGTTCTTACGGCATACCAAGAGATCAAGGTGACATGTGATATCAAAAGATACTACTGGTTCTTTACAAAAGTCCCAGCCCTCTGCTGAGATCGAACCCTGTACCTTCAGGGCCTGAAGCGGAAGCCGTAACCTCTCAGCTACAAGTATAACAAATAAAACGCGTTCTTATCCATTCCGCCATGCTGAATCAAGTAGTATCATACAATAAATCTCTGTCCCAAACCACTACCTTCAATACTGGAGTACCGCAAGGCTCTATTCTTGGCCCTCTATTATTCGCCATATATATTAATGATCTACCTTTGCATCTTTCGTCGTCCTGCGATCTATTTGCAGACGACTGTACAGTGTATACAAACGCTGAAAGCAGTAATTTGCTGGAGTCGTCTTTGCAACAAGAATTAAATAATTTAGTTAGGTGGAGCTATGCGAACCGTATGCAAATCAACATCACTAAAACAAAATCTATGTTATTAACAACCAGACAAAGACCTCAGACTCTAAATTTACACAGATCACTTCAACTTCACATCGATAACATGCCAGTAGAAAGTGTAACTGAGCACAAAACATTAGGCCTCATCATTGATAGAAACCTAACCTTTAATCCTCACGTTCAAGCGCTCACTAAACAAACGCGAAAAAAGTCTACCAACTCGCCAAAATTAAAAATGTCCTTGATGAGGACACAAGGAAAATATTCTATACGTCTCACATACAGACACATTTTGACTACTGCTCTACAATCTGGGACGGTTGTTCCAATTCAAGCACCAAGCGACTTTACTCACTCCAGAAACGGGCCATGAGTTTAATTTATAGCAAACATTTAACTGACAATCCTAGCCTGCATAAACGCCTTCAGTTACTACCACTCCGCAAACGTCTACTTTTCAATCAGGCCAAACTAATTCACAAAATCCTACATCGGAATGCCCCAAATTACCTTTGGCCATTGTTTGAATATAATGCTAGACACAGTAAACGATTAAATATATTACACAGTCCGAAGCCTAGGATAGACTTATACAAAACAAGCTTAACGTACTCTGAAGCTCAGCTGTGGAACAATCTTCCACATGAAATAAAAGACATCATCAATCCCTATACATATAATCGCAAATTATTTGAACACTATCTCTGTACGGATTACCTTCCCCCTTAATAAAAAAAAAAAAAATTGTGTTGCGTATCCCTTACGGGACGTTGCAGTCAACACCAGCATTTTCAGCTGCTGTTGATGTACTAGGCAAGTGTTACGTTCAGTAGTTTGCCATTGCTTTCTGAACGACCGGCCTCTATACCTTTTTCGAAAAAACCAGCACCGCCGTGTTTCGAACCCGGGTATACGGGCTCACAAACCGCGTTCGCAAGCCCTTGAAGCTCAGCTGTGGAACAATCTTCCACATGAAATAAAAGACATCATCAATCCCTATACATATAATCGCAAATTATTTGAACACTATCTCTGTACGGATTACCTTCCCCCTTAATAAAAAAAAAAAAAAATTGTGTTGCGTATCCCTTACGGGACGTTGCAGTCAACACCAGCATTTTCAGCTGCTGTTGATGTACTAGGCAAGTGTTACGTTCAGTAGTTTGCCATTGCTTTCTCGAAAAAACCAGCACCGCCGTGTTTCGAACCAGGGTATACGGGCTCACAAACCGCGTTCGCAAGCCCTTCAGCCACAGAGACCCCCTTAATAATAGAAGTAATAATAGTAATAAAACCCTAGTATAACAGCCAGTCCCCTTTTGGCAGGCCAGTATATGCCACATAGCTAATAACAAGTGCCACACCAGTTATTACTATTACTGAGTCGTGTAGTAATGATTTTTAATTTTTCCACATGCCTTTATAATGCATATCTTTTATATTATTGCTGTTTTCAGTTAGCCTTCAATGATGTGTGAATGGTATAATGTATGAAAGAGAGTGATAAAAGGGCAGAATGTTAGACGGGCCTGCGTGCCCAATTCTTAACCCTTTCAAAATAAAGTTTTGTTGTTGTTGTTGTTGCTGTTGTTGTTGCTGTTGCTGTTGTTGTTGCTGCTGTTGTTGCTGCTGCTGTTGTTGTTGTTGTTGTTGCTGCTGCTGTTGTTGCTGCTGTTGTTGTTGTTGTTTTTGTTGTTGTTGTTGTTTTTGTTGTTGCTGCTGCTGCTGTTGCTGTTGTTGTTGTTGTTGCTGCTGTCGATGTTGTTGTTGTTGTTGATGTTTAGTTTATAATTCTTTATAGTTTCTCATTTACTGTCAAAGTTTTAGGGTATTTCCATGTATTAACGCACTAGCTTGCTATTTCAAGCACCCTGGGTCACAGGGATAAGGTAATATAATAACACGCGTTCTTGTCCATTCGGCCATGCTGACCTACAGGCAACTGATGTTTAGTTTAGAATTTCTTTATAATTTCTCATTTACTGTCAAAGCTTTAGGGGCGGATATTTCCATGTATTAATGCACTAGCTTGCTATTTCAAGCACCCTGGGTCACAGGGATAAGGTACTATAATAACACGCGTTCTTATCCATTCGGCCATGCTGACCTACAGGCAACTGGTGTTTAGTTTAGAATTTCTTTATAGCTTCTCATTTACTGTCAAAGCTTTAGGGGCGGGTATTTCAATGTATTAACGCACTAGCTTGCTATTTCAAGCACCCTGGGTCAAAGGGATAAGAATATGGCGGATTGTACAAATTGACATAAACTACTAGGTCGACCCAGCCTAAAAAAGGGTGTCAGGTAATGTCTCTGAAAGTAGAGGCGACCGGCGTGACACTACCCACATCACCCACAGAGTGCTGACTAGTCTTTAAACACATGGGTCGAGCACCATGTGCCCCATGCACCTTATATCGTGTGAAATGGTTCTCTACTTGACTGATCCGGTACTGGGGGAGTCGACGTAACATCTAGCAGTACCAGCTTGAAGAGTGTAATAACATGTCTGGGACTAAAGAGTAAAATACAATCTGAATGAGCCATGTTCACATAAGCAGTAAATCTTCCGAGTTACTGGGGAAAATAAGAGAAGCAAGGAATAGCAACTCTGTAATCTGCCATGCATGTCGTACGAGGCGACTAAGGAGGGTTGGTGTGAGACTGGCTACCTCATCCTGTCGAAAATTTAGCCGCAAAATGCGACCGATATGACCAAGTCTACACAGATCTCCATTCGTGAGTTGTTTAAGGGCTTATGCTCCACTGGGAGGTGTAAGGCAGAAGACGGAGCAGTCAATGATGCAACGTATAGTGCGTTGTTTGATAGAGAATAAGTTGGGTTTCTATGTTTATTTTATCAAACGCGTATAGATTACGGGACAATTTCACGACCACTAGAGAAGAAAATCGAGGCTTTTGACATTAAATGATGCAGAAAATGTCTTGGGTGCCTCGGATCAAGGGGAATAAACCTATTGACATTTTACAAGATTAAAAGACTTTAACTGATTCAGTGCCGACGGATAATATATCGCCAAATGTGACCTTCCATTTGGACAGAAGGACGATATATCGTCAAACTAGGGTCGTCGTGTTATTTGTTTTCTTTCGTGGTATCTTCCGTACTTTTAATGCTGAATGAATGGAAATTTGCAGAATAATACTTGTTCTCCTTCTTTCGTTCGCTTGAAATATGTCTATAGCTGCAATGTTGTATGAATTTAACTGTCCATTTTAGTTCACTCAGCGGTCCATAGAGTTTATCTTCCACTGTCGTCTCTCTAGGCCAGAAGGTTTCCCTGGACGACCATGATACACAATGTTGTTGCTTGCTTGTGTTCGCTGACTGTGAACTCCAGCGTGAAGTCCTGTATGTCGGATGATGGCATCCTGTTGTCCAACATCAGTGTGATGTCATACAGAACCTGAGTTTTGCGTGAGTATCCGTTGTCCCATGTCTGACTTATTGGTGTGCAGACTGGTGGTTCCTCGCCATGCAAGCAGACACTCTCCGACTTCGGAGGAACACAATGTTGTAATTTGGGCAGTCTTGGAGTGTGTGCTCTGCTGTCTGCGACGCCAATCAACATGTGCACATGACTGATTCACCAATCTTTAATTATGTACACATGTGGTTGCGTAATCTATTGTGTCCTGTTCTGAGGCGCAGAATAATGACTTGTTCTGGTCTGTCCATAATTTGGTAGTTGTCTTGAGCAGGTTTTGGTAGCATTCTGACTGATTTGATCATTCTTTTCTTTTGGTGATATGTAACGGGCATATCAGGCTGTTCCTCTTTGGCTCCTTCCTTAGCCAATTGATCAGCTCTGTCGTTTCCGGGTACTCCACAGTGGGATGGTATCCACTGTATGGTGACCTTAAGCTGACTACTAAGTTCAGAAAGTTGTGTCCTTAGTACTGGCAATTTCCTCGAGTGCTGATTTTGCATCTGTCGATAGGTTGTGTATCATGGCTGGTATTTAGTAATTTCTTTGTTGCTATCTTGACTGCCTCAATTTCAGCATAAAAGTTATGGCAGTACTTTCCTGTTGGTACTCTGGCGTGTCCCTAGTGTTATTTGGGTATTCTATGTACACTCCCGCTCCTCCATTTCAAACAGCATTTTGTGCTGACCCATCTGTGTAGACTCGGATCCAGAGGTCCTGTGGTCCTTTCCAGAGGTCCTTTCATCAAGAAAGCTGAGAGTGGCCGTTCTGCGCTGTATACTGTTCTGTTCTTCTTTGGCAAATATTCCTCTCACTTTTGTCTGGATTTGTAGTTCTTCTTCTTTTGTTCGCTTGAAATATGTCTATATCTGCAATGTTGTCTCTTGTATGAATTTAACTGTCTTTTTCAGTTCACACAGTGGCCCATAGAGTTTATCTTCCACTGTCGTCTTTCTAGGCCAGAAGGTTTGCCTAGATATGTTATATTTTGGGCAGTCTTGGAGTATGTGCTCTGCTGTCTGCGAGGCCAATCCACATGTGCACATGGCTGTTTCACCAATCTTGAATTTTGTATACATGTGGTTGCGTAATCTATTGTGTCCTGTTCTGAGGCGCAGAATAATGACTTGTTCTGGTCTGTCCATTACGCTGTAGTCATATTGAGCAGGTTTTGGTGGCTTTCTGACTGATTTGAACATTCTTTTCTTTTGGTGGTATGGATTTGTAGTGATAGTCTATGTTCATCTTTCCATGGGGTTTGCTCTGGTATAGTTTTCAGGGGGATACCAACTGTGGGCAGATCGGTGGTTTCTCTGCAGAGTCGTTTGGCCTGGTGGATAAAACTGCTTCTTTTCAACCGTCCCATAGCTAGGTTTTCACATCTGTTCTTCATAGGGTGGCCTGGCAAGCTGAGGAACTTTTCTGCTTGTATTAGCGTTTTCGTATCTCTGCGCTCACTCAGTGCTTGTGTCCTCCCCCACTTCACTATAGGGTTGATCTCATCCCTCCTGTGGTGACTCTAAGTGCTTGATTTTGCACCTTGTCCAGCTTTTGTAGTGTGGTTTTTTATGCCGAACACCACGCAGTTGACCCGTATTCCAGGTGTAGTCGTATGCTCAGTTGATAAACTTTGCTATGTAATTTTCCATTGACTCTCCATGTGGTTCCACTTAGTTTTCTCAGGATGGCTATTTTTCTTCTGGCTTTTGCTACTGCTTTGTTGATGTGCTTTCTCCATGTCAGCCTGCCATCAAATGTTACTCCAAGGTATGTTGGTTCTTTATCTTCTCTAAGGGGTATTCCATTAATTTGGATGATCTCTGCCTTTTGTTTTGGAGAGAGGGTAAATAGAGTGGTGCGGCACTTGTCAATGTTTATGCTGACACGTCATTTATTTGCCCTGCAACAAATATGCATCTACAGCATTTGTAGCGATCTGGTGGCCACTGATGCATGTTCATGTGTGCTCCATAGAACCAGGTTATAGAGTACATTGACGCTTTAATGCCATGCGGTAGATTAGCAACAAGATCATTGATGAAGATTAGAAAAAGTGTGGGAGACAAGACTCCGCCCTGGGGAATACCGTGGCGCAGTAGTACTTTCTTGCTCTTGAGTCCGTCTATCTGTACTCGGGCTCTTCTGTTGTGCAAGTATGCTTTCACCCACTTGTCATTCTTCCATTGACTTACAGTCAATACAATTTCTCAGTAATACTTATTCATTTGATTGTGTGCCTAGTTTGGTCCACACCTACTTTTATTGTTTAGTATTGAAATAGTTAAACAGCAAGAAGATCGGCTTCATAGCATCCGGCTTTATCCCATATAGCGGTCTCTCTCTCTCTCTCTCTCTCTCTCTCTCTCTCTCTCTCTCTCTCTCTCTCTCTCTCTCTCTCTCTCTCTCTGTGTGTGTGTGTGTGTCTGCAGAGCAACAAACCGCCTGACGAAAGCGTCGCACAGAGCACGAATCTTCCTGACTCCGGTGACAGTCTCCAGGGGTCTCTAAAACAATTGTTCGAGAACCGAATATCGGAATCCGAACACCAACCCGCGACCTTTCGACAACGAGGCAGACGACATAACCACTTCGCAAAGAAGAAACCACCCCCCCCCCCCCCCTCCTTCTTGACAAGACTTTTTTGAGTTGCATATCCCTTACAGGACGTTGCAGTCAACACCAGCATTTTTCAGCTGATGTTGATGTTCTTGGCAAGATTACGCTCGGTAGTTTGCCATTGCTTTCTGAGCGACCGGCTCACTTACCCCGTAATAACCAACGCGACGCGATCCGCAACCAAATCTCGCGCAGCTGTGTTCATCGCGTGGATGTACGGCATTACGGAGAAAGCCGTTCATCCCTTCGCCAGGGATACCAGCTGACATGACTTGAAAACAAAAAAAACTAATAAAACTGTTTCATAAACAGCCCTTTTTTTTTTTTTTTGCATATCCTTTACAGGACATCGCTGTCAACACCAGCATCTTTCAGCTGTATGTTGATTTCTTGGCAAGATTACGCTCAGTAGTTTGCCATTGCTTTCTGAGCGGCCGGCTCACATACCCCGTAAGTTACCAATGCGATATGAACCACTGCTGATTCTCACCGTCATCACGTTACCGACGAGAGTATACGAGATTACGGAGAAAAGTCATAACCTCTAAGCCACAACAGCCCTAGGTATCGGAAACTAAAAACACACTAAGCATCAAAATGTATAAGGCGAACTGGCGATGGATCGAGAATCTTTCTGGCGAGTTGTGATGAGAGCGATGTTTGGACGAGGATTTGCTACACGATGGAGGCGTATTGTACGTTGAACTGTGATCGTTGTAACAGACTATTTGTTTCATGACTCATTGCATATCGAAAACATTACCGTATTGATTTGTTGAACCACACGGTACATGCTGATTTTAAAATACAACTGAGTAATCTGTGAGCCTATAGGGAGGAACTTATCTACTCGTGGTAACTGACTTAGTAGAAGACTGATAGAGAAATACACAAACATTCATTCACTTAAACATAGCCAAGAGAGGGGAGGGGGGGGGGGGGGGGGGGGGGGAATACCTGTTCACTGTGAGTATTGCCAACAAATTCATACCGAATTAAAGAAATCCATTGAACAATATATTCACTTTTTTCTATCCCAATTGTAACTTTATCTTTTTGTAACCAAAACAGGCTCGCTTTAAAGTATTTAATATCTGGGTCTAAAGTAGTTTAAATAATAACATTGTTGGAAATTAAGTGTTAACTTAACAGGTAGGATGGAATGAATAATTGTATCAACTGTCTGGCACAATAGAAACGAAGAAAGGTTATACCATGCATGGGAGTATTCAATAAATATATAGTGACTTGCTTGCGTACAGAAATAATTAAAGAGAAGAGCGTTATTCATATCTCATAAAGGTATTCTTCCATCCCCGCATATAAATACCTAGCAATTAAGGGCTGGGAGGCTACTATTTACGGTTGGCATTTCCAATCATTCATAGCAGGAAGGAGCCTGTATTCGTTGCTTTTGTTTCCTTCGTTTTGTCCTGATAAAAATGTATAAATAATCCCTTTAATACAGTTAGTCGCGGTTCCAGCTTCACGGCAACGGGTCACCCCATTTCCGTGTCATTGAAAACCATACAACAGCTCCACACTGACCACTGTCAAAAGTAAAACAGACAGCAGTCCCGACAAAACCAACAGCACCCACACGCATGTATGCATAAGGCTGCTGCCAGAATGCCAACACGAGAGTCTGCCACTAGAACTACAGTTCAACGTTAATGGAAGCATCAGTCACAAGAAAGCCAGCAGTTGCACAAGCATTACTGCGTGAGACAAACCAGCTTGCTCGGCAACCAGTCGCCCGCCCTTTTTCAGAACATGCAGTTCACAACGCAAACCACCCCGGACTGACGAAGAAGCATTCCACGTGAAATCCATAGCCCATAGCTTCACATCAAGAACTCAAATCAGTAGCTGGGCGACAGAACCATGTACAAGTAAAGATGAAGAAAATGCATATGCAAAACGAGACCAGAAACTAACAACAACACTCCCCCCCCCCCCCACAACCTTAACGGATAGCTAGCTTACCTGTCATATTAGACCTGAAGTCCCCCTTTATATATATATATATATATATATATATATATATATATATATATATATATATATATATATATATATATATATATATATATATATATATATATATATTGCTTGATCTTGTTTGAAATATCAATTGCCTGGGACCTAGAGCGTTAAGTGTTTGGTTGCAGTCATTGTTCAATGATGTTCAATGTGTTGCTTGGCGAATCAAGACAGTGAAATGGTTGTCATTATTCATTATTCAATGCATCAAGATAGGTGATAATTAGGCAGGAGGTGGTAATTAGGCAGGAGGTGGTAATTAGGCAGGAGGTGAAAAGGTAAAAGGTGATAAGGTAGGAGGTGATCAGGAAGACGGTCATTATTTAGAAGGTGAAATAGTAGGGGATGATTAGGTAGGAGGTGATAAAGCCGGAAGTGATAAGGTTAAATGTAATTAGGTAGAAGACGATTAGATAGGAGATGATTAGTTAGTACGTGATTAGGTATGAGGTGATAAGGTAAGAGATAGCAGGGTATGAGGTGAGTAGATTGGGGGTGATTAGGTAGGAGGTTATAAGGAAGGAGTGATAGGGTAGAAGATTATAAGGTATGTGGTCAGGCGAGTCAGGCGGGGGGAGCGAGAGATAGACAGACAGACGGACGGACAGACAGACAGACAGACAAAGCGACAACAGGCAGACAAAGAGACAACAGGCAGACAGACAGAGAAAACACCTGATGAAGGGAATTGGAACTTGTTACAATTTATAACCCTGACAGGGTTGTGTCGCTCTTAGTCTGGTCCCTTATCTTTGACTAGTCAGACTTCACAGATCCTGCCAGTAGTAACATCATTGCTGAATAGGCTAGTGTAGTCAGATTAAGGTTTTGCTTAAATGCGGAACAGCCACATAGGACTGAAATAGTAAGCAATATAATGAAAAATGTGCGCAAAGTATTATACTGTGCACAGTGGAATGAGACATTACCCACAAAGATATATATGTAAAATGGAACAGTCACTATTACTTTAGAATTCCTATATGAAAATGAGAATATTCCTTCTCAAACGGAGAGATTGCGATATAAACATGGTGAGCACAAAAAGATTAAGGGATTAAATTAAAAGAAGCAGATAATTCTGTGTGTTCTGTGGATTTGTCACTATATAAATTATTATTTACTAGAATTTTAAAGTAGTTCCACTACTTTTATCGTTTCTTTGCAACAGACGAGCAATATCTCCGGCGGGCCTACTCTCGTTGGTCGCGGGAGCCGCACGAGTCAGGCGGGGAGTCTGACGGTAGTACACGCTTACAAGGTCCAGATACTTGCGATTGACAGGTGTACGCGCCCAGTGGTCCGGGCATGTATACGACCCTCACCTGCGGGATTTGGCTGAACGCCTCTAAGTCAAATCCCAAGGATTTAGGGTCTGGCCATAGCTCGTCTCCTGCTCGTGGAGGCGAGGTCTCGGAGGTTTGACGCTGAACCGCCAGCGTCTGCAGCCTACCTTGTTCCAGACGTATTGGTTATCCATTCTTCTGAATCAAACAAGGCAAGGCCGAGAGAGGGAACATGTCGTTTGGGCACCACATGTTCTCTGAAGCTCTGCCCAGGCATTGTGATGGAATTTGGGCCAAATTCCAACTCACATACTTAGGTCTGTCAAGACTGTAAGGTGCCACTCACTAGAATTTTAGCAAGTCATTTTAACTTCAATGTTTACCAACTTCATGCATCCAACAGGGTTACTCGAATGGGTGGCAAGCAGCAATCCAATAGGATAATCTGAGGCACACTGCACACGTGTGTATTACGAAAAACGTCATCCGCGTTTGTTAGTTTGTTTATCTTTTTAAAGAATATTTAGTCTGTTTACTGTTGTGATTTACCAGTCAGGCGTCATATGAGTTGAGGTGAGGGGATTTAAAACCTACAATGTTCACTGAAGAAGCCGGGCTTACTGTGTGAGATATGCCGTCCACAAAAAATATGTATTTACAAACAGTATCCGGCTGTAGGCTCAAGCCCGCGTGTCACTTGACAGCCAAGGAGAATTGCACCACTATCATGTTTTGAGAACAGCCGTGTCAACAGATGAATGAACCATATGGGATTAGCACAAAAAGAGGAGGAGGGGGAGAGAGAGAGAGAGAGAGAGAGAGAGAGAGAGAGAGAGAGAGAGAGAGAGAGAGAGAGAGAGAGAGAGAGAGAGAGAGAGAAGGATGGATTCTCCTCCTCAAGGGTTTTTTAACATAAGATGACCGGGCCGCTAGGCAAGCGTGCTAGCCCCTGCACTACCGAGGCTCCCTGTTAATTTCGATTTTACCATAACCCCTACCCTGTTCAGCCTCAAAGTTATATTAGGGTCCATCCCTGGCTCAGATTAATAATCTTGTCACAAATAGCAGCCGCCCACGGTTTTACCCTCACATGATATTAATTTGAAGGTGTTTGTTGTCCAAGGAAGGTTTTATAGTGTATTTACTTCCTATATGTAATCTCCACAGCCCTTCCTTCCTCTTCTCCTACTCTTCTCATACTATTTCTTCTATTTCGTTTAGTTTTTCTTCTTCTCCCTGTTCACCTTTTTAACCCTATATAAAACGCATGTGTGCGATAGTAGACATAAAAAGACACTGAATATGCTTAACTTAAAAAAAAATGAATGAACCTACATCTCAAATACATCAGGTCATTCCTCAGAAAGCACTTTTATACACACAAAAACAGCAAGAAGACGAAAATGAAATGATAACAAAACATTTGCGTTGAGAGAATAAGTTCACTTCTCCATTAATGTCCGCTCCAAGAATGTTGACAACGCCATTATCTCTGTGGGACAGAACGTGGAAAATAGTTCTCAATGTAATACAATATCTAAAGCCCCCCCCCCCTCTCTCTCTCTCTCTCTCTCTCTCTCTCTCTCTCTCTCCATCTCTCTCTCTCTCTCTCTCTCTCTCTCTCTCCATCTCTCTCTCAGTATTCAATAAAGTATTCTGCTAAAATAAGGCAGCGTTTGAGAATTCCCTTTACCGTACATTTTTGGTTTTAATTTCAACCGATTCATTGGCATCCCGTTTTCATCACAAAAGCATTACATGTCCACACACGTTGTTAACAGCCCTAGCGTTCCCTTCCTTGCCTCCATAATATTATTTACGCTGCTGCTTACCTCCCTGGGTGCCTATACGTATGAGATAATGTCATTAAGGCTGACTTTCATTTTCCGTGCCAATCAATAATACTCAGAAAGCGTTATGTCAGGTCTTACTTCACAAGCTCAGACATCACAAATGAAAAGTCTAGTGATTACACTGCTTTTGGAAGAAGCATTCGAGACTGGATCGCACCATTTATTTTACCAATAATATACTTTGAGAAACAAACAAACAAACATATAGGGAGACGAGGTGGTTTAGATATCTAGCCTTCTGGAAAATGAGAGTATAAGCGCCCTCGACAATTAGAAATAGTAGTAAGTTGTAGTTGGCCTGAAAAAGTTCTAAAATAGGTACTAGAAAATGTCTTGGGAAGTGCAGAGTTGTCTGTAAAATAGGGGCTTAGCACCATATGCCCAATAAGCATCAAGACCCGACTTTAATTTGGCCTGATTGCCAAAACATCATGACATTTGAAAAGCTACACACAATGAATAATTACACATTGTAAGTAAATCCCTTATGTGGGTGTGCAAAGCAAGGTAAACTAGACAAGTTAATTTAAATCAGCAGGCACATAACTAGATGCTGGTGGTATCAACATCCAGTGGATTGTCCTGTGCAAAACCTTACACTCTTAACAGATTTTCTTGTTAATGCTTCTCTATCATAAGCCAGCTGCCCTGCCTCTGCTGTTACCATTATCTACCACATTTTTAATTCATCTACATTTTGATCTTTCTCTTCTCCACTTCCTCAGTAACCTCCCTCCATGGTTATCTTTTCCAGTTATTCATGTCTTTTTTACATGCCCTAAATATTTCATTTCCTTAAGTGTATCTCTCCCATGGAGTGCTCCAACAGTCTAATAAATCTTGTGTGCAGTAATTCAGCTGATGTGTTAAAGCTTCTGCTGGGATACCTTCTGGATCAGCGACTTTCCCATCCTTCTGAAGATTGATAGCTTTTCTAATCTCTTCTTTAGATGTCTTCACACATTTTATGTCCAGTATCACTTCTGCAGGTTGAATATTTGGGGGATCTTTTGGGACTAGTCTACATAGATGTTCCTCAAAGTATCTCCCTACTTTTCAAAATGGTTTTAGAGTGTGAAATTGTGCTGTAATCGTAAATAATTAAAATATTGTTGCTTCTATTCACTACAGCAAAGTTAGGGTGTCATTTCTCCACTATGACCTGCATAATAGGCTAATAAAAAAATAAAATAAAAAACAATCCCTTAGTCTCTCCAACTGGAATCCTGGCTTCCCAATTGTCATCATCATCTGAAGAAGAAAGTAGAATCTCAGCTACAGTTCTGCCTGACGCTTCTTGTGCACAAGTTGAAGGTCGTATCTGGTGAGCTCCTGTTCGTGATCCTCAAACAACATTTCATTGATTAATTTTTCATCTAAAATCCCACCTGTGCCTACTTGCATAATTTCATCCACCACACGTTTTAGCCCTACACTTTCAATGTCTCTGCCTGCCACACAACCTGTCAACAACCTTTTTAAGACAGAGTTCCCTGCATTCAAAGGAACTCCCGCTCATATTTTATCTATTATCCAGACACAATGGAGAATATTGAAGAGATTTATCCAAAACTCTTAGAGAGCAAAGTTATAGCATGTGTCACATGAAAGCATCTTTGAAATAGGAACTGTGTGTAGTTTTTCAGAGCTAGCAATTACCCGCTGATCAATTGGTTGGATTAGAGTGGTGGTGTTATGAGGCAACAAATTTGGTTTCAATGAAGCTCTACTCCTAAATCACATCCTTTTCCAAGGCTGGAGGTCTACAAAGTCACATAACAAATAACAGTTGAATCGCAAAAGCTAACAAAGCATGTGCATTGATAGATTCTCATCTGTAGATTTGATGGGTGTCGTTCTGAATATAGCAACAGTTGCAAATGTTGGTACTTTTTTTTCCTCGCAATTTATTTCCGAATACTGCATTTGACAAATATATGTAAATCCGAATACAGTCATTCGTCTTCTTCTTCTTCTTCTTCTTCTTCTTCTTCTTCTCTTTTTCCTCTGTCTGTCTGTTTGTCTATGTCTGTCTCTCTCTACCTCTTTGTGTGTGTGAGTGGAGAGGGGGGGGGGGGTGAAATTTGAAATATGCATAATTTCACAAACTTCCAAAAGATATCAAGATATCAACAACAAGGGTTGACTCTGGGGTGTATTAATTAACACATGCTCACTGGTCTGCAAACATAGACAGGCCTAACAAAATCAACCAGACTATTGAAATATTGATGCTATGTGTCACATAATACATGAGACTACCAGAGTAACTAACTGTCACAAAATAAAACCTTGCGTTTAACCAGTTGATTATTATAGAGGCTTTCTGATTAAACGGACTATCTGCCAGCGACAACTATTTTAACTAACAGTAAAAACAAATCGGATGTCAAAACCCCAGGACAGTAATTAGTTGCAGCTGCACGGGGTTACATTGGGTCGACAACAGGGGAACATTTGGAAGTGAGTGAGATGAGTCCATACATCGCTTTGACAGTTTATAAACAGGTTGGATTGAGAGCGAAAGTACTCAGCTCGGAAGAAAACAGTCCGTCTGTCCAATTTATAGTTTCCGGACATCAAGAAGATTGGCAGCTTGTTGGGGAAAACTGTTGTTGGGATCATACAGTAACTCGTTAGTTTGTTGGGGGAGTCAAAACAACTGTTGACAACTTTGACAGTGACTAAGCCAGGGAAAATGGATTCGTGACAATGGATGATATGTCCAAATAACACCTGTGTGGACCGGAAGAATACCGTCACGTGACCAATTTTAGGTTTTGCCAAAAACCATGATTGGAGAGGACAGTTGAACTCAAACCTTGGATTTTAGCGGACGTGCTTCGGCACTGCGGTTCTGATGGGAAAATGTCTACCGTGTGAGAATTGAGTTAATTTAATTTTACACGTGCCAGTCATGGCAAGAGTGGATGTAATTGGATCTAACTGCGGTGTTGCCTAAGGTAGAACCTATTATAATTAGTTCTAATTAATATAGGCTGTAGCCTTGTTAAAAAAGTGTGATGATTAGCACTGTTAGTGGAAAACTAGCTAGAGTAGGGAAGTGATACTTGGCTCTGTTAGTTGAAAATAGATTAGTGAAGTGTTGATAAGCTTTACTAGTTGAGAATTGAGTAATGAGGGATAATTGGGAGATTCCAGTAGGTGTCCCTGGTGGGCGGGGTTCCGCATTCTGTTTGTTGATTTTTTTTTCTTGTCTTGGCCTGATGATAACCTATGTGTTCAGTCATCTGTCCCTGACAGAGTAGGTTCATTATATTTTCTGAGCGAGGCCGATGGGCCACGATCATCTAATAGAGATCAGTGACGGGGAGGCTATCACCGGTTGTATGATTTATGTTACAGGTTCCCTCTGGTTGGAATGAAGAACACGGAACCAAGGAAAAATCCGATCCCGGATAGAGTTTGGCGCAGGAAGATTGGCCAGCAACTTTATCAAAGAGCTTATGCTAGAGGAAGATGATCAACATTGCTCGGTGGAGCTAATGGTATATGTATCCTACATGAGTGAATACCAATCGTTAACACACCTGAAGTGATGGATGTTCAGCCCATGAGGAACTAGATCAGTAGGAACTGATGTTCACATTAGATGAAACCAAACATTGAAGTGTAGTTGTTCCACAGAACTTTCAGACTATATCTAGTGAATAAAGCAAGCCATTTTTGTCTAGATACATTGACTGTTTAAGAGTGAAAATACAGAACTAATAGGAACCGTTGTGTTAGGAACAATAATAGTATTTTCCACGGATTATATATTTACATGGGATTCAGATCTCATGGTCATCAGAGCTCCGGGAAGAGGACATGTCTGGAGAGAAGGATACGACTTCGGTGAGGTCTATTGTACTGACTCGTGTGATGTCGTGTAATCCTTGCCATGATGTGTGCACTATGATCCTGAACTTTGAAGGCTGACATATACATTTATGTTATTATACACGACACACACTTTTTCTTCGCATACACGTCTCATATACGTTACACTTTTCTTTTAATAAATTAATCTTTATTAATTTTTAGAAGCAAGAGTTGTTGAGTATGTTGCGTTGGGGAACTATGAGAGGGGGCATAGTACGACAGTGAGAGAGTGATAGGAAAAGGTGTCCATAGGCTGATGGAGTGTGTTGGACGGAAGCTGGTGGATTCTCCAGGATATTGATAGGAAAGAAAAATATTATAATGTGGGTGTTGACTCTCCTCACTCCAGGGACGACACTTTAAAGGAGGACACGACACTAACAAAGATTGTCTGGATGGAAGAAGATAATGACAGTAGAACAGTATACACAGCTATAAGAAAGAGACAAGCAGTGTTCTTTGGTCATATAATGAGAAGAGAAGCAAGGTAAAAAAATAAAATTGTGACAAATGGAAAATGAGTGAATCACCAAAAAACAAGAAGTAGATTGTGAGCTTTACTAAAACATGATTACAAGAAACAAAATGACAAATGGAAAGAACGATGGTAAAAGGGGCAGAGGCAGATCAAGGGAAATATTAGCAGTAGAATTAATCCAGATTACCAAGAACTCAGGTCTATGGTGAGACATGAGTATCTATACCATTTTCAGGACACATGATGATGATGATGTGTCACATAACATTACAAATTTTATAAATAGTAAACAAATGATGAGTGGGTAATAGTATACATCATTACATTATCTTAGTGGTTTTGTCTTAGGTCCTATCTCCAAAGGCGGATGCTCCATGAGGGACATTGTGGTCAGTATAATGCCAGTCGTTCATTTTCTTAAAATTATACCTATTTATGAGCATGTAATGATCGAGGGAACATATTTGTTGTATCCCATTCGGGGGATAGAGGGAAAAAGATGAAGAATTGGGGAGTGGGTGGCGTGCATGTGTATGTCTGCGAGAATCGGCAGCGGTTTGCGCCACGCTGGTAACTTAGGGGGGTATGTGAGCCGGTCATTCAGAAAGCAATGGCAAACTATGGATCGTAAAAACTTGCCTAGAACATCAACAGCAGCTGAAAAATACTGGTGTTGACTGCAACGTCCTGTAAGGGATATGCGACATTTTTTTAAAAAGTTGTGAGTGAGTGCACTAACTATTACAATATCACAGCTCCTAGTGTGAGTGAGTGTACTAACTACTACTATAATATCACAGCTCCTAGGGTGGCTCTACTAACTACTCAACTGCCACAGCTCCTAAGGAGAGTGCACTAATTACTATGCTACCGCAGCGGCTAGGCTGAATGAATTACTAACAACTACACAACCACAGCTCCTAGGTTGAGTGGGTACACTAAATACTATACAACCACATCTCCTAGGGTGAGTGAGTGTACTAACTACTATACTACCACAGCTCCAATGGCGAGTCAGTAGACTAAATACTATACAATCTGATATAACAAGAGAAGGAAAAAAGGTGTCACCAAGCTAATAAATTCACATATCTAAGGACAATCATAATATCAGATGGAAGATGTGTGGCAGAATAGGCCAAGCAAAAGCTGCATTTCAGATAATGAAAAGTATCTTATGCAATAAGTGACAATCATTCAATGTCAGAAACAGAATGCTTAAATGCTATACAGAACTTGTCCTTCTGGAGGGCAATGGATCAAGGCTTAAATGCTATACAGAACTTGTCCTTCTGGAGGGCAATGGATCATGGAATATGAACAAACTAATTAGGAAGACCCTGGAGGCAGCGAAGATGTGTTTTCTAAGAGAAATGTTGTGAATACCTTAGACTGCCACAGTTACAATGATTGCCTGGACAAGGCTGGTGAGAGTAGAACATTATATACAAATATAAAAAGGCAACAAACAGCATTCTTTGGTCATGTAATGAGACGAGGGACATTGGAAAATGTGACGATGGGAAAGATCAACAGTAGAAGAGGCAGAAGTAGACTAAAAGAAACTATGGTGGATGGACTAGGACCTTGGGATGGAGTCATATCATCAGTAAATTGATTCAGAACACCAGGGGCAGAGATTTGTGGAGATGCATAAACGCTGATGCCTGTTGGCAGAGCTTATGGTGATGGTGATATAGGTGATTAATAATCAAGGCTAGTTATTGAGATGCTGTAAATTGACCTATATTTATGAAGAAAGGTAACACAATATGAATTTTGCTCTTGTCTAATAGATATGATTATATAATCTATATAATATGAAATAGGAAAGTATAGTTTAGAAATAAATATACTTTTCTGGAAAATAAAATTAAAATTATTGACACTATATTTCTCATTTTTAACTCAGGAGAGTTGAACATAATGAACATAATAACATACTGACAAAGATAATAGTAATACTACATGTCAATACATATTGAAAGCTTCCAAATAAACTAGAAATAATTATATTAATATGAAACGTTACTGAAACAGTAAGTTATCTGCGAAGCTGGATTTTGAAAAAATGATGAAGATAGAGTATGGTTGTCTTCTACGTGACAGTTCTATAAAATTATATTTGATAAAATATGTAGCTAACATTTAGTCGCAAGACAAGGACAGAGACATTAAAATTAGCAACTTGGAACGTTAGGACGTTAAACAACGACGGAAAATTAGAGAACATAAAAAATTTAAAAGGAAAAAATTAATATTTTAGGTATGTGCGAAACGAGATGGACAGGATCAGGCATCAAGATAGATGACGATTTCAAGATTATTTATTCTGGAGGTGAAGATCGTCATAGGGGAGTGGCAATTATTTTGGACCGGAAAACATCAACATCTGTTCAAGGATATTGGGCCATGTCGGACAGAGTTCTACTAGTTAAATTAAGTGGCAGACCTTTTAGCATAAATATTATTCAAGTATATGCACCAACAGGAGAATCCAGTGAAGATAGTGTAGAAGAATTTTATAATGACATAGAGGCTGCCTTAAAGAAATGTAAAACTTCAGAAACAAACATCATAATAGGGGACTTCAATGCAAAAGTAGGAAATCAAGGGGATAGATACACAGTAGGAAACTATGGTTTAGGAGAGAGAAATGAAAGAGGATATAGACTAGTGGAGTGGGCAAAAGAACAGGAAATAATTGTAGGAAACACCTGGTTTAAGCAACACCCTAGAAGATTATGGACATGGAGGAGTCCTGATAGCAGGATTAGAAACCAGATTAACTACATTCTCATTAGCAGAAGATTTAGAAACGCGCTAACAGTAGCAAAAACAGTTCCCAGTGCTGATTGTTATAGTGACCACAGATTACTCACAGGAACATTGAGGATAAAGTTGAAGAAAGTCAAGTATATAACAGGAAACACTAAATATGATTTGTGTATATTGAGTAATGACAAGGAAATACAAAACAAATTCAACATAGAAGTACAGAACAGATTTGAAATATTGTCTGATCTAAAGATATTATTCCAGGATGTGGATGATCAATGGGAAACGTTGAAGAATTCAATCAATGTGGCTGCAGAAACAACTATTCCAAAATTAAAGAAGGTGGGTCGTAAGAAATGGATGACTGAAGAAATTTTACACCTCATGGAAACAAGAAGACTCAACAAAAATAATTCTGTCAAATATGAAGAAATCCACAGACAAGTCAGAATATTATGTAAGGAGGCAAAAGAATCATGGCTTGAGGAAAAGTGTTTAGAAATTGAAAACCAACACAACAGTCAAAATACTAAATTAGTGCACAAAAGAATTCAGGAACTTACTAATAAAAGAACAAGTACATCAACAGGGTGTCTAAAAACTAAAGATGGCAAAATCATAATAGAAAAAGACCAGATTCTACATGTATGGACAGATTATGTGAAACACCTTTATGATGATAACAGAGACGAACAGTATGATATTAGATTTAATAATGAAGGACCGCCAATTTTGGAGATGGGGGTTCGAAATGTTCTTAAGCATATGAAAGCTGGCAAGGCCCCCGGTGCAGATAACATCACAACAGAAATGATTAAAGCTTTAGAAGAATTTGGACTAGAGCAAGTCACCAGACTGATGAACACATTATATGATACTGGAGATATACCTCCTGAATTATGTAACTCTGTATTTATTGCAATCCCAAAGAAATCAGGAACCTTGGAATGTGATCAACATAGAACAATTAGTATAATGAGTCACATCACAAAGATTTTGCTAAGAATTATCATGCAAAGAGTGAGGAAGAAGATACAACCTGAAATTGGGGAAGAACAATGTGGATTTGTAGAAGGAAAGGGTACAGTAAATGCTGTGTATATGCTGCGAACAGTTATTGAACGTGCTATAGAAGTAAACAAGGATATACATCTTTGCTTTATTGACTATACAAAGGCTTTTGATAGAGTTAGACATGTCAACATGGTGGATATGCTTGCAGATCTACAAATTGATGGGAAAGACATTAGACTTATGAAGAACATATATTGGAAACAACAAGCTGCAATAAGGATTGATAATGAAGTGGGACAGTATCAGCCAATTAAGAGAGGTGTTAGGCAGGGATGTGTGATGTCTCCAGATCTTTTTTCCCTATACAGTGAAAATATTTTCAGAAATGTAGAGGATATAAATGTAATCAGCATTGGAGGACAAAACATCAATAACATTAGATATGCAGATGATACAGTATTGATTGCAGACAATGCGCAGGACCTGCAACAATTAGTAGATGCGGTTGTTGTACACAGTGAGCAGCTGGGGTTAGAATTAAATTGTAAAAAGACTCAGGTTATGGTCATCACTAGGAAGGAAGAGGTGCCACAATGTAATATACAAGTAAATGGAAATATTCTTCAACAAGTGAATCAGTACAATTATCTTGGAACAGTCATAACATCTGATGGGAGATGCCTTGAAGAGATTAGAACAAGAATCGCCATGGCAAAAGTAGCCTTTAGCAAGATGAAGAACATTCTGACCAATAAAAAGATGTCAATTGAAACGAGAAAAAGAGTGTTGAGGGGATACGTAGAGCCTGTTCTTTTGTATGGATGTGAAACTTGGACAATGGGCAGTCAAGCTGAAAAACATCTGATGGCTGCAGAAATGTGGTTTCTGGGGAAAATGCAAAGAATACCATGGACAGACAGAAAAACCAATGACCAAGTACTACAGGAGACAAATGAACATTGTAAACTGATTAGAGAAATTAGACGTAGACAGTCAAAATTTTTTGGACATGTTATGAGAAGAAATGGATTGGAGAACTTGGTGACAACTGGCAAGATCGAAGGGAACAGACCAAGAGGCAGACCGAGAGGAAAATACCTGGATGGCTTGGCCACATGGCATGGACGAGACAGGAACACTGAGCTGATCCACGACACTGGTGATCGAGTGAAATGGCGAGTCGTGACCGCCCACGCTTTCCGGCATGGCACATGATTGATTGAACATTTAGTCATTTACTAATCTCTTGGCTCTTTGTATATGTGTTTACTGTTTAGTGACTAATTTACAAATTACTGTTGTATAGTATACTGTTGTATAGTTGTTATAGATAAATAGATAGATAGGTAGGTAGGTAGGTGGGTAGGTAGGGGTAGGTAGGTAGGTAGGTAGGTAGGTAGGTAGGTAGGTAGGTAGGTAGGTAGGTATTCATTCACTCAGTAGCATGTCCTGAGTTCTCGCTCCCATAACAACCTCCGGAAATACCTCTCCATCATAAGGTAGGCAGACAGGTAGATAGATATAACCGTTAGAGTCTAACCATTAGAGTCTAACCATTAGACCAAGGTATCAGTACTGTATAGTGTATATATAATATTTAACTGTACACATGGTAGAAAAAGGACAAGAATAATAAAGTGTAAAGTATTTTTAATTTTAAGTATAGAGCGCGAAAGCACAGTAGGGAGTACACGACACGGGCCCAAATCAATAATTGCAAAATAACATGTTCGCAATCATTTGCTAGCTTACAACATCTCTATTACGAGCACGAACGAAAAATCGAAACAGGCGCTACTTTCTGAACCTAAAAATACCAAACATGAGACCATGAGTGAACACTGAACTCAACATTTAACAGCGGCAAAGAAACCACACGCTAGCGGTAGCAGCGTCGTCTAACTATCGTAGCAGACGACGGGTTGTATGAACAAGCCAACGGTAGTTTATATTCGTTTGACAAGAAAAAAAAAACAACAGTGTGATACTCACCGCTGCATTCAAATATGAAGAGACAAACTGTGAAAAGTATATACATGATGACTGATCCGTTAAGGAAAGCCAGGGTACATTCCCAACAAAAATCGCCAGCGTTTTGACAGAACAACGTTCGAAGATCTCTTCTACAGCGGCCAGCAGCTGCGATTAAACACATTCGGCGCATGCGTGGAGTTTTATGCAGTCGCTTCCGTCAACAAACGGTGAGAGTGCGGCTGGCGCGTTTTACAGGACCGTTGTCGCATGATCAATAAAATAGTTATTTATGTCATATCTTCATCCGTCGGTCGACCTGTTGAGTTATGCACTCTTTCGCGGAGGCACATTGCAGTCGTCTAACCGAGACATATTTTAATTATTACCCTGCAGTGTGTATTAAAGACGATAAAACAATAAAAATTGAAATATTTTGGTCACTTGAAACGTCACGAAAGTTTGGAAAGAACAATAATGGAGGGGTATATGCCTGGGAAGAGAGGAAGAGGAAGGCCAAAGAGAAGATGGGTGCAGGATGTGGCGGATGATCTCCAGATGGGTGTATCCGACGCGGGACATTTTGCTTATGATCGAGAGGTTTTCCGGAAGGTTGTTATGGGAGCGAGGTTCTGCAAAGGACATGCTACTGAATGAATGAATGTGTATTTTGGCGAAATGTTAAAGAAAGCCAGTCCACATGTGTATAAGTTATGATCAGTTACATACGCGTATTACAGACTGTTACAGAGAAACACAGAGATAAGTCGATATGTAACCAGAGTGGAAATCAATACTCTGGTAATTGTGTGACAACGAATCTTGCACGCCCACGTTTACTGTCATGTCACATAATGATGACGAACCCAGGTTGACCTTATAGACAGTTTGTTTTGTTAAGAAAGTATGAAGACACTGTTTATTTTGGCTCAATCGGAACTCAAACAAACCAAATGGCGAAGTGCACTAATAAGTTCTCCACTTAACCTAAAATAACCTAAAATAGAATCACGAGTTTCTGCAGTAAAGACTGTAAAGAAACTGTAAAAAAAAAAAAAAAAAAAAAAAACTGTAAAGACGAAGATCTACTAAAATACCAGAATCTCTTATTGTCGGTATTCACTAAACTATACTGTGGGACCAGTTTAACTGACCGTCTGCAGTGTTGCCATTTTGACGCTTTTCGCACTAAATTTAGTGCTTTTTCAAGTCATTTAGTGCCAAAATTTTCCATTTAGCGAGGCCGCGCGAATTTGGTGCTTCACAATTTTTTTGGGGGGTGCTTTTGGGTGTTTTTTTTTTTTTTTGGGGTGGGTTAAAATTACTTTAAAAATCATTTTCAATCAATCAATCATGTGTCATGCCGGAAAGCGTGGGCGATAATGACTCGCCATTTCACTCGATGACCAGAGTCGTGGATCAGCTCAGTGTTCTTGTCTCGTTCATGCCATTTGGCCAATTCATCCAGGTATTTTCCTCTCGGTCTTCCTCTTGGTCTGTTCCCTTCGATCTTGCCAGTTGTCACTAAGTTCTCCAATCCATTTCTTCTCATAACATGTCCAAAACAGTTTGACTGTGTACGTCTAATTTCTCTAATCAATTTACGATTTTCATTTGTCTCCTGTAATACTTGGTCATTGGTTTTTCTGTCTATCCATGGTATTCTTTGCATTTTCCTCAGAAACCACATTTCTGTAGACATCAGATGTTTTTCAGCTTGACTGCTCATTGTCCAAGTTTCACATCCATAGGCTCTATGTATCCCCTCAACACTCTTTTTCTCGTTTAAATTGACATCTTTTTATTGGTCAGAATGTTTTTCATCTTGCTAAAGGCTTCTTTCGCCATGGCGATTCTTGTTCTAATCTCTTCAAGGCATTTCCCATCAGATGTTATGACTGTTCCGAGATAATAAAATCATTTTGGAACACTAAAAAGCCGAATTTGAACTGAAGCGAGGGAGTAAAACAGTCTTAGTATATTCACGTAATTTAACTCCCTTTAATACGATTTAGTTGAAGTGAGTGACACGTGCAGGCAATACGCAATGCGATAAAAGATTGTTTAAACAAGAATGGGCTTGAGTTGCAAAGACTTGTTGCACTCGGCACTGACAATGCATCTGTCATGACAGGTGTAAACAATGGAGTATATACAACATTAAAATCCTAAGCTCCTCATCTGGTGTTACTAGTTAGGTGTGTATGTCATTCCCTTCAGCTGGTTAGGTGTGTATGTCATTCCCTTCAGCTGGCAGTGCCACATTTTTATAAAACAATTGCAGGCACTCAATGGGTGATGTGGTCAACAGCGCACACTTCGCCTTTATTTTCCATAACATTTCATGGTGCTTAGTTTCGGCTGAGTCAACCCAGGAGCAATAGTGGGGACTCAATTATATGATCTACGGCAGTGTTTCCCAACGTGGGGCCCACGCACCACAGGGGGGCAATTCGACTGTTAAGGGGAGCAATTCGAAAATGGAAGAAATCGGCTGAATATAACAAAACGGGGAGACTTGAGACTGAAGTTAACTAAATTGGAACCTGACATAAGATCTCTTTGCAGCAAGCATCAAGCGCAAGGATCTCACTAAAGTTAAATAATAAATAATTACTAATAATTAAAATAATATAGAAAAATCTTTCATTAAAATTATTTTGTACTTGAATTTCAGTTCTCCATTATATGTTTTGAAAATTTACTTACTGTGTTTGCTCAGTAGTTACCTAGTGATGTCTTCCTAAAACCTATCATTCAAGTTTCTTTAGTGAACATTTCAATTTTTGAATATTAAAAATAATGTATATGTTGAGGGGGGGGGGCGTGGGGTGGGGGAGGGGGGCAATATGAATTTTAGAAAGGCTTAAGTGGGGCATGGCACAAAAAAGGTTGGGAAACACTGATCTACGGGCTAAATATTCGCAATCGCGCTCTCATCGGCCTGTGCACTTCGTAAGCGAAATTTAAGGGGAAACAAATACCTCTTCTTCACGGAAACATAATATTCATTTTATTGTTTCCAAGGGACATAACTCGCCAACGTTTTTCTAAAGAAGCAATTAGTTACATTAATTGTTAAATATTTAATATAATTAACCATCTATTCCCAGTTAACACAATAATTTTACATCCTAAAGTTTGAAATACTTTCACTGCTAACAATTAATAAAATGTACTTGTTAATGCAATATATACAATGTTTCAACACTGCAAGCTCCGTGCACGTTGTTAACGACAGTCCCTCAATGGACGCCCTGACATTGTTACTCTGGTTTCTCTTCACAACGTATAAACAGTTCCTGCGCCAAACAGGCCAAGGCCGACAAATGGGACGAGTTCTGCAGGAAGGTGTGCTCCGAGCAATCTCTTACGACATTCTGGCGCCTCCACAAGAGCATGAACGGTGCTGCACAACGTAGGGGTATTCCAGACTTTCAAGGCACAGACCTCGCATGGAAAAAGTCGGATGCGGATAAAGGTAAGGCCCTTCTTGCACGCTACATAGAACAGACTGACCAGAAAGACGAGCCCGCCAGACAGAGGACCACAACAACACTCTCTCAGTTGTGCGAGGGGGTCGGGACAGACGAAGAATGGACGATCACAGTTGACATATTGCGTGCGATGCTCAAGAAATCACCTAACACCGCCCCAGGCCCAGACGGCATCCGATATGGTGACCTAATGGTGATATCAGATGATGACATGGAAGAACTGGCCAGAGAATTCAACACCAGTATCCAGAGGGGTCAGGTCAAAGAAGAATGGCTACACAGCTACCTGCTGCCGCTGCCAAAACCGAACAAAGACCACTCCAAGATAAGCGGCTACAGAATCATTACGATGCAGAATACTGTTGGCAAGCTACTGGAGAAAATTGTAGCACACAGACTTGCTTGGGACTTGGAACAGCTCGGCTGCTTCCCGCCCACACTTGGAGGATACAGACGCAACAAAGAGTCATGGCTGAATGCGGCGGTCTTTGCTCAAGATGTTTACTAAGGATTTCAGGTCAGAGAAGAGACATGTGCGGCTGCCATAGACTTAGAGGACGCATATAACAGAGTATCTTTCGAGCACTTGATGCAAACCCTCCTCAGACTGAAAGTGCACCCTCACCTTGTACGATGGATAGCTGCAGTTCTACTCCAAAGGAAGGTGGTGCTAAGATGCGGGAGTTGGTCTTCTGAGCCGATAACGATATGTCCAGGATTGCCGCAGGGTTCACCACTGTCACCAGTACTATTCAACGTGTATACGGTGCCGATCACTGAACAACAGTTGGATGGGAGGGGTAGGACTCTATCATTCGTTGACGACACCCTCGTGTATCGACAGGGTCGAGATAGACAGGCGGTTGCCAACTATATGCAGGGCGAACTAGATCGAATTTCCTCATGGTGTGCTGATGCCGATGCCCTTGTCAACCCTGCAAAGGCAACGGTTACATGGTTCTCACTAAACAACCATATTGTGAAAACAGACCTGCCGGCAGTAAGAATGGATGGGAGCATTCTGAGTAGAACCCAGTCAATGACATATCTTGGCGTGAGGCTTGATCGTAGCCTGTCCTTCAGAGATCATGTCGATTATGTCATAACGAAGGCTCGAAAAGGTTTGGCAGCAATGAGAGTCATGGCGAGTGCCAATATCGAGCAAAGACTGCTATTACTTCTGTTCCAAGGACTTGTGCTTTCACGCATCGAGTATGCCCTGGCCATCCTCACTGTCAGCCCTACACAGATTGGAAGACTTGAAAAGGTACAAAACGAAGCCATGCGCATCATTTTGGGCTGCACGAGAGACACCAGCTGTGTAGCAATGAGATACCTCCTTGACTTCCCGACAATGGAACACAGGATCAAGATCTGGAGAGCTCGTGCATACTTAAAAATAAGTGCAGATGAGCAGCACCCTCTGCATGACGCTGTATTCAGAGAAAAGGGTGACAGGCTAAAGAGGGGCAAATCATGGATGGGTCGGGCGGAAGATGTCGTCGGACAGGTCTGCAGTCTTACCAGTATCAACCCCGGCAAGGAATGGGTGCCGGTGCCTCCAGCTTTTAAGTGTACCTTCTCCTGCATTATCACACTCGACAGACGGTGCAGAGAGCAGAACCCTGCCGCTGTCAATGCAGAGGTTAACGCGCTCATCTATGATCACTCAGATAGCCCCGAAGTGCTTATCTATACAGATGGATCTGTTGTAAAGCAGCAGAGAAGTGTGTGGGCATTTACAGCCCGCTCAGCGGGCCGAACCGTTCAAGAATCCAGTGGTGCCCACTCCATGACCACGAGCAGCATGACGATGGAGGTGATGGCAGTTACACAGGCTTTCATATGGCTGGAATCACAGCATTATACCAACGTGTGTGTACTAAGTGATTCAATGAGCATGATTCAGAAGGTCGAAGCTGGATCTGTACGTAGACAGTGGACTGAGTCGCTGCGGAAGTCTGTTGTCCGCAAAGTCACCTTCATCTTCGTCCCGGGACATGCGGGAGTCGAGGGAAATGAACGAGCTGATAAATTGGCTGGCTCTGCACCCCCTGTAGATGGCCAGCCCATGGATCGTGCCGATGTTATTAACGCCCTTAAAGATATGGCGAGAACAGAGGATTTTGACGCCAGTGATTCCACATCGCTTTCCAGGATGAAAGACCTGGGAGTAAGAATCGGCACAGCCAGACGCGAGAGGTACATCGGGAAAACAAAGCGCCTCGTCAACCAACACAGAACTGGCACTATTAGCCACCGGACGCTGATGCATATGCTGGGGGGAGGATCTGAGCACCTATGGACATGTCCGGAGTGCAACGAAGATACCCCAACTGATAACTAACTAACTAACTAAACAGTTCCTTCGTGTCATAAATCATGATTGTGGAACACTTCTCGGCCTTTTGGCTAAGATCAAGTGTATTTTCTGGCCCCCGACAGTAGTGCGCTTGGTCTGGTCGGAGGCCGGGATGATCGTTCTCGGCCCTTCGGCTAAGATCAGACGCATTTGCTGCCCCTTACAGTAGTGCGCCTGGTCTGGTAGGGGGCCGGGTTATCAAAAAAAAAAAAAAAACCTCACATAAGCATCACTTTAAATGTGGGCCCGGTGGACCACTGTGGGCAATGGCTCACAGTGGGACTAAGGGTCCTCGCCAAAAACAGGGGAGGCGAGGAACCAGCTAGTCTGGGATGACCGCCAAACCCCCCCCCCCCCCCCCCCCCCCAAAAAAAAAAAAAAAATAAACCATGATTGTGTTGGTCAAGTGAGACCAATTTGTGGGTGGTGGCAAGGTAAACAAAAATGTAACGTTTTCCCTTTCTCTTTGTCACCCCCTTTGAATCATGTGAGTGAGTGTTGAACAAATGAATACAAAATCACATATTGTTACCACACCAATGATACTGTAAAAAAAAATTTTTAATACAAATGCTTGGGGAAATGAGGACAAAAATCAACTCCTTTTACTCCAATTATTATTAAAAACTGCAGCTTGCCTTTGAATGTA
This sequence comes from Cepaea hortensis, assembly GCA_963921405.1. Lineage (NCBI taxonomy): Eukaryota > Metazoa > Mollusca > Gastropoda > Stylommatophora > Helicidae > Cepaea > Cepaea hortensis. The sequence continues at coordinate 57,270,554 of OY992891.1, forward strand.
CCTGCTATGCTATGTGAACACCATTCCAAAGAAAATCATCCTAGCAAATGAAATCACAATTTTGTAAAAAGGTTATCATTTTCAAACTATTATTACCATTGCTGATTTTTATACTGGCTGTTATTACCCTCAGCATGTCCCTTCTTGTCATTATTATTATTGTCATCATTAGTAATAAAACAAAAACCCTTTTCCCATGTGCCCCTCTCCCCTCGCTCATGGTTGTTGTTGCCTTTGCTGATACCCATACCGGTTTGGTTCAAATATTTATTCTGCCTTTACCATCATTGCCCAGATAGTGGTAATGAAGGCATTGGTGGAATGGAACAAATTGGTGAGAGAATGGCAAGGGAAACAAAAATGTAAAGATTTCCCCTTTTCCTTGTTTAACCCCCATTCAAATGTAAATGTGTTCAAGGAATGGAATATGCCAATGGGTAAATTTCATATGTGGTAAACACAAAATATCACAGATATCTCCAGAGTAAACACACAGAATGAATGAACACAAAATCACAGATGTTTACCAAACCAATGAGATTGTAAATATTTATGTTGATACAATGTTTGTTTATTTAAAAAAAAAAAAAAAGAGAAAGGGAAAAAATGAATGAACCCTTACATTTTTTTTTTCTTTAGCATATCCTTTTACAGGACTTAGCTGTCAACACCAGCATCTTTCAGCTGTATGTTGATCTCTTGGCAAGATTACGCTCAGTAGTTTGCCATTGCTTTCTGAGCGGCCGGTTCAGTATCCCGCAAGTCACGAGCGGGGGTCGAACCGCCTCAGCTCTCGCTCCGCTACGATACTCTGCGTGATAAACGGGATTACAGAGAGAAAGTGTTGTAACCCCACAGCCAGAGAGACTGGCACCCTTACAATTAAGAGAGAAAAAAAAGGTAACCAACTCCCTTTACACCTACTATATTATTGAACAGTGCAGGTTTGCAATTGTTATTGTATGTACCTGCCATGTTTTAACACCATCCCTAAGAAAATCGTTTTAGCAAATGGAATCACATGTTTGGAAAATGTGATCAATTATCATAACTATTTTTATCATTGCGTCTTATTAGCACTGCTGTTATCACCCTTGTAGTTTTATTCTATGTCATTATCATTATAGATGTATTTCATGTAAACACCATTCCTAAGAAAAATCATTTTAGCACATGGAATCACATGTTTTAACTATTATTATCATTGCTGTTATTATCATTGCTGTTAAATGTTACTGTATATCACCCTTAGCAGTTTTTATTCTTTGTCATTATTATTATTTATGTATTTGGGTGTTTATTTGCATTATTATCATTGTAATCATTATTAATATATATATGGCTTTGTAAACCCGTAAACTGTCACATCCCCATTTCCCACCTTTGATACTGTGACTGTTGTTTTTCTGCTGCCGCCCTCACCGGTTGGTTCTACACCGCCATGTTCATCATCACGGAGGGGTGGTGATGGTATTTGGTAGGAGTTTTGGAGCTGACAGGAGAGCGAGGCGGCGGGGGAAATAACAACGACACACTACCATAACGCATTTGTTTTAAAATATTTCCTTACAACAATGTCAATGAAGGAATGTTTTCGATACTGTTGGTTTTGATGCTGCTGCTGCCTTAACCGGTTGGTTCCAACAAGTTTACTGCCATTTCCCTCATTACCAAGTGGTGATGATGCTATTGGTGGGGTTGGAGCTGACAGGTGAGAGGGTGGCAGAGAAAAAAAAAATGATATACTATCGTCTTGTTGTTGTTTGTACTCGTTTTTCGTTACCCCCCCCCCCCCCCCATTCCAATGTAAAAATGTTGAAATAAATGTTGTAAAATTTTGCGCATATGTCACCTACACTTCCACGTACAACGCTATGTAAAAACACGAACAATACAAATGCAAATGTTTCATAACACTCAATAAAGGGTTAAAAAATAAAAAATATCGTATCATAATACCATCGTGTCATAACCATCATGTCATGGTCGTCATTCGTTTGTCGGCATTCGCACTGCGAACGCTAACAAGTCAAGTCGCTTTATTCTTCATCTTCTTCTTCTTCTTCTGCGTTCATCCGGATTTTTTTTCTTGCGCCGTTAGGCCGACACATCCGACTTCTGAGGGCATTTGTTGACCGGGTTAACCTTCCCGTGGGTTTCTTAGGACGTTTGAATCTCACTGTTGCGGTGTTATCCCCCATCCTAGCTGGCCCATATAGAACAGCCAAAGACATCCTGGTCAACCCTCAAGGGAAGGCAGGGGCAGACCATGGACATTCCCCGCCATCCAAGGAGGCTTCCATACTTGCAGGGCCATCACACAGCGCTCTGGTACTGGGCTCACCCAAGGAATCGTCACGTCCTGCACATGGCTGCTTAGCCTCACTTCCGTATATTGGGCCTTCCGTTCACCATAGGCTGTTCCTCCGGAAACTAGAAGAATGCAGTCTGCAGATGACATCCACACAGTGAGCTTTCAATTAAGACATTCCACATAATGGATTTGCTATCCAAGCAATATTCCATTTCGTGCCACTAGGACACTTTTTCCACCTTTTATGAAGCCCACACAGTGAGCTTTTGATTCGGACTTTCCACGTAATGGATGTGCTATCCAAGCAATATTCCATTTCATGCCTCTGTGACGCTTTTGTAACCAACATACCTGTGGTATGAAGTGTGGCAGTCTAAATACTTCTTCATACACCCTTAAATGTCAACCTGAATGTAGTTAAAGTAAGCTGTAGTCAACTTGAGCTTGTTGATATCTCCATAGAGCTTGTCCTCAAATGAAGCAGGCGTGGGCCAAAATATTTTTCTCTGTTCTGCATATATTGGGCACTCCTGCAGCAAATGTTTAGCTGTCATTTTACCAGTTCCACAATTACATTCATCGGTATCTCCTATCTTTAGTTTATTGAACAAGTGGTGTTTCAGCCTGTTATGTCCTGTGCGGCGTCTGAAGATTGCTACTTGTTCTCTTCGGTCGAGTTTGTAATATGCATCATCCTTCTGGTGGCCTGGGTGCTCTGATTCCCATTTGGTTCTATAAGTGCTTTTTATAAACCCTTTTTGCCTCATTATAGGTTATGTCTATGTCAGGCTGTGGTAATCGTCCACCCTCTTTTGCTAGTCTGTCAGCCTCTTCATTTCCAGGTATACTGCAATGTGATGGGATCCACTGTATTACAACTTTTTTGGATTTCTGGCATAGACCATGGAGTGCTGCTCTTAGGTCAGCTAGTTCTGTGCTGTTTTTGCTCTTCAGTATTGAGACAGCTGACTTTGCATCTGTGAAGATAGCTATTTGCTTCTCTTTATTTTCCTCCATCAAGAGCATTTCTGCTGCAGTTTTCAAAGCCTCTACCTCCGCTTTGAAGTTACTTGAAAAATTTCCAGTTGCCACTGACTGTGTTTTTATCACTCCATTTTTTAACTTAAGGAGAATTCCTCCTCCTCCATTTTAATTGAATCTTTGGCTGATCCAGCTGTATATGCATGGGTCCAATTGCTGCTTGGCTAATGTTCTTTTATGTAGTTGAGGGTTATTTTTCTTCTTTCGGTTTCATTCTGAGTGTTCTTTTTCTCAATACCAGGAATGTTTTCTATCATCTCAGGCAGTTGCTGCTGTCTCCAAGCTGGGAAGTTGTGTGCATTGTAAATGGGCTTGACTGTTGATGTGTTAAGTATGGGATCTGCCCTAATCTTTCGTTTTGCAGTTTCTACAAAGTTGCTACGCTTCAGTCTTCCTTTTCCAAAACCATTAAACCTGTTATACATAGGGTGGTCTGTCAATCTTCTAAATTTTTCTGCTTGTTGCTGGGCTCTGCTATCTCTTCTGTCCTGCATTGGTTGTAAACAAGTGATCTTTTCTAGTTCATTAATAGGAGTTGTCTTCAGGCTTCCAGTTATGATTCGCATTCCTTGGTTTTGGACTCTACTTATTTTGTTAAAGTTTGACTTAGCTGCTGTTGCCCAAGCTGCAATGCCATATGCCAGTACTGGCCTCACCCGTCCAGTATATAACTTCTTGAGAACTTTCTCATCTGCTCCCCACGTTGTACCAGCAAGCTTTTTCATGATTGCCACTCTCTGCCTTGCTCTTTTTCGATTTTTCTCAACCTGTGTCTTCCATGTCAGGCGACGATCAAAGGTGACTCCTAGATAGTTTGGATTTTCTTCACGGCGCAATATTTTTCCATTCAATACCAGCTTAGGTTGCTGAGTTTTATTTGAGAGCGAGAACACTGTGCATGTTGTTTTCTCCTCACTTATCTTCACTAGCCATGATTTTGACCAGTCCTCTAGCGCTAATAAGGCTTGCTGTATTCTGCTGTTAGCTGTACTAATATATTCTTCAGATGTCCATATGGCTAGGTCATCTGCAAAGGAGGATGTGTGTACTCTGGCTGGAAAATTTTCTGTGATGTCATTTATATATGCTAGGAATAATGTTGGTGAAAGAACTCCTCCTTCGGGGACACCTTGCTCCAGCAGCATCATTTTGCTTGTTTGTCCTTGTACTTTTGTCCTGGCAGTTCTGTTCTCAAGGTAGTGGCTGATCCATTTATACATTTTTCCACAAACATGCATGTTTTGCAGTTTTACTTTCAGTCCTTCCTTCCATACTTTATCAAATGCTTTTTCTAAATCTATCCAGACTGCTAGTGTGTGCTTTTTCTCTTGGAAGGCATCCTCTATTTCCTGAGCTATATAGGTTATTTGATCTTCAGTGGATCTGTACTTTCTGAATCCTGCTTGGTGTGGTGTTAAGAGTTGGTTTTCTTCCAGATGCCATGTTAGCCTGCCATTGATAATGCGTTCCATTAATTTTCCTACACAGCTAAGTAGACTGATAGGTCGATAGCCATTTGGTTCTTCCAGGTCTTTTCCTTTCTTTGGGACTGGTATTAGTATAGCTTCCTTCCATGCCTGTGGGACTATTCCTCTCTTCCAGCTGTTATTTAGGACTGCTAGTAGTTTCTTCTTTGCCTTGGTGCCTAGTCCTATTAGCATTTCATTTGTGATTCCATCCTTTCCTGGTGATTTCTTCTTTTTTAGGGTATTCATTGCCTGTTCCATTTCTTCCATTGTTAGATTTGCCATCATATATTCTGCTGCTGTCTCTGTATTTCTATGACGTATCTGTTTGTCTTTGATTGCTTTCTTCTGTTCGGTTGTAATATCAATGTGGTTTGCATTTGCATAGTGTTCCATTAGTGCATTTGCATCCTTTTTTCCTGTAAGCAAGGCATTTCCTTGTTTAATTGTTATTTGTTTGTTTCTAGGTCCTTCATTGTTCATGGCTTTCACTAGTTTCCATAGTTTGTTTCCATCCCTGTCAAAATTCAGGTTTTCTGTATTTTCCCTCCAACAATTTCTTGTTGTTTGATTTACTGTTCTTTTATATTTTGCTGAGATGGCTTTGAGAGAGATGTTCGCTTCAATTGTTTGTTCTCTCTCTGCTGTCTTCCTGGCATCTTCAACTTTGTCCTCCAAACTTTTTAGTTCTTCAGTCCAGTATGGTTTGTAATTTTTCCTCGCTCCTCTTGGAATGGACTCAGTGGCTGCCTGTATTATCGCTCTGTTTAGACTTTCCACCATTTGCTTTATGTTGCCATATCGTGTATTTATGTTTTCACAAAATTTGTCTGTTAGTATGGCAAATCTGTCCCAATCTGCTCGTTTGTAATTCCAGTGGGGCAAGGGCTTTTGCTCCTGTGGAACATACTCCATATTCATTACAAGCTTGATTGGTCTGTGGTCATTACCTGCTAATTGGTCCAGCACATGGCGATCGATTTTGTGGAGGATGTCTCCTGTGCAGAAAGCTAAGTCTGGAGTAGAAGTGGTAAACCATCTTCTGGAGTAGAAGCTCGGTGTGTCATCCGCTTTGTTGAGTAGATGGAGATTTGAGTCTATTTCCCAGTCCTCCAATTCATCTCCTCTTTTGTCAGTATCTGGGTATCCCCATCTTTCTGAACGGCTATTAAAGTCTCCGACAATAATGCAGTTTGTGTCAGTTATTTTCATGTTTGAAAGTGTAAGGTCCTTATCTGCTGGGCTATACAGATTGTAGATTCTTATTTGCATGTCCTTTATCATTATATCAACACCTATAATTTCCGTTTGGTTGTCAGAGATCACAGATACTTCGCTGCAAGGTATTGTATTTCGTGTAAGTATTAGAACTCCTCCTTTGTGTTCTTCGCGGTCGAAACGTGTGGCCTGATATCCTCTGACTGAGAATTTGTGATTGGCGTTGAGGTGTGTCTCTTGAATGCATGCCACATCTATTCTATCTTTATGAAGACGCTGTGTTAGGGAGTCTTTCTTCTTGTAAACTCCTTCGGCATTCCACTGTAGTATGTTGAGTATCCGGGGTATTTGGTCAATAGCTCTTAACCTACTCCTCTGTGCATTGACTCCACAGCACATGGGAAGGTGACCACCAGTAGTCATGGGTGGACCCCCTCTGGCAGGGGGCCAGGCACTATCGCCGCCTGATGGGACTTCACGGGATTAGCACCATGACGATTAATTTTGATTTGTGACATCATGAATTAAGTTACGTTGCACTGCTTTGTCAAGCCTGTGGCTCAGTACATCCGATTTCGACAAGCATTTATTCGGGATGCTTTCCCTAGCCTTTGACTGTCCCCAGTCTACCTATAAGGCAGCGGGTTTGTGTGTCTCTTCGTCTGGTCCCTCTCCCTTGACCTGTCCGACATTGGTGGCCCTACCAGTAGCTGTGCTACCGTCGGCATAGCTCTTGGGGTCATTGTGACGCGCAAGCTCCTCTACCTCGTCACGGTGGACACACAGCAGAGGGGGTCTCATCATCTCAGTCGCTTTATTCTAGGTACTACATTTTTAGTTACCGAACGTTGCCGGCGATGTTTCAAACGGCGATTTACGTTTTCTTGTTATTGTTCCCCGGTGTTAAGGATATAGATAGTACTCGTTATAATAGACGTTGCCGCTTGATTTAGTATAAATACTTAAATTGAGCATCCATTCTTACGCGTACTGTGAAATTTTCAAATATTTTAGTCGACGGGGTCATCCCAAACAGAAATTATTAAGATCGTATGCTAAGATGCGTCATGTTAAATTTCAATGGCGGGAATATAGCGGTTTTCCGTGTCATAATGCAGCGATGATCATTTAATATTCTTATGTATTATTCAGAGTGACCAGATTATAATGATGCACGTTTGCATTCACCACCCATTCTAGTATTTAGAACTGGAGGAAGAGGGAGTTTGAGGTTTTCATTTGAATTTTGCGTTTAAATAAAAACCTGAGTTATCCCCCTTAGCGCAAAAAAACCAGAGCAGTTATCTGCCCTTAGCTTACGTGTTTTGTGGTCACACATTCCAGAGTCCATTCCTAAAAAAGGGCGATATGTCTGATTGCAATAATTGGCGTGGTATCACTCTATTGTCAGTACCAGGAAAACTTTTTTGTAGCATGTTACTTGAGAGATTGAAAAAGGCGATAGATGAAAGACTCAGAGAAGAACAAGCAGGCTTCAGACCAAAACGGTCATGCATAGACCACATTTTCACCCTCAGAATAATCATTGAAGACTCCGTAGAATTCCAGTCGAAATTAATCACCAACTTTGTCGACTTTCAAAAAGCCTTCGACAGTATCCACCGTCCTTCACTTTGGAATCTACTTAACATCTATGGTTTTCCTACCAAATATACCAACGTCATAAAATCTTTCTACAAAGAAACACGTTGCTGCGTAAGAACAGAAACAGGCAACTCTGACTGGTTCTCAGTCGAAACAGGAGTTAAACAGGGTTGTGTCTTATCACCGATGCTTTTTGGAATAGCTATCGACTGGGTCATGCGCAAATGCACAAACAACACAAATATGGGTATCCATTGGGTTGACAAAATTCTAGAAGACCTGGACTTTGCCGACGACATAGTACTTTTGAGTTCAACACACCCGGATGCCCAAGAGAAAATAAATCACCTCCAAAATGTTTCAGGACAAATTGGTCTCCAAATTAACACCACAAAAACAAAGACTATTGATCTTACCAACAGTTCAGATGACACCAAATTGAACAGCTACGTTCTTGAAAAAGTCAACAGCTTTACATACCTAGGAAGCAAAATGACATCTACAGGGGACTCAACACCAGAAATATCATCTAGAATCGCACTGGCATCTAGTGCCTTCAATAAGCTGTCAAACATCTGGAAGTCAAAGACACTCAGCAAACACACAAAACTTAAAATCTTCAACTCTTGTGTGATTCCAGTGTTAACGTGTGGATGTGAAAGTTGGAAATCAACGGTAGCTTTAGATAAAAAAAATTAGACAATTTTGAGAACAAATGTCTTAAAAGACTTCTAAACATCCACTGGACAGACTTCAGAACCAATTCGCAAATAAGACAAGAGACTAAGCAAGATACAGTATCCAATTTCATAAGAAGACGCCGTTGGAACTACATCGGCCATGTACTCAGAATGGACAAGTCAAGACTCCCCTACCAAGCCCTCATATGGTCACCAGTAGGGAAAAGAAAACGGGGAAGACCAAGAGAGACCCTGCGTAGAACCATCATTAGAGAAGGCTCATTCAATGGCCAAGTAAATATCCAAGATCTACAACAGGTAGCAGCGAACCGCCAAGCATGGAGAGACAGGACTTCTGCCCTATGCGCCGCCTTAGGCTCAAGAGGAAAGACTAACTAACTAACTAATTCCAGAGTAGGTTACCAATATGCCAATGTTAAATATAAACTGACATACAAAAATTAATATCTCAGCTAACAATTGACGTACAGACTTGAATAAGGTATCGTTGGATTTGTTTTTTCAAGAGGTATCAAACTATGCAGTTATATAATTAAAAAGCAATTTAGAAAATGTTCCTAAAGTACCTACCTTATTCTGTCAAGAAGCCTGATTCGCGGGAAAATATCACGTTGAAAGTCAAACAAGAAACACCTTGCGGCCAAAAAATGTGCAGGGTGGGAGCCGACAACAAGAAGAAGAACGTGGAGAGCCTACCGGCTAACTGCATCAAAGAGCCTGATACTACAGCTATCACTGAAGCTTCAACGAGAGAGAAGATTGACAACCCATCACAGTCAAGAACCAAGTCAGCAGAGAAGAAGGAGGAGAAAGACACCAGAGTCGGAAAAACCGACTCAAAAACAGTCCGATGGGTCGTCAAGCGGATTGCAGTGGAGCTGACAGAGGAAGAAATCCTGAAGCAGCTACGAGAAAAGAATCTCCACATCCGATTCTTGAAGGCAGAGCGGCTCCTCACCTACTCCAAGATACCTGGCAGTGGTGACATCGGAGGGCAGCGAAATGCCGACCACAGTATCATTCAACAAGAGAATGCAGCAACCAGAGAGATTCATCCCAAGAATCACGCAATGTTCCAGATGTCAGAAGGCCGGTCACAGCAGAGCTGCGTGTCGCAGTAAGACGGAAATATGCCGACACTGCGCCGATCACCACGCCTCCAAGGAGTGTCCGCTGGCCAAGCTGGACACGGACTTCAGAGCCCCTAACAACAAAAGAAAGTGCCCCAACTGCCTGGGCAAGCATGGAGCAAGATACTTGGGCTGTCCGTACCTGCAGAGACACAGAGACGTCTTAAAGGTCGCCATCATCACAAAGACACCATTCAAGGAAGCAATGCAGAGGGGCGAGACAGCCACGGGTATAGCGCAAGCCGAAAGAGATCAACTCCAAAAACAGATAGATGAGTTGAAGAGACAAGTCAAGGCACTGCTGACGTCAACCACGAATAACGACAACGAAAAACTACTGGCGGAAATGAAGGAGATTCAGCAAAACATCAAGCAAGAAGTAGAGCATATGGCACTGATTAAGAAGGGGAATGAAGAGATCCTACAAACCATTAAATCAGAACTAGAACTACAGAAAGCTGAAATGGAAATACTCCGAAACAAAGCCGAACAAGAAATTACAGAGAAATCGCAGGATGAAAACCAAGAGACCGAGCCTGAACCACAAGCGACAGCCAGCAGCCCAACCACGACGCCTGAAACATTCCAAGGGAAGCCAATATCCCACCTGACATCCGAAGAAAACCGAGATGAACTCCCTGACGTCGGCATAGGGAACGTCCGAAAGCCAGGAATATTGTTCCCTGAGATAACGAGGCAATACGAACTTAAGTGCGAGGAATACAGAAAGCGCATGGAAAAAAAAAAAAAAGAAGTACGGGAAATCAATGCCCTGCAGTACCGCCACAATGCCAGATATAAAACTCGCAGATAAATACACATGGCAATACTACTTTGAAGACGGAGAAATCATCCCACGGCTGAGCTCAGAGGAAGCAATCAAAAGACAGCAACAACTCAAACGTGGAATGAAAGAAAGCGCAAGGAGGCATATCACATCGAAAAGCTTCTACAGTTACTTCACAATTGAGAAGACAAAAATACCACATAAAAAGTCCTTTTAAGGACTGCAACCAGTCAAGCCAGGAGCCTGCGCCAACAAAGAAAACAAGAGGAAACATGCACAAAGGACAGCCACCGACCGATCCCCCAGCTTACGATGCATGGAGTGGGATAACGAAAAGTCCTTATAAGGACTGCAGCCAGTTAAGCCAGACGAGCCAGGAGCCTACACCAACAAAGAAAACCACAAGAACAGACGAGCACAAAGGATAGCCGCCGACCGATCCCCCAGCTGACGTCACAGACACAAACGATACATAACCAGTCCGAGATAGGACTCACAAGACAAGAATTAGGGTGAATAAACCCACAAAAACCACGGACCTCAACAATAACCACAGCTGAAAAAAGCAGGTTGAACGAGGCCGAATTTGGAATTTTTGGTTTTTAAACCAACCAACCAACCATAATACCTGGCTGGCTGTTTTCCTGACTGAAATGTGTAAATTCCATTTACTCTTGCAATTTAAAAACAATGCCACTATTATTAATTATTTTTTTTTAAGTTAATAAAATCAAATACATCTAATATGTTTTACACCCGATCGTCTTGACAGACGATATTTGGTTCTGCTGCAAGGCATAAAATCTAAAACCTATAGCAGTGGTGAACGGGACTGTCCTAGACCAGTCCCTGCTGTGGATAATCTTAGAACGTGTGTGCGTCTCGCGAGCCCTGTGTGTGGCTTATTTTGTTAATACTTGGGAACACTTCTCACTAGGTGGTAACAAGCATTGGAGAGCGTAGATAGTACACGCCACAAATTCTTCCACAGGGTGCTTTGAATTACAGATCCACCCCTCTCCTCCCCACAAACAACTTTAAACTATGTGGATATAGCTCCTCTGGCTAGGCAAACAAAGGCTTTGTGAAAACTGGCTACGTGTCCGCTGTAAGACCCGACGACCGGCCCTGGTGTGCCTAGTGGCTGGTGGTCACTAGGCAATTTTGCGTTCAGCGGTTTGCCCTTTGCCTAAATTCAACACGATTCACCAGCGCAAATATAAACATTGTTGTAGAATACAAAAGGCTAACATGTATGGTATTTATATATGGGTAGCCATGTATGGGTGAATTCGTGTAGGTATTTATGTAAATATAATTATGGCTTTGTGTTGATATACAGGTATTTATATGAATATATGCATGTGGAAATTTCTCTCCCCCCCCCCCCCAAAAAAAAATAAAATAAAATAAATAAATAAATAAATTGGAAGCCACAATTTAAATAGAATGAAAATGTAAAGGTTATTGCCCAAGATCACGGAAATCCATGTAGTATTATCTACATAAAGCAAGAGATAGATCAAGACAGAATGTGTGTGTGTGTGTGTGTGTGTGAGAGAGAGAGAGAGAGAGAGAGAGAGAGAGAGAGAGAGAGAGAGAGAGAGAGAGAGAGAGAGAGAGAGAGAGACGGACAGTGGCAACATGCATTTCACTAGTGGAGATGGAAATGAAATGAGGAATGTGTGTTTACATGCACTATGCTATAAATGAGATATTATCATAACTGTGTATGCATGTATTTGTTTTATTAACGCATGTGACACATAACACTAACAAACGGCAACGCTCTGTAATATACACAAACAAAGAAACACACATTACACCTTGTAAATATACATTGCTTTGTATGAAATAAACGTTGAAAATAAAAATGGCTGGCTGTTTGGCTCGCTGAATGGTTGATTGGTTGGTTGGTTGATTGCTTGGTAGCTGATTGCTTGGTTGCCTGATTGGTGCATACAAAGAAGAAGGTGATAGATGCTTTATTCGTCCCTGTGTTGCCAATGCTAGATATGGGACAGCCATGGAAACACGCAGGTGTAAAATCACAACATGTGAGATGGGATGCATGAGAAACGCTGGGAAAAAAACACAAGAGACAGTGAGGAAAATGAGAAACTAAGAAAAAGTGTAGGGATAACACCGATTACTGGCTGTATAGAACACCAAAGAATTAAATGGACATTTAGTTTGAAGGGCGCAAGACCAACCAGCGGCTAGAGCGTTCTACGTGAGAACATCTGATGAACTTGCTGGTTCTGTGGACAGACACGTTTGTAGGCTGAGAGTAGGGTTCCAGACGTCCGGCAAAAAGAAGACATGTCCTCCTTTTTAGCCTAAAAAAATCCTAAAATATTGCCTAAAATAGCCTCAGTCCGGCAGGCAAAGCTAAAAACCTTTAAACTGTCCAGCTTTTCTTATATATTTTTTTAAAATGTTTTATGAGTAATTAATAAAGATTATAAGGTAATAATTGTACAATCGGCTGTATAAATAATGTTTTTTTTTTTTTAGCATTTTGAAAAAGGCCTCCATTGAATTTATATTTATTTTTTAACATGGTTGTTTCTTGGTCGTTTCACTAACAGTAAGATACACTTATTGGTAGCTATTGTAATAAAATTGCACTGATTGTGGGTTTAATCTGGAATTATTCAAATGAAACATTCAATATGTCACACACACAAAATCGTGTCATATTACATTGGCGCCTTGCCGTCTTGACAGACGATAGTTTGTGCTTTAAAAAAGGCATAATAACTTTTACTTATGGCGGTAGCGAATGTGACTGATAAGGCCAATTCGCGCTGTAAATGTTCGTTCACAGTGGGTGTATGTGAACACGTGGTCATTTCCACCATCATGCACCATCTTATGTGTCACACGCCCGGTGTGTGATTTATTTGCAATAATTTACTCCTTTGTCTTTATTCCATTTCTGATGTTTGCCCTCCATGCAACACGTTCAGCGGCGACTTTTCTCCCAATGTGCATTATCAATGCCTGTATCAATCATGTCCCGCTTACACACATCTTTGTATCGTAGTAGAGGCCGACCCGAAGATCTCTTACCCATCTGTAATTCACCAAAAAAGATGTCCTTTGGTATTCTACCATTATCCATCCTCCTAAGATGTCCTATCCATCTAAGTCTACGAAGACTGAGCATGCAATAAACCTTCACACAACCTGATCTTTCCAATACTTCAGTATTTGTGATTTTGTCTTGCCACTTAATACCAAGAATTCTTCGCATACACCGCATATAAATGTCAATATCGTATATTACCGTATATAATATGTCATATTAAAACAATTAATAACTCATGTAATTATTATTATTACTCCTTTCTCAACACTATGTATGACATTGGACTGAGATAACCATCAACAGATACTAACATTTTCTTCTCCTGCAACAGATGATGTTTATGTCGATGTATAGCCACTAATGTCGCCAGCATAAACTGGGTGCAGTAGCCATCAAGACCAATAGCGCTGGACCGAAAAATTCCCGAAAAAGCTAAGTACTTTATTTGTTGATTATTGTCTACAGTAGGCACTTTATTTTCACCATATTTTTTATCCACAGTTACAACCTCATAAGAAGTTAATTAATCAATCAATCAATCATGTGCCATGCCGGAAAGCGTGGGCGGTCATAACTCGCCATTTCAATCGATCACCAGAGTCGTGGATCAGCTCAGTGTTCCTGTCTCGTCCATGCCATGTGGCCAAGCCATCCAAGTGTTTTCCTCTCGGTCTTCCTCTTGGTCTGTTCCCTTCGACCTTGCCAGTTGTCACTAAGTTCTCCAATCCATTTCTTCTCATAACGTGTCCAAAATATTTAGACTGTCTATGTCTAATTTCTCTAATCAATTTACGATTTTCATTTGTCTCCTGTAGTACTTGGTCATTGGTTTTTCTGTCTGTCCATGGTATTCTTTGCATTTTCCTCAGAAACCACATTTCTGCAGCCATCAGATGTTTTTCAGCTTGACTGCACATTGTCCAAGTTTCACATCCATACAACAGAATAGGGGATACCCCTCAACACTCTTTTTCTCGTTTCAATTGACATCTTTTTATTGGTCAGAATGTTTTTCATCTTGCTAAAGGCTACTTTCGCCATGGCGATTCTTGTTCTAATCTCTTCAAGTCATCTCCCAACAGATGTTATGACTGTTCCGAGATAATTGTACCGATTCACTAGTTGAAGAGTATTCCCATTTACTTGTATATTACATTGTGGTACTACGTTCTTCCTAGTGACGACCATAACCTGTGTCTTCTTACAAATTAATTCCACCCCCAGCTGCTCACTGTGTACAACAACTGCGTCTACTAATTGTTGTAGATCTTGTGCATTGTCTGCAATCAATACTGTATCATCTGCATATCTAATGCTATTGATGTTTCGTCCTTCAATGCTGATTCCATTTATATCTTCTACATTTCTGAAAATATTTTCACTGTATAGGGAAAAAAGATCTGGAGACATTACACATCCCTGCCAAACACCTCTCTTAATAGGTTGATATTGTCCCACTTCATTATCAATCCTTATGGCAGCTTGTTGTTTCCAATATATGTTTTTTATAAGTCTAATGTCTTTCCCATCAATTTGTAGATCTGCAAGCATGTCTACAATGTTGACATGTTTAACTCTATCAAAAGCCTTAGTGTAGTCAATAAAGCAAAGGTGTATATCCTTGTTTACTTCTATAGCACGTTCAATAACTGTTCGCAGCATATACACAGCATTTACTGTACCCTTTTCTTCTACAAACCCACATTGTTCTTCCCCTATTTCAGGTTGTATTTTCTTCCTCACTCTTTGCATAATAATTCGTAGCAAAATCGTTGTTATATGACTCATTATACTAATTGTTCTATGTTGATCACATTCCAAGGTTCCTGATTTCTTTGGGATTGCAATAAATACAGAGTTACATAATTCAGAAGGTATATCTCCAGTATCATATAATGTGTTCAGCAGTCTGGTGACTTGCTCTAATCCAAATTCTTCTAAAGCTTTAATCATTTTTGTTGTATGTTAAGTTAATTAAAGGGAAGTAATATTTTGTATATTTTATTATTGCTGTAAATTGATTGATTGATTGATTGATTGATTGATTTAGGAACCGACATCACAGCATTCGGGGCATTCCAATAAGCGCTCCATCCCAATCCTCAGAAGCCAGCGAAGAGTTCCAACCCCAATAGTACCAGTAGCAATCTGATTATATGTGCGTCTCGCCTTTCCGCTTTCCTCCTGTTAATTTACAAATTATTTACCCCGTGCCTCTGTAAATTCTCTGTCTTTACTAATATTACACATTGCACCCCTCTCGGGATTCTCCGTGGTGAAGTGGTCAAGCCGTCTGACTCGGGCTCCGAAGGTTGTATGTTCGATTCCGGGCCGCGTCCTTCATTTCAAGAGTGCATTTTTTTTTCGGAGACTCCCGAAGGTCGTCGCTGGAGCTACGGAGTTCGTGCTTTGTGCGACGCTTTCCGCGCTGCGGTAAGAAACTGAGCCATATGGGATAAAAATCCGGTGCAATGCAGCCGACCCTGTCGATTGTAAGCTATTTCTTTCATTGCACCCACTCCCATACGAATCCGGATACGCCTTTGAGTGTCATCTGAATTTGCAGGTCCCCATTACCGTAAATATAACATTTTTAGCGAGAAATCACTCGTTGTTCAGCAAAACATCAAAGAAATGTCGCCGCTTTCGATGATTTAAGTTGCTTTTGGACCTATCAAAGACATATTCCTTGTGTGGGGGTAAATATAAGACGGCTGGAAAAATTTCATAACGATGCAACAGCTGTTTTCAAAATAATTGATCGTGAATGAAGGCATTCAAATCGGAAGATACTATAATATCGAGGCAAGAGCTTGAAACGTCCTCGCTCGAACTAGTACGTTTTTCTGCTTCTGACTCTTCATCCATTTCTTGTTCACCTGAACTTAAAATTGGGAGAATCGCTCAGCGTATCAGTTAATTCTTATTTAAATATAACCATGGTCTTATCGATTTCATGAGACCTCTAAGTTTGTCCTCCGCTTCAGTCTTCTGCTGTTTTTGTGTTCTACTTTCTACTAGACAAACATCTTTCTTTTTGAAAGTATCTTTTTCTCTCATATTTGGAATTCGTCTCCTAGCTTTTGCTACTTTTCTGCTATATATATTGGTGTCTTCCACTGACGAGTCAGTAGTAAAAATCATAGTTTCTTGCTTACTGTCAATTGCCCAATTGGAAGAATTTATTCCTCTCCACTCTGGATACTCTTCTTTTAAAATTTTCTTATTCCTTTTGAATTTAGTTAACTTATGGTCACGTATATTATCTTCAATATCTGCCAACCCGGCCAAACTTTCTTCTTCATTATCTGCATACAAATTTATTAACCTAGTATTCCGCACTATTCCCTGGTTATTTTCTCTCTCAGTATCTCTTACCGTTACCTGACCACTTTCCGATGCCTGTGACGAATCATCCCCTATATTTACAAGCAAACTCGTTGCAGATCTAGCCTTGGCACTCTTTCTAATTTTTCTTTTGGTGTCTTTTGTCTTGTTTTGTCTAACCTCTGCACTGCCTGCCTCCTTAAATTTGACTGTATCTCCCTTTGTCAATTTCAACTGAGTTGGTTTTATTTCTTCCACCACCTTGGTTTGATTCTCTCGTAGTGCTATTTTCTTAGTTGGATGTATTTGAGTTTTCCTTTCCACTTTATCAATCTGTGTCTGAGTACTCTTCTCTACATTACTGACTGTCTGTGTCTGTGTCTCTTTTTCCTGTCTGACACTAAAGACTGAAAACACCTTCTGACCACCTAAAGTTCTGTCAGTGTTTTCCTCTCTGTTACTCAACCTTGCAACCGAATATCGCGACTGTCTGATCTGCAACCAGTTTTCTCGTAAAGCTCTTGCGTTTTCACTATTTGAAGGCCAAGACCACTGTTTCTTATAAAAATTCCTTTTCTGGCCATTACCAATTCCTAAATTTTTGTTTTGTTTCAGTATATATCTCAGTGTCTCACTCTTATCTGCTTTCATATTTATATAGCTAATAACTTTAGTATTGTTGCCGCGCTGTTTATCATTCTTATCAACCGGCTGCCATCTATTTGACTTGCCTACACAAAAATATCTCATACCTGTCTCGTGCGCCGTTCTTTCAAGCGTCCGCCTCTTTATCAATTCTATCATATACGACATTCTATCTACGTCCACTTTTAAGCTATCCATCAACTCTGTCAAACGTCCTAGCTTCCTATAAAAGATTTCCATAGTAACTCACCACGCCTTCATAACTTAAATGTCGCCATTTTGACAATTTCCACCATTCTAACTTAACATTCAAACCCTTCAGCTGATCCCTTTTCTTTTATAATTTCCACAACATCATGATTAAAACGCTTGCTGTTGAAGATGTCAGATATGAGTACAGTCATGATAGAAATCCCTTGTTGTTTTCAATACGTATGCAGCCTTCCTATCGATATCCCATACTCTGCAAAACGTTACTCAAAGACAAATCCTCAAAAACGTGCATCATGTTTTCAATTCTTCAATTCTATCTTAAAAATAATAATTATACACACATGCCTATTCCTTAACTAATTTAAATTAAATTTCGCTTACTCAGTTAACATTGTTCTTCGGTTCTATACTGCAACACTTGTAACTAAGATACATCAAATTTATAATTAATGAAAATAATTATAGTCTATTCACCGTGTGCCTGCGCGTATTATCCTCTGGCCAGCAGCAGGAGGTTGTAAAGTAATGATTAAATTAGTCCAGCAGCACGACGACCTCAAGTGCAGCAGCTCCGACAACACAGTAACCTCGCGGTAGACAGCCAATGTCAGTAGTCCAACAACACGAGAGCGCAAGGTCAACAGCTCGGTTAATTCAGCCGCACGGATCCAGTAAGCCCAGCAACGACGACTGCAGGGAACGTTTGGAAGTCTCTGCCACCCTTAGTCGAGCTCTTGACTGCCGCCTGTGGTCAGGCCCTTGATAGCTAGCAGCCGCCTGTGGATAGGCCCTTGAAAGCAAACAGCCGCCTGTGGATAGGCCCTTGAAAGCAAACAGCCACCTGTGGATAGGCCCTTGAAAGCAAACAGCCGCCTGTGGGTAGGCCCTTGAAAACAAACCGTCGCCCGTGGACAGGTCCTTGAAAACAAACCGTCGCCCGTGGACAGGCCCTTGAAAACAAACTGTCGCCCGTGGACAGGCCCTTGAAAACAAACTATGCCGTAATTCTTGCAGGCGTTGCAGGAGCCATATATCAGTTTCGCCCCTTGGCAGATGTTCACTGGTAGTTTTAAAATGTGCGTCAACTCCTCCCAGAACAGACATTGGGGAATTCTAGTTCGTGGAGCCACTCTGCGTATTCTGCGACAACCCAGGACTTCAGATCCGCTGTATACGGCACCAAATTACCCCCGTGCTATACACCAGCCAACACCCCTATAAGACACTCTGTTATACTACTCAGCATGCTTTTTGAGTCAGTTACAATCACGACGTGTGTGTGTGTGTGTATGTGTGTGTGTGTGTGTGTGTGTGTGTGTGTGTGTGTGTGTGTGTGTGTCGTATTCTCCATCCAGCGGAAAGCTGCACTGACTGCCTCCACCTCCATTCTTAAGCTAGATGTGGTATCATGTGCCAAGCTCTCCTGCACCAAACGTCGACCATTAGTCTTTGCCAAGAAACCCCAGGCACTTCTACTACCTCTCAACACCGAACCATCTGTGTAGATAATCACATCATCCGGGCGAGCATTATCCTGAATTAGTTACAGGATTTCCACTTCCGTGGTCCCTGCTGGCCACTCCCTGCACTCCCGGCTCAATGTGATTATAACTCTGCACAAGTCTGACTGCTCCGATGGCACTCTGACCCACTCCTCTCCAAGGGGCACACCTGTCTGATCGTATCCTGCGCCTGAGCCATCCATGATTTCCCTCTTACCAGTCGTTGGCCCTTAACTGCGTCCAGCGCCTCATGCAACGAGTGATCTGTGTCAGCAGCTATTCTGAGGTATGCCTTCGCCTGCATCACCTTGAGCCTACCAGCAACAGTCGGCCAACCAAGGATGTACCGCATACACACCACTGGGGTGTCTCTGGTGCATCCCAGAATGACCCGCATAGCCTCGTTCTGTATGCGCTCCAATCTCACCAGCTGACTCTTTGAGACTGTGAGCAGTCTAGTCCATAATCAATCGCTGAGAGGATCAAGTGCTAGTATAGTATGAAAAGCATTCTCTGCTCTATGTCCATTGCAGCCATAGTTTTAAGTGCGTTAAGTCCCTTTTGAGATCTTACCTCAACCGTCTCCACATGATCCCTGAAGGACAGGCTCCTGTCAAATGTGATTCCCAGATACTTCAGTTTGTTCTCTCTGTTGACGCTTCTTATTGCTGTAAATCAAAATTGTAAACATGTCAACATTAAAAGAATGCATTGCAGATGGGAAAGAATTAGGGTATAGTGGTGATAAATTAGCAGAATGGGCAGAAAGAAAACACAAAGAATATTCCGATAGCCAGGAGAGATTATTAGAACAACAACAAAAAAAGAAGAATTAGAAATGAAACAGAAGGAATTAAAACTAACAAAAGCTACAAAATTAAAGAAATTAGAACTAGCAGAAGCTACAAAATTAAGGGTATTAGAACTAGCAAAAGCTACAAAATTAAGGAATTAGAACTAGCAGAAGCTACAAAACAGAAGCAGATGATTGAAGCTGACATGCAGATGAAAATGAAACAATTAGAAACAAACACTCAAATAGAGATATAAACGAATAAATTACAAAATAAAGAATAAGAACAAAAGTTCAAGAAATTTCAGGACATTGTCAAACCTTTTTGCGCAGGCGACAGTATCATCGCTTGGGCAGAGAATTTCGAAACACTAATGAAGTTCCATGATATTTCTAAAGATAACTGGGCAATGATATACGTGCTAAATATCGCATTGGAACCAGTAAAAGTTATCGAAACAATTTCACAAGATGTAAGGAAATATTATGACTGCATTCGAGGTCGTATTATGCAACATTTTCTTTTAGATGCTCAGGGATACCAACTACAATTTTCTAAATTAAGTCCACAAGTAAATCAAACCTTCTTAGACTATGTATCTCAAGTTCAGGACATTTTTTTTCAAAATGGATAGCTGCAGCAAAATTAGGTAAAAGCTTTGATCTATTAAAAGATCTAATGATCAGAAATAAAATCATTACATCATTACTCACTGCTTTTGCTAAATTTATACAAGAATGTGATTGTCAGGACATTCAACATACAGAAAATAGAGGCTCCGCTTTTTTCAACGCAACAGAGATTATTTACACTTAATGCAAACCAAAATGAAATAGCATCAGCTGCTAATGTTAAGCAACAAAAACCATGTGATTATAAGAAGAACCCAAATGTAAACACAACACCATGCATATACTGCCATTTGATGCTCCATCAATTTGAAATGTGTGATAGAAACCCTAATTATAAGACACGTCTAAATAAACAACAAACAAAACGTAATCAGCACAAATGCCATTAAATGCTTCTTTTGTCGCAGTTTTGGTCATTATTCATCTAATTGTGAAGGACAAAAGATGCTTAAGAGTACAAATCCAGCACTCGTAGATACATCAAGTTCAGAGAGTGAATGTTGTAGTGACAAAGATGAGGAAGAGGCGAATGCACTGCAAGCAATTTATATTTTTGATAATGATAAATGTGATACATGTCAGAAATTTCACAGTGAAGGTATTTTAAATTGCAGCCACACAGTACCAATTTTATATGAAAATGTAAATTCGGTTGTTTGTTCAATAGGAAAACTTGAATTCCATAACGGGTTCATTAACAACAAACCCGCCAGAATCCTTCTTGATTCCGGATCCACTATTAATTATTATTGGTTTGAATATATATTTTGTAAATGATAGTGATTTCACAGGGAAATTCGTGTCTTGTCGTACATTTGCTTGTAACACTGAAATATACCCATTAGCTGTTTAAAATATTGACACACCCTTTTTGACTGGGGAAATTCAGTTGTGCAATGTTTGACAATCCATGCACTGATGTAATATTAGGGTGTTTACCAGATGTAAAAAAAAAACTGTTCCCAAAAACAAATTGAAGCCTGGGAACAGAGCCATCCAAAAGATATTGCAGTGATAAAACTAATTGCAATGAAACAAAAATCAAATGATCAAGAACAGCAATTAGATCTAATAAACCCAAGGAAGACTACTAGCTACAAGACGACAGAACACTCAATGGGAGTACATGAGGTAAATTCTTCCACATTATATGATTCTAAAGTTTCAGACAAATATTCAATGACCGTATTGACAATCTTACGAAAGTTTGCACTACCAATAAAGTAGCATCACGAAAAAGCAAGAACTCATACAGACAGTATGCAAACAAAACAACTCAATCATCACGTTTAGAAGAAAAATTAAATGCCCCACGGTCATATACACACAAACAATTACATTCTCCAACAATCAGCAACACACATACGATTGACGACATCAGAGTTGACGGTAAACTCACCGACTCAAAGACAGTTGACAACGACTTTCTTTTCAAGGGACATAATAGAATAAACATATTCAAAGACAGAAACTTGCCATTATGTATTGCTTCCATCCCCATATCACTTTCTCTACTGTTGTTACTAATGACATTATCGACAGCACTGTATACACATCAACTTCAGTTAACTCTAATCATATTGCCACTGACGAACCAACTAATTGTGTTTCCAACGTCTTTATTAAGAAATCATTCACCACCATTTCAGTTTGATATTCTAGTTAAAGCCAGAGTTTCCATCCGATTTTACTGGCTTGAGCGATTTGCTGACTTAGAACATTGTCAGCCATGTATATTTTGCCAGAATTTAATTAGAAAGGTAGACAACCTTATGACTACCGTCATAGCTACTTGTTTACAGAAGAAACAAAAATGTATTCTTATCATATTTAATTTGTACGATAAATTCATCCCAATTTTGACAAATTTATTGTCAAATCTGCTGTTAAAATCACAGCCAGGGAAAATTATAAAAAGTGTCTACTTTGAAGAAATAATCAACAAAGTAAGAGATTTTTTCTCGACGCCACAAATTTTGCGCTTTCTAATATATTGCTCCCGTTTATCATACATAGTGTTGAGAGAGGAGTAATAATAATAATTACATGAGTTGTTTAAATTCTGTATATATGTCAAATGTCTTTGCCTCTAGAAATTAAACTAAATAATTTCGTTGTGTTCAAAAAAAAAAAAAAAAAAAAAAACAATTAATAACAGCTGAGAAACGTAAGGTTATTGTCTTGTTGCGTCAGGGAACGTACTGGCAAATCTCACATCGCGTTCACATTTTTCAACGATCTCCAACATCTACGAGCATTTACAACTAAACCAATCATTTGAGCAGAAGATCTCATAGTCAACGACCAAAACAACAATGTCTGTAAGCCAGGTTCGTCAAAATTGCCACTTGGAGAGCGAATCAGGCGTCAATCGCCAAATCAACATGGAGCTGTACGCCAGCTACTGTTACTTGTCGAAGTCGTACTACTTCGATCGTTCTGATGTGGCTCTTCCCGGCTTTGCCAAGTTCTTCAAGGCGTCATCTGATGAAGAAAGAGAGCATGCTCAGAAGCTGATGAAGTATCAGAACAAGCGTGGAGGCCGCATTGTGCTCCAGGACATCAAGAAACATGAGTGTGATGAATGGGGAAGTGGTGTTGAAGCCATGCAGGTAGCCCTGCAACTGGAGAAGCCACGCGCCTGCAGCTTTCATCCTTGTATGCCGTTAACCAGTCTCTGTTGGACCTCCTTAAGCTTTTCCCTGGCCATGAGGATGTTCAGATGGCAGATTTTCTGGAGACAGAGTTCCTCGAGGAGCAAGTGAAGTCCATTAAGGAAATTGCTGATCACATCACTAACCTGAAGCAGGTTGGGTCGGGCCTGGGAGAGTACATGTATGACAAGGAGTCCCTTGACGAGTAATTTGCTTTCCATGGAGGCTTGTCCATGCCTGTGTCACGCCATTGGTTTCAGGCTCAAGTTTACAGCCCTTTGTTGTCTGTTCTCAAAGTTACACGCCAGTACCCATAATCTCAAAACACATAATTTCAAAATACAATCTCAAACCACATCTCAAAATAAACTTCATAAATCCTGTTAATTCAGGCAACAATAACTATTTTCTTTATTTTTGGGTCATTAAACAATCTCTTCAGAAATCTTAGAGAAAATATCATTATTTTCATTGAAATTGGCTTTTAGTATTAATTTTTTCAATCTTTGTATGTTTTTTTAAGTCCTGTTTTTTCTGATGTATGTGAGCAAAACGTGACTTTTTGTCATTGTTCTGTTTTCTGTGGAAGGGCTGAAATAAATGTATTCCATAAATTAAAAAAAACAACAACAATTAATAGACTTAACAGTCAAATCATAAACTTTCTATTATCTTAACGTCATATCTATTTTATGAACGCATGAAGAATGAATGCGTGAATGAACGAAGAATAAAAGACAGCAAATGCAATAAAATGGTGGTATGAAAGCACAGGTGCAAATCACTTTGCACTCTTGAGTCCTGCGATTTATTTTGTTTTTAATCCATGTTTCAAGAAATGGATTGACGACATCAAAGACATTGTACAGCCACGCAGAATGACACTATCCAATGCCGCCCACTAGGCGCTGGAACGCAAATTATTCCTCCCCACGCCGCTTGACGGCAGAAGTGGAAGAAGATGTTGATGATGATGACGATGATCATTATTGTATTTTTCATTGGGTGAATGTTACATTGTATGAATCTTCGCTGGCTGTTGAACGAGGGGACGGAGCACGTATGGGAATGTCCTTTTTAAAAAATGTTTATTTGATACAAAGCAATGTATATTTACAAGGTGTAATGTGTGTCACTTTGTTTGTGTATATTACAGTGCGTTGCCGTTTGTTTGTATTAGGTGTCACATGTGTGAATAAAACAAATACATACATATATACAGTTATGATAACATGACATTTATGGCATAATGCATGTACACACACATTCCTTGCATATGCTTCATTTCCACTTACACAAGCGAAATGTATGTAAACCTGTCCATCTCTCTCTCTCTCTCTCTCTCTCTCTCTCTCTCTCTCTCTCTCTCTCTCTCTCTCGCTCTCTCTCTCTCTCTCTCACACACACACACAGACAGACAGACAGACACACACACACACACACACACACACACATTTTATCTTGATCTATCTCATGCTTTCTGGAAACAGCAGTACATTGAATGCCGTGAGCTTGGGCAATAAACTTTAAATTATCATCCCCCCAAATGATGTTCAATCATTAAAACGGAAGTGATGTACGCTGATTTCGTATGCCTTTACCTTGTACATAAAAAAACAAAAATCTTTAAAAAAAAAAAAAAAAAAAAAAAAAAAAAGCATTCGCACTGCGACCATTGTTGCCATTTTGACGCTTTTCGCACTTAATTTAGTGCTTTTTCAAGTCATTTAGTGCAAAAAGTTTGCATTTAGCGCTGCCGCGCGAATATGGTGCTTCACAACTTTTTTTTTTTTGGGGGGGGGGGGGGGGTTAGAGTGGGTAAAAATTACTTTAGCAATCATTTTGGGAACACTTAAAAGCCTAATTTGAACTGAAGTAAGGGAGTAAAACAGTCTTAGTACACTAATGCCCAATATTCACACAATTTAACTCCCTTTAATACGATTTAGTTGAAGTGAGTGGCACGTAAGTAGTAGGAGACACTCAAACTAAGTATTATTTGTGGTGGCAACCACCGATATTTTACTATATAAAAAGTATATCACCGCAAGCGAAACGTCATATTTTACGACCACAATTTCAAAAAATTGGCAGGAAATTTCTTGGGTCTGGGTGACTACTTCCTGTCCCGGGTACCCCATACCGACCGCCCATCCCACAGGTGCCTCCGCCAGCAGCATTCCCCCGACCGCTTCCGAACTCATTCAAAGACAACGAGGCAAGACCCGTGCATGTGGATTAATTATATAAATAAGTAGACCAACTAGTCACCGGGGACCTGGGTCGAGTCCCAGTGTGTGGGTATGCGATGTGTATGTGTGTGTGTATGTGTAGGGGTAGGCCGATGTGTGAGAGGAGCGATGGAATAGGCCCCTACCCCGGATATTATTATCCTTTGCCCTCTGCGGAGGAGGGCCATCAAAATTCACATTGAAATGTGAATAAGTGATGGTCAAGTGAGGTCTTTGGATAGACCAAAAAGAGTATTTTTTTAAAACCTTTATTGAGTGTTAAGAAACATTTGCATTTGTATTGTTAGTATTTTAACAGGCGTGCTGTGTGTATGGTATTCGTGAGGATCTGTTTAAACATGCGTTTGTGCGTGTCGAATTGGTGTACAAATGCGCTTCAACATCAAATTACAAAGTATACATACCTAATATGCCTAAAGTATTAGCAATAAATTAAGACAAGAAAGTTTGGCTGACCAGGATTATGGATTTTCCCATACTCTGCCAATCATCTCATTTTTACGTGATTGATGGTAAAAAGATGGTGATGATGGTGGTGATTTCGATAATGGGGACAACAACGACTATAATGCTTTTTAAACCTATATATAGCTATATTACCACACACACAAATATGCGTAATAACGTATAAAAGTGGTGCATTTCTACTAGGTGTAACATTGACTACTTATCTCAATATTGTAAAATAAATGTAATTAACATAATTAGTGAATTGTGTGAAATAAGTGATAAAATATACAGATATATAAAACAAGTGATTTATGTCCCTTTGCAGTCATAAGCACAAATTCACCAAGGGATGCAACCCATGAATAACAAATCTACGCGATTACTGCGGTTCCTTCCCTTTCGATAATAACAGAATCAAACAATGTTATAAAATAAAGGTGCGTGCATGTGTGTGTGTGTGTGTGTGTGTGTGTGTGTGTGTGTGTGTGTGTGTGTGTGTGTGGGTATGTGTGCGCTAATGTATGGGTGGGTGTGTATGCGTGCAGATGTGTGTGTGTGTGCACGTAGGCGTGTGTACGTGAGCGTATGTACTGTCAAGTGTATGTGTGTGTGGATGTGTGTGTGTGCATGCGTGTGTGTGTGTGTGGGCGCTATCTATTACAGGACGTCGCAGTCAACCCCAACATTGTTTGGTTGCACGTGGGCCATCATGACATCCGTGTGTGTGTATGTGTGCGACCATGTAGACGTGTGTGCGTGCGGGGATGTACTGTCGAGTGTGTGTGTGTGTGTGCTATCAATTACAGGACAGCGCAGTCTTCACCAGCAGATCTCGTGTATATAACACCCACCATTCGCCGTCTAGATGTCCCGGTCTCAGTGAACACCGTTCAGGTCACAATGTGCCAAGTATCTAATGGTAAGATGGCTTTTTTGATAAATCTTTCACATTTTCGTTGTGGTTCTCCAAGTAGGCATACAGTTAACCTAACACACACGGATGTCAAGATGGCACACGTGCAACCTATCAATGTTGGGGCTGTCTGCAACGTCCTGTAAATGCATTGCATAAACAATGTTTGGGCTGACTGCGACGTCCTGTAATAGATAGACAACTAGTTGTTGATACACCCTCTTCACACGCACATTACCTGGCTGGTGTTCATTCAAAATGACAATTGCAAACTTGCCCAGCACACATGAAACTCCATAGAATGTTGAGGTTGACTGCACTGTACTGTAACTGATAGCACACACACACACACACACACACACACACACACACACACTCGGCAGTACACCCCCGCACGCACACACGCCTACATGCGCGCACACATATACACACACGGATGTCATGATGGCACACGGGCAATTAAACAATGTTGGGGTTGACTGCGACGTCCTGTAATTGATAGCACACACACACTCGACAGTATACCCCCGCACGGACACACGTCTACATGCGCTTACACATACACACATGGATGTCATGATGGCACACGCGCAACCAAACAATGTTGGGGTTGACTGCGACGTCCTGTAATAGATAGCCCACACACACACACATGCACACACACATCCACACACATCCACACACACATACACTCGACAGTACATACGTGCACTCACACACGCCTACACACACACACACACACACACACACCTGCACGCATACACACCCACCCATACATCCGCGCCCGCACACACACACTGTCCCTACAAAGTAATACATGCTTAAATTTTTATTTTATTACTCATAATTTGTATTATGTAAATATAATTTTTTTTTTCTTTTCTTTTACACCCCCTCCCCCCCTCCCCCCCCCCCCCCCCACCTCCCATTTCAATGTAAAAATGTTGTAATAAAGGTTCTAAAAATTGAAGGGAAGAAAAAAAATCTGTTCTTATTGATATGTTCACGGATATACATATGTCAGTGTATATATATATATATATATGCATGCTCTGAAAGAGATGGATGCACGCCCTTTGTGAACGTGGTGGTCAAACGCAGCATTTTTGTGTTTTAATTGTAGTCACTGGGCGTGGCTACGTTCAACGGCAACATCAACAATTCAACTTATGTATATACCATGGGTATGAAAGAGGGTGCATGGTATATGAAAAGGCAGGAATGGATTTGGAACGAATAAGGGAAGAAATAATCACCGCATTATAGTCGTTGTTGTCCCCATTATCGAAATCACCACCATCATCACCACCTTTTTACCACCAATCACGTAAAAATGAGATGATTGGCAGAGTATGGGAAAATCCATAATCCTGGTCAGCCATACTTTCTTGTCTTAATTTATTGCTAATACTTTAGGCATATTAGGTACGTATACTTTGTAATTTGATGTTGAAGCGCATTTGTACACCAATTCGACACGCACAAACGCATGTTTAAACAGATCTTCACGAATACCATACACACAGCACGCCTGTTAAAATACTAACAATACAAATGCAAATGTTTCTTAACACTCAATAAAGGTTTTTTTTAAAAAATACTCCTTTTGGTCTATCCAAAGACCTCACTTGACCATCACTTATTCACATTTCAATGTGAATTTTGATGGCCCTCCTCCGCAGTGGGCAAAGGATAATATCCGAGGTAGAGGCCTATTCCATCGCTCCTCTCACACATCGGCCTACCCCTACACATACACACACACACACACACACATCGCATACCCACACACTGGGACTCGACCCAGGTCCCCGGTGACTAGTTGGTCTACTTATCTATATAAGTAATCCACATGCACGGGTCTTGCCTCGTTGTCTTTGAATGGGTTCGGAAGCGGTCGGGGGAAGCCGAGGCTGCCGTCGGAGGCACCTGTGGGATGGGCGGTTGGTAGGGGATACCCGGGACCGGAAGTAGTCACCCAGACCCAAGAAATTTCCCGCCAATTTTTTGAAATTGTGGTCGTAAAATATGACGTTTCGCTTGCGGTGATATACTTTTTATATAGTAAAATATCGGTGGTTGCCACCACAAATAATACTTAGTTTGCGTGTTTCCTACTACTCACGTGCAGACAATACGCAATGCGTTAAAAGATTGTTTAAACAAGAATAGGCTTCAGTTGCAAAGACTTGTTGCACTCGGCACTGACAATGCATCTGTCATGACAGGTGTAAACAATGGAGTATATACATACATTGGCACCCTGCCGTCTTGACAGACGATAGTTTGTGCTTTAAAAAGGCATAATAACTTTTACCTATAGCGGTAGCGAATGCACAAAGATGCACAAAGCCTGGGCTAAAATATAGAGATCATGTGTTGCCCATGCAGCATGATCCCTCTCTCGGTCTGCCTAGTCCACTCTAGAGGAAAGGTAACACCTCTACATCTGGAACAAGACAAGCTGCAGAAGCTGCCGAATCAGCAAAGCAATGCTCTAACTGTCCGCCTGTCGGAGCTTCGATCCTAAACCAGCCGCCAACCAAGGCTTAGGTCCTGGTCTGCCCTGCCATGACATTTTGTCTTTAGGTTGCATTTCCTCGCACCAGACAATGGAGTATATACAACATTAAAATCCGAAGCTCATCATCTGGTACTAGTATGTCATTCCCTTCAGCTGGCAGTGTCATAGGCTGCAGCTGCTTGTCTGCCCAGGAACATAGAGTTCATGATTAGAGAAACATATGACTGGTTTTCTCACTTAAGTCTTCGTCAAGCAAAGTACAGAGAGCTTTTTGCTTCAATAAATGATGGACAATATCCGCTGAAGTTTGTTCAATTAAGCCAGACACGATGGATTTCCATTCAATCTGCCATTGTCAGAATATTGCAGCAGTGGGTTGAGCTCAGAACTCATTTTGATATAGCAAGACTCAACGAGCGCTGTTATACAGCAGAACTTCTAAATTCTATGTTTGGTGACATGAAAAACTATGCGTATCTCATATTTCTCAAGCATATTCTCGGAGAAGTTCAAAGTGTGAATAAGAAATTCGAAGCAGATATGCAGGATCCAGCAAAACTACTCAGCGATCTTGTCCAACTCACTGATTCTATCAGTTCAAAGATTGCTATTCCTGGGAAAAAATAACAGAAAGTGATGCTATTCAAGATTATTTAGATCCTAATCCCAATCTAGGTTATGAGTTTGAGAAAGAAATAGCAGGCTACTAGGTTCCTGGTGAGAAAGAAATTCGTGGAAGGTACATCAAGTCTTTATTAGAGCTGTTTACATAGAACGTTTACGTTTGCCCAATAACGTTCGAGTTTTGCAGTCCATGTCATGTCCTAGTGGAAGTGAATGTCTACAGCCAATAAAGCCCTGTATATTGTATCTTGCTAAAATGTTTGTAGAAGATGCAGTTACTCTCACCCTCATCGATTTCCAGTGGAGAAAACTTCATCATATGCAGTGGACACAGACCTCTGACACACTTGGACTGTGGGCAGAAATAATCTCATACAGGGATGCCATCGGTGACAATCCTTTCCAAGATCTTACAGATTTAGCTTTAACTGAGCTCATTTTACCTCATTCTTATGCGGACGTGGAGAGCATTTTCAGTCAGATAGGAGTTATAAAATCAAAATTGCGGAACAGACTGAGCATCAAGAGTTTGACAGCTGTTTTGACTATTAGATATAAAATGAAAAGATATGTGGCAAATGCTGTCATGATTATAAACTATCTAAGGATATTCTACGAAAAATTTGATCACATGAGGCATATACACGTTTCTTTCAATCATGGTTCTACGCAGGGTCTCTCTTGGTATTCCCCGTTTTCTTTTCCCTACTGGTGACCATATGAGGGCTTGGTAGGGGAGTCTTGTCTTGTCCATTCTGAGTACATGGCCGATGTAGTTCCAACGGCGTCTTCTTATGAAATTGGATACTGTATCTTGCTTAGTCTCTTGTCTTATTTGCGAATTGGTTCTGAAGTCTGTCCAGTGGATGTTTAGAAGTCTTCTAAGACATATGTTCTCAAAATTGTCTAATTTTTTATCTAAAGCTACCGTTGATTTCCAACTTTCACATCCATACGTTAACACTGGAATCACACAAGAGTTGAAGATTTTAGGAAGTAGAGTATCGAGGTCCAAATTCCCGGCACAGATGTGAAAGAAGTGCTCACCCTCAATGATGTTGTAGAGGTTACACTCCAGGCCGCTGAGGCAGCTATCAAGACTAGCGACTGGCGCCTCAGCTATACCCTCACAGTGCACTAGTCTCAGGAGCTCATCATTCATGATCCTCAAAAAGTATGGATTATAGACAATCGTCTGACTTGGACCAACCTAGTCTACCTAGCCGAGTCCCGCGTGGAGTATATGCACCAGCTCATGACAGTCTGTCCACCTGCCATGATTGAGGACACAGCAGCTTCCATGCCAGCCACACAATACGCTCCTGTATGTGCAACGATCCAAAGGAAGCTTGTTGCCTATAAACATCAGGACTGGGTCAGAGGACTTGTAGTAGACTTTGACCTAAAGGTAGACTACATCCTGCAGCTGATGGAAAACAAAGAGAACCACAGTGCGGCGTGTAACACAGAGCTGCTATGGTTCTACCAACCAGCGGATCTACAGAAATTCAGCGTTGACCGGCTGGACAACAGTATGGAACATAGCAGTGACAACGTGTGATTTACCTGTCTTAAGTGCAACCGAAAAAGAGGCGCCACTGCTCTTGCGCAACAATTATGAGGGAGAATCCTGGCCGGGCACAACCATTTTTTCTGCATCGCGAAATGGTCAACGACTACTTCATCGAGTGGCGAGGATCCGGTCATGGGGCAGTTGGGTGTCAGGAGGCGTGATGAGCAGATCCTCACGCCATGAGGAGGCACATCCACGAGGAAGTAGGGGCCGGCCGCTGCTGCTCTTATTATTGTTGCTGCCTGTATCACAATAAAGTAAGCGCCTTATCTCCAATTAACGAGGGAGATGCAGCGTCCCGGGCTAACAGATCTCCCACAGGCAGCACAACGGGCTGTCGTCAGAGGCCCTTCCAAGTTGGAATCATTGTTGAAATGGGTCAATTCCTGCTGAATTGGGAAAAGCGTTCCACAGTGGCAACACCACAATCCAAGTCATACTTGCATGCCAGTCAACGCCGCGTAATTCTTCCGCCAAAACTTGTTCGCTTTCTGTGAAAACTGTCACCATTGACTGAATTGGTTCCCGACAAATTTTTCAGTGAGTGAACAGACACCGCTAAACAGAATTAACTACGGCACAAAACAGAGAGCATTATTAATTGCTGTGCTGCACTTGAGACGATGGGGTGAAGTGATCATCTCATCTCATCTCATGTTCCTCTTGTACCTTGCAGTGAAGTATAAACAGCGGGAGAGTGCCCGCTTATGTGCTTCATGTATCGGTATTCCCATGGACTCTGTTATTCCCTGCGTCCATCGTTTATGTGGTCGGCCTCTTCCTCTGCTTCTCTCTGGTCTGTACATCATTGCTTGTTGTGGTATACTGTTAGTTGGTAACCTACTTTCATGGCGAAACCATTTGATTTGCTGCCTTCTAATACAATCTACCGCAGCTATAACCCCCATTTTAGTCCTGATTTTATCATTGCTGATCTGATCTCTTCTTGATACGTTGAGTATTCTTCTCAGGAATCTCATTTCTGTTGTTGTGATTTTTCTTTTCTCTTTTTCTGTCATTGTCCAGGTTTGTCATTGGTGGCATAGAGTTGGTAGGAAGAATGTGTTGTAAAGTGCTTTCTTAGTAGTTATTGATACATGTTTGTTCTTTAGTATTAGTGCCATTTGTCTAATGAGTTGATTTGCCTTATTGCATCTGTTTTTGATCTCGTCTTCTGATCTGCCATATGATGATATTATACTTCCTAGGTACTTGAAGCTCTTTACTTGTTTCAAGTGATGTTCGTTTAAGTGAATCGTTGTTGTTTTATCTTCTTTAGCTATAGTCAATACCTCTGTTTTACTTGTGCTAATTTTCATGTTATGTTCCCTACACATTTCGTTTAGACTATTCATGTGGTCTTATAATTCAGCTTCTGATTTTGCTATTAGTTCTTGGTCGTCCGCAAACAGGAGTTCTCTAATGGTTAGATTTGCAGATGGTTTTTCTTCTATGTTCTCGTCATGCGGTGTTCTTGCTGTCTCTGTTTGGCTGGTTTCTTTACATATGTTGTCTATATATGTTATAAACAAGAGAGGGGACAGGACACAACCTTGTCGTACTCCAGATCTTATGGTGAAGGGTTCTGAGTGTCCTCCAGTTGCTCTCACTATGCATTCACTGTTGTTGTATAAGCTTCTACATAGGTTTGTTAGATGTGTACTCACTC
Organism: Cepaea hortensis; assembly: GCA_963921405.1. NCBI lineage: Eukaryota > Metazoa > Mollusca > Gastropoda > Stylommatophora > Helicidae > Cepaea > Cepaea hortensis. The sequence goes on from OY992891.1 coordinate 57,303,682, forward strand.
CATATTGTTTAAGGATTTCCCACATCTTGTTTCTATCTACTCTATCAAATGCCTTTTCTTGGTCGACAAAGGCTAAGTAGAGTGTTTCATTGAATTCGATTGACTTTTCTATAAGTTGTCTAAGAGAAAAAATGGCATCTGTGCATCCTTTGTTTTTCCTAAATCCTAGTTGTGTTTTGCTTAGCTGGGGTTCTATAATAGTTCGTATTCTTTTTCAAGAATTTTGCAAAATATTTTCCCAGTGTGATTCAACAATGAAATGCCTCTGTATTGTGTGCAATCTCTTTTGCTGCCTTTCTTTTTTTCCAAATTCGGATAATTATGGCGTTTCCCCAGTCTCGTGGTGTCTGTTGTTCTACCCAAACATGATTGAATAGTCTATGTAGCCATGCTGCTCCTATTTCACTTGCTGCTTTAATTAGTTCATTTGGTATTTCATTTTGCCCTGGTGATTTGTTCAATGGGGCTAATCTGATGGCTTCTATAATTTCTTCTTTCAGTATGTCTGGTTCTAGTTCTTCAGTGGCATCTGTGTTGGTTTCTTGAATTCCTGTGACATCTGATGGGATGTTGACAAGTTGTTCGAAGTACTGTTTCCATCTTATTAGGATTTGTTTTGGTTCACTTAATAGTTCTTCATTTTCGCTGTTAATTATTTCAGTTGGGTCAAAGGGGTCTCCTCTGGTTCTCATTGCACTTATCTTTTTATAGAAGTTTCTAGTTGCCTCCTTGTAGTTTTTATTTAGAGTTTCTCCATACTCCTCCCAGTCTTTTTGTTTTTATCTCTTTACTATTCTATTCACATGTCTTCTCGCTATTCTATATTCTATGTAATCGCATTCCTGATTGCTCTTCGACAAACTTTTTATATTTTTCCTTTTTGTCTTACTTCTGCGTTCCACCAACTTGTTATTTTCTTTATCCGTGTTTTGCATTTTTTCGTAGTTCCACATGTTATCTTTGCAGTATTTAAAATGCTGGATTTGAACATCTCCCATTCTTCTTCCACTGTCTTTCTTTCTATAGGTAATTTTACAAAGATTTCAGTTAGCTCTTTTTCGTAATTTTCCCTAACTGCCTCGTCTTTGAGATTTTTTAACTTTACTGATTCGTATGGCATGTATTTTCCTGGTCTTTGCTTTCTTCTGCTGATGGTTGTTGTTGTGGCAATGACTGCTTTGTGGTCTGTGTTTATACCTGCCCTTGCATCTAATATATTTCTCTTTCTATTATTGTTTGTTAATATAAAATCAATAGTATCTAGATCGTTCCATTTATACCAGGTGTATATTTCTGTCTGTCCATAGTATTCTTTGCATTTTCCTCAGAAACCACATTTCTGTAGCCATCAGATGTTTTTTAGCTTGACTGCACATTGTCCAAGTTTCACATCCATACAAAATAACAGGCTCTATGTATCCCCCCAACACTCTTTTTCTCGTTTTAATTGACATCTTTTTATTAGTCAAAATGTTTTTCATCTTGCTAAAGGCTACTTTCGCCATGGCGATTCTTGTTCTAATCTCTTCAAGGCATCTCCCATCAGATGTTATGACTGTTCCGAGATAATAAAATCATGTTCGGAACACTAAAAAGCCGAATTTGAACTGAAGCGAGGGAGTAAAACAGTCTTAGTACATTAATGCCCAATATTCACGTAATTTAACTCCCTTTAATACGATTTAGTTGAAGTGAGTGACACGTGCAGGCAATACGCAATGCGTTAAAAGACTGTTTAAACAAGAATGGGCTGGCTTGAATTGCAAAGACTTGTTGCACTCGGCACTGACAATGCATCTGTCATGACAGGTGTAAACAATGGAGTTATATACAACATTAAAATCCAAAGCTCCTCATCTGGTACTATAGTCTGTCCCGAAAAGAATGCCTTCATTCATGATCAATTATTTTGAAAACTGTCTGTTGCATCGTTATGAAATTTTTCCTGCCGTCTTATATGTACCCCCACCCAAGGAATATGTCTTTGATAGGTACAAAGGCAACTTAAATCATGAAAAGCAGCGACATTTCTTTGATGTAATGGTGAAAAACTAGTGATTTCTAGCTAACAAACTTGTTTTACAGTAATGCCAATGCCCCCGCCAGTTCGGATGACAAACACAATGCGTATCCAGATTCATATGGGAGTGGGCGCAATGTCTACTCTGCTGAGACGGAACATGATTACCTGTTTTGCACGACGAATATAGCTGTGAATGTCTCTGTAGTGGGCTTCCTTCTGAACGGTCAAGATGTTGGTCCTCTTTTCATTGAAGTTTATAGAATGATTCGTATGTTCGTGTGTTGTCCCCTCATTTGACAACGTGTTTCTTTTTATGCCACAATATGCCTGTTCCCACCGGAATATTACTCTTCGGTTGGTATTCAGTGCGTCTAGAGCATTTTTTTTTTTTTCAATGTCAGTTGTTTGTCACCGTTGAGGGCTTACGGAATTGAAAATTCATCACTGTGGAATACAAACTGTTGCCATTAACAAGTTGTATTGTTTATGCCGATGCTGTAATGTTTAGGGCCTGCAATTCTTCTGAATATGTGGAGCAAAATATCCCAGTTGGTGTGCATGTGGATTAATGTCTGCGATCTGCCCAGACCTTAATCTGTGTCCGACGATTCCAGTAGGTTGATGACTGCTATCGGTTGCATAAAATTCAATTCATCCTTTCTCCAATAGTTATCTTCCTCTTTCAACACATGGTCCTCACATTTTTTCCAGCAACTTTTATCAATTTTTAATAGCGCGGTCTGAGTTAGTATCTTGACGTCAGACAATTTGAATAGATAGATTGATTGATTGATTGATTTAGAAACCGACATCACAGCATTCAGATCATTCCCATAAGCGCTCCGTCCCCATCAGCAGCCAGCGAAGAGTTCCAACACCAATAATTCCAGTAGCAACCTGATTATATGTCCGTCTCGCCTTTCCTCTGAGCGTCGAGCCTTAGCCAGATCCCCTCGTCACTCCTCGCTGCCTCATTCTTACCAGACTATGGTGATCCATTTGCTCCTCCGAGGTGTACACGTGCTCCCACGAGGCCGCAACCACGTCTGACTTGTCATGCATCAGTGCCGTAGGTATTTTGTCTTCTTGGGCAACTACATTGTGATATGATGCATTGTCCATAATTAGACAAGACGGTCTATCTAGGAATAGAAGCACTGTATTCTCGAGCCAATCGCTAAATACATTGCCATTAATCTCATTATGATAATCCCTATTGTCTGTATGCTTTGATACGAACACGAGTCCAGCATTCTGTAGTAAACCATTTTGAGTACTACCAGCATGATGGGCTATGACCAAACGCTGTCCTTTACTACTGAGCACATATCGCGTTATCTTTCCGTCCACTGATTGCCATTCCTTTTCAATTGTGTGGTGCGCATTGATCCAGGTTTCATCCAAATACACTATGTCATAATTTTATTTGCGCATTTCCCTTATTTCACGTAGGTACCTGCTTCTCGTGGCTCCTAAATGCGGTTGCTCGCAAATGATATTTCTACCTCCCTTGAACTTTCTAAACGTGAAGCCTTATATGAAAGGACCGACATTAATGACACACCTCTGAAGATACTGCGACACCACTGGACACTCCTCGTTTCACTTCTCAAGGTTCTTTTCGTAAGGCTAATCCCGTGAACAACGTGAAAATTTACTATTGAACGCTCATGTTTCCTCGTGAAGATGTAATACTTATAATATTGTGCACTTCATCTCTGTCCCGTAAATTATATACCTCATATAAACAAACTTTAAAATCTGCTGTACAATCTCCAGAACAAAATTTTTTTTTGTTGGGTGGACATCATGATAAGGTTGTATGCTAAATCTCATCATTTTCTCTCAGCTGGTTACTGAGATATGGAATTTTATATTGGGGCAGACAAAAGTAAATGGACTGTGGTTAGGTGTGTATGTCATTCCCTTCGGCTGGCAGTGCCACATTTTTGTAAAACAATTGGCACTCAATGGGTGATGTGGTCAATAGCGCACACTTCGTCTTTACTTTCCAGAACATTTCATGGTGCTTAGTTTCGGCTGAGTCAACCCAGGAGCAATAGTGGGGACTCAATTACATGATCTACGGGCTAACCATTCGCTATCACGCTCTCGTCGGCCTGTGCACTTGGCAATCGAAATTTTAGAGGAAACAAATACCTCTTTTGTAACATAATATTAATTTTATTGTTTGCAAGGGACATAACTCGCCAACGTTTTTCTAAAGAAGCATTTAGTTACATTAATTGTTAAATGTTTAATATAATGACACCAGCTATTCACAGTTAACACAATCATTTGAAATACTAATGTCTGAAATACTTTTACTGCTAATAATAATAAAATGTACTTGTTAATGCAATACATACAATGTTTCAACACTGCAAGCTCCGTGCATGATGTTAACGACTGTCTCTCAATGGACGCCCTTACATTGTTACTCTGCTTTCTCTTCACAACGTATAAATAGTTCCAACCGACTGTTGACAGGGTCGACTTCATTGCTCCGGGTTTTTATCCCATATGGCTCGGTCTCTTTCCGCAGCACGGAAAGCGTCGCACAAAGCACGAACTCCGTAGCTTTTAGCGACGACCCATGGGAGTCTCCGAAACATTTAACTCGTAAACCGAAGGACACGGCCCGGAATCGAACCCACAACCTTCGGCTCACGAGTCAAACGTCAAACGGCTTGACCACTTCGCCAAAGACTCCAGCATGTCTTCTTATCAGATTCGGCACTTGTTTTTCTTTAAAAACTTATTTTAATGCAATATTCATATCTTACTGAACCCACCCTAGGTGTAGAATTGTCTACTTATTGAAAATTGTAACGAAATTGACGTTTTTTGAAACCATTACAAAGATATCTCGCCGACGCGTGATCCACGTGTTTCATCCATCCATCCATCATGTGCCATGCCGGTAACCGTGGGCGGTCATGTTCTGCCATCTCACTCGATCACCAGAGTCGTGGATCAATGTAACACGTGTTTCATACATCATTGTAAAGGTCACGAACTCCCTTAATTGTTCGTTAAACTTCGGGTTCGTTTAATTGAGAGCTTTTCTGTGTACGACGGTTTCTTTCGAATCAATAATCTTCCGGAAACTCCCATATATGGAACACCTCGCCGAATGCGCAAATCCCCGTTGGTGGAAACTGATCACGTGGGTTTCCAAGATGGCCGTTTTGTTGTGTTTTCGCTTGGCAACCGATCGACACGCGAATTGAAAAATGCCTTTTCCCAAGAAGTTTAACACCTAATTGTTCGTTAAACTTCGGGTTCGTTTAATTGAGAGCTTTTCTGTGTACGACGGTTTCATTCGAATCAATAATCTTCCGGAATGTCCCATATATGGAACACCTCGCCGAAAGCGCAAATCCCCGTTGGTGGAAACTGATCACGTGGGTTTCCAAGATGGCCGTTTTGTTGTGTTTTGGCTTGGCAACCGATCCACACGCGAATTGAAAAATACCTTTTCCCAGGAAGTTTAACATAAAATCATCTGCTCAAAGTAAGAAATCACGCAGTCAATAACTGGCAAATGCTCGTGAGCACCGAAAAGCCTACCAGAACTTAAACATTACAGAAAAGTCTGAATTTGACCCTAAGATAACTTTTTTAGTATAAAAAAGCATGAAAATAATTTGTTTTTCCCCGTTTCGTTTTCTCATTTTGCCATATTTGTTTTTACGCTGTTTCAATGTTTTCAAAAACTATGTGTCACATTACAATGAAACTTGGCAGACGTATTTTTCATTATATTATGTACAATTTATCAAGAGCATTTGTAAAACTATGATTTAGTTTTTGTGCAGTAGTAAAAGATACAAAAACATTGTCAAAAAAAAAAAAAAAATCCAACCGACTGTTTCTCCTGCATGGAAAGACCAAGAATCAGAAGAGCACATCTATTACGAATGCAACACAATCATGCCAACAAAATATCTCCTACAAAACATCATAAACACTCATTGTTTGTGTCTTCGTTATTCAAACATCCTAAACACTCATACCAAACAAAGAACAGATGTTTACAAAGCAATAATGATAAATTCCATTCCTTACTCCACACAAGACATCCACACAAAGCTACTTGTGCTATTGGCAGAGTACAGAAATCTTATATGGACATTAAGAAACAAAGCACTATACAATTACAGAACAATCAACAAAGAAATTGTCCAACAACTTTATCAACAAAAAGTCGCAAACATTCTAATCTTAGCCCCACAAGCGCAAATCTCGTAAAAGATTTGGCTGAAGACAACACATATTACAGAAGAAGCAAATAACTTGTTTTAAACAAAGGATACTACAACTATAAATGTGTTTATTGATGGTATTAATAATCTTACAATTATATTATTATTATTAAAAATACTATTATTATTATTACTGCTACTATTATTATTAATTTTCCCATTATTATATTTGAATGTGCAACATGAAATATATTGTGGATGGGTGTCTATGAGTGTGTGTGTGTGTGTGCGTGTGCGCGCGCGCGCGTGCGTGCGTGTAGCAGCCTTTAAACCAAGTCGGTATCTCAAGTATCAAAAGAAAAATATGCACCACCATGTATAAACAAATTGAATGAGCCCTTTAAGTACCCAGTAAACTAAGGTGGCTTTTAGTGGCCAGGTTTTAATTCCTACCCATTGTATATGAAACCCAGATACTATCACAACTTTGGACCAATTATCTCCCTGGGGACAGGCCATGGACTCTAATTGCTAGTAGTAAATCCCTGATTCTTGTTCCCCAAACAAAAGGTATCATGGACTAGAGCGCCACCCTGTAATTTGTCATCAGGCAACAACACCAACGGCCTTCGCCTCAGTAGCTAAGTGACCCAGAAATTTCAAAGAAGCCACATTTTAATGGAAATGATAGTTTAAAGTTTATTGTCCAAGCGCGGGGCATTTCAATGTACTGCGGTCTCCAGAAAACACGAGATTATGTGTGTGTGTGTGTGTGTGTGTGTGTGTGTGTGTGTGTGTGTGAGAGAGAGAGAGAGAGAGAGAGAGAGGGGGGGGGGAGAGATAGACAGATGTTTCATGCATTCCGCTTGCGGAAGTGGAAGTGAAGCATATGCAAGGAATGTGTATTTACATGCACTATGCCACACATGTCATATTATCATAACTGTATAGATGTAGGTATATGTTTTTATTCACAATATCACACTTAACACTAACAAACGGCAACGCTCTGTAATATACACAAACAAAAGAAACACACACTACAACTTGTAAATACACATTGCTTTGTATGAAATAAAAGTTGAAGAAAAAAAAAAAAAAAAAAACAGCCGACTGTTTCTCTTCACAACGTGGTTTTCTTTGTGCCGAAAACATATACTGTGTGAAATTCATTATATACGAAGTTTACGTATTGAAAAGAAAGTTTGTTATTCAAGTGTGTTATTCTAAAGGATATTGATACAAAATGACAAGTTCATCTCTAACACTGGCGTCAGATGTGCTCAACTCCCACAGGTACAATTGTTATGTCACTATCCGGCCCTGGAGCCGCAGCCAAGTCGACGCCAGAGTTCATAGCGAGCGCACTCGCTGGACTGGCTGGCGTGCCGCTAGGCACAATAGCCAGTCTACACAGGTATGAGTCACCGACACGGTGGTTCGTGACTTTAACAGAAGATGTGCATGTCAAACTGTACGATAAGCTACATCGGGTACAATTACAAGTACCGAATTCCGACATCAATATTTTTCTGGAGCATGTTGACAAAGAAAGGCAAAAACTTACTTTGCATTGGATCCCAGCGGCAATGAAGATAGAGGGTGTGAAGGCAATCGCCGTACATGCCACTGGGGACCCGAATGTGGAGGTATTTCCACTAAAAAACTCTGGAGGTAAATGGGGAGCCTTTATGTAACCCCGTCCAGGACATCCCCCATTACATAAATCTAAACATAACAGGGGTTACCACAAACACTCACAAAATTCTGATAACATTGCCCTCCAGGAGAACTGCTTGTCATGTTTGTGGTATGGACGACCACTGGTCCAACAAATGTCCAGCCAAACATACAAACAAGCCTGTTGTGGCACAAGAAGATGTAATAAATTTTCCACCTCTGAGAAGGCAAGGACCAGAACAACATCAACAAAACGAACAACGCGGAAAACAATTTGAACAACATCCCACACAACAAGAACATCAACAAACGGATACGCCAACAGACAATCAAAAAAACTATATTCTGGAAACGCAAACAGAAGAACCCTTTACAACTGTCAATCCTCCCTCTTATCTTTGGACCAAGAGAAGGCCTTTGACAGAATCGCACACTCCTATTTGCACAAAACCCTAGAACACTGCAATATAGGACAGTACTACAGAAAGTGGATACATATTTTGTATAACAACCCTGAAAGCAAAGTCTTAGTGAACCATTCACTCACTGCTAGCTTCAGGCTGACAAGATCTGTAAGACAAGGGTGCCAACTATCACCACTTCTGTATATACTGACACTAGAGCCATTATTAGAAAAGATCAGACAAGATACCAGCATTAAAGGCACTTTTATACAGGGAATTGAAGAGCAAAAGGTCATTGCTTATGCAGACGATACTGCATTCTTCCCTACAAGCAACACATCCATCAGAAACATACTGCACACCTTCTCCCACTTTGGGAAAGGCAGTGGAGCCAACATTAATATACAAAAATCACAAATTATGGGCCTGGGAAGGTGGAAACAAAAGTCTGATTTCCCTCCAGACCTAACGCATACACACAATATGAAACTGTATGGGATCACATTTCCATGTGACCCCAGAATAACACAAAGAGAAACATGGCTACAACTAACATACCAAATCACAGACATGCTACATAGGTATAAATACAAAACATCAACAATATTTGGTAGAAGCATAATAATTAACACATACATCATACCAAAAATAATATACTTAGTGACAGTGTTAAACCCTCCAAAACAGACAATCACAGATATAAATAAACAGATAAGACATTTCATATTTAGTAAGACAATACACAGCATACAGCATAAAACTCTCATTCAGGATAAGAAACAAGGAGGATTAGCACTTCAGGACATACAAACAAAAATTCAAGCACTTAGAATCAGCCACATAGGTAATATTATCAGACATCCAGAACAACATAGATTAGAATTATATTATATAGCACACAAAATAAAACATCTTACAAAACTAAACAATGCAGCAGCACATTATCAGGGCATACTACCATCCTTCTATCACACATGTATACAGGCAATACAAGGACATGAACATTTAATAAATGAAACAACACGAGAAATATACAAACAATTAGTTAGTAAACAAGCACCATCGCTTAAGCTGAGAATCAAAAGAGGACGAAAATATTTCATGTCAGACTACACATCCACCTTTTCCAACTTACACAACAAACACTTCACATCTAAGGGGAAAGAAGTAACTTACAGACTGATTTTTAATATAACTCCCATAATACCCAAATTAGCATTCAGATCCAGACAAATAGTAAAATGCCAAGTATGCAGGAACAACACAAAAGAGACAGAAGAACACATATTTTTCACATGTCAAACAGTCACAGATGCAGTGGAAACTCTACAACAAATAATACAAACACACACAGGCAAACAAACAGACATTTACAAGGCAATCTTTAACACTCTTCCTAAAACATCCGAAGACACACACACAAAACTAATTCAAACACTAGCGGAATACAGAAAATTAGTTTGGACTTGCGGAATCAAGGCAAGTTTCAACTCCCTTACATACAACAGAAACTTATCTTTACTAATGTTCAAATACAAACTAGCTACTATTTTTCCTGACTGAAATGTGTAAATTTCCTTAATTTCATTTACTCTTGCAATTAAAAACAAAATGTCATTATTGTTAATTTAAAAAAAAAAAAATAATAATATCAAAAACACATAATATGTTTTACACCCGATCGTCTTCACAGACGATAGTTGGTTTCTGCTGCAGAGCACAAAATCTACAGCCCGTGCTGTGGAAAATTGTTAGAACGTGTGTGCGTCTCCCGAGCCCTGTGTGTGGCTTATTTTGTTAATAATCGCACACTCCTATTTGCACAAAACCCTAGAACACTGCAATATAGGACAGTACTACAGAAAGTGGATACAGATTTTGTATAACAACCGTGAAAGCAATGTCTTAGTGAACCATTCACTCACTGCTAGCTTCAGCATTATATTATATAGCACACAAAATGAAACATCTCACAAAACTAAACAATGCAGCAGCACATTATCAGGGCATACTACCATCATTCTATCACACGTGTATACAGGCAATACAAGGACATGAACATTTAATAAATGAAACAACACGATTATATATTATGGGAGCACTTCTCACTAGGTGGTAGCAAGCATTGTAGAGCACAGACAGTACACGCCGCAATTCTTCCCCAGCGTGCTTTGAATCACAAATCCACCCCTCTCCCCCCAAACAACTTTAAAGAGAGATATATTGCTCCTCTGGCCTAGGCACACAAAGGCTGTGTAAAAACTGACTGCGTGTCCGCTGTAAGACCGTTTTGTGGCTGGTGGTCTCTAGGCATTTTCTGCGTTCAGCGGTTTGCTCTTTGCCTAAATTCAACACGATTCCCCAGTAAGCATATAAACATTGTTGTAGAATACAAAAGGCTAACATGTATGGTATTTATATATTGGTAGCCATGTATGGGTGAATTCATGTAGGTATTTATGTAAATATAATTATGGCTTTGTGTTGATATACAGGTATTTATATTAATATATGCATATGGAACCCCCCCCCCCCCCCAACACACACACACACATACAAATAAATAAATTGGGAAGCCACAATTTAAATATAATGAAAATGTAAAGATCACGGAAATACATGTACTATTATCTACAGAAAGCAAGAGATAAATCAAGACTGAATGTGTGTGTGTGTGTGTGTGTGTGTGTGTGTGAGAGAGAGAGAGAGAGAGAGAGAGAGAGAGAGAGAGAGAGAGAGAGAGAGAGATGGACAGGTGTAACATGTGTAAAATATTAGTCAAGTAAAGAAATATCTCGTCCAAACTTATAAAAAGTAGGAAAATTTGTTACACAAACGGGAAAAATATCGACCAAGTAGGAAATAATGTTAGCCAAATGGGACAAATATTGGTCAAGTAAAGAAATAATACATCCAAACTTATAAAATGTAGGAAACTTTGTTTTCTTTATTTGGTCAATATTTGTCCCATTTGGCTAACATTATTTCCTAATTGGTCGATATTTTTCCCGTTTGTGTAACAAATTTTCCTACTTTTTATAAGTTTGGACGAGATATTTCTTTACTTGACTAATATTTTTTCCTATTTGGGTAAGAAATTTCCTACTTTTTATAAACTTCACCGAGCTATTTCTAAATTCGGCTAACATTTTCCACCTACTTTTTATAAGTTTGGTTGAGATATTTCCTAGTTTGGTCAATATGGTCCCCATTTTGGCTGACAAATGTTCCTACCTTTTTATAAGTTTAGTTGAAATGTTTCTCTCTTTGGCCGATATTTTTTCGCATTTGGTTAAAGTTTCCTACTGTTCATAACCTTGGTGGGGCTATTTATAAATTTGGTCGACATATTTCTGTATCTGGTCAATAATTTTATTACTTTGGTTCACGTAATTTCCTACTTCGGTCGACATGTTTCTTAGTTTGAACAATATTTTCACCATATGGCTAACAAATTTTCCTATTTTTTTTTATAAATTTGGACGAGACATTTATAAGTTTGACCGATATTTTTCACATTTGGTTAACAAAGTTTCCTACTTTTCATAGTATTGTTAAGATACTTCTGTATTTGGCCAATAGTTTTCACATTTGGTTAACAAAGTTTCCTATATTTTATACGTTTGGTTGAAATATTTCTTTACTTGAGCAATATTTGTCCCATTTGGCTAACATTATTTCCTACTTGGTCGATATTTTTCCCGTCTGTGTAACAAATTTTCCTACTTTTTATAAGTTTGGACGAGATATTTCTTTACTTGACTAATATTTTTTCCTATTTGGATAAGAAATTTCCTACTTTTTATAAACTTCACCGAGCTATTTCTAAATTCGGCTAACATTTTCCACCTACTTTTTATAAGTTTGGTTGAGATATTTCCTAGTTTGGTCAATTTGTTCCCCATTTTGGCTGACAAATGTTCCTACCTTTTATAAGTTTAGTTGAAATGTTTCTCTCTTTGGCCGATATTTTTTCGCATTTGGTTAAAGTTTCCTACTGTTCATAACCTTGGTGGGGCTATTTATAAATTTGGTCGACATATTTCTGTATCTGGTCAATAATTTTATTACTTTGGTTCACGTAATTTCCTACTTTGGTCGACATGTTTCTTAGTTTGAGCAATATATTCACCATATGGCTAACAAATTTTCCTATTTTTTATTAATTTGGACGAGACATTTATAAGTTTGACCGATATTTTTCACATTTGATTAACAAAGTTTCCTATATTTTATACGTTTGGTTGAAATATTTCTTTACTTGAGCAATATTTGTCCCATTTGGCTAACAAATTTTCTTATTTGATGGTTGAAGTGGTACATAGAAGGTATACTTTTGTGTGGTTGTGAAGTGTGGCACTGAGCAGGCACACTGAAAAACATATATTGGTCTTGGAAATGGATTTGTGGAGAAAGTTGTAAAGACCCGTGTGGACACATAGAGAGGTAATGAAAAAGTAAATGCCTAATTTGTTACGTGATAATGTCGTTGGTTATGACGGCGGACACGTGACATGTCATGTTACGTAGATTGCCTAAAGTTGAGTCGGAGAAGTTTGTTGTGTTCGTGTGCATCTGTTAACAGGGACTAGCCACTCGTTGTTGTATGACCCGATAGCTGTTACGTACAGATACGACTTCCCCGTGATCACATCTCTGTTCTATGAGTATGAGAAAGGGTCAGTCGGACACTGTGGTGACTTGTTTACACCCACGTATGGTGCGTTCGAGACCGATTTTTGTTGTATTGATGCCCGGGTGTACTTTAGAGTTACTCGGTGGCACTAGGACTACACGGATATAGAAAAGAGAGAGAAGGGTGACCCTTTAGCCTTCAGATGCCATGTTGACTATGTAGTGGAATCACGCCCATACCCGGTGATCATCATGGGTTATGTTCGCTGGCTCGACAACCGATAGAGCATCCTTTTTCTGTAGTATCCTTCTTAACGGTGTGTCTCGGGTGTACCATTACACTTATGACCGGCTGCGACGTCATATTTGCCTGGCTGAATCATTAGCCATGTGTTCCACGTGTATCGTTATGCATGTCAGTGTATGGTTCGTTATCTTTGACGGGTTGAATCAGTAGCGACGTGTACTGGTTGTACCCTTAAGTATGTGATCGAAATCAGGGTCATCTTTGACTGATTTTAGCCAGTGAGCCTGTGTCTCGGATGTACCATTTAACCATGTGTGATCGGGTGCGACGCCATATTTGGTCGGCTGTAGCTATTGTCCCCGTGTATCGACTGTACCTCTAGGTGCTATTGACATATACAAAATCAGTGTTCTAGGCGCTCCTGTCAGGGAAATTGCCGATAGTAAGGACACTACTTTCTTAACTTAACAGCCGGCATAACGTCTTGATAATGTCACCGCTCACTTTAACCACCACCATGTCACTACATTACCTTCCCCTACAATTTAAGGGGTCAGTTGACCACCCCCTTGACCCCTTGATCAGTAATTGACCCGTACTTGAACACCATTTGACCACCTCTTGATCATCACCATGTCACTATACCTACTTTCACAGACAATTTAAGTAGTCACTTGACCATTTACCACTACTTGACCACTAATTGACCACGTCATCCATCACTTTAACCAACACAGGTTCACTATACGTACTTTCCCCTACAATTTAAGTGGTCACTCGACCACTTAACCACTACTTGACCGCTACTTGGCCACTACTTGACAACGTCACTACTTAATTTATCCATCGCTGTTTCACTACACGTACTTTCCTCTACAATTTTCTCACTTGAGCGCTTGACCACTAGTTGAGCACTACTTGACCACTGCATTACCACCGTTTGATCATCACCATATCATTACACGTATTTTCCCTAAAATTTCCTCACTTGACCACTACTTGACCACGTCATCGATCACTTTAACCACTACCATAATCTTAGGGACATCGTCATCTACAATTTAAGTGGTCACTCGACCACTTTACCAATACTTGACCATTGCTTGACCACTACTTGACTACTAATTTACCACCCTTTAATCATCAACATATCATTACAACCACTTTTCCATAAATTTCCCCACTTTACCACTACTTGACCACTGCTTGATCACTGCTTGATCACTGCTTGACCACTACTTGACCACTAATTTATCACCCTTTAATCATCAACATATCATTACAACCACTTTTCCATAAAATTTCCCCACTTTACCACTACTTGACCACTGCCTGACCACTGCTTGACCACTAATTTGCCACCCTTTAATCGTCACCATATCATTACAACCACTTTTCCCTAAAATTTTCCTCACTTGACCACTGCTTGACCACTAATTTACCACCCTTTAATCATCACCATATCATTACAATCACTTTTCCCTAATATTTTCCTCACTTGACCACTGCTTGACCACTAATTTACCACCCTTTAATCGTCACCATATTATTACAACCACTTTTCCCTAAAATTTTCCTCACTTGACCACTGCTTGACCACTAATTTACCACCCTTTAATCATCACCATATCATTACAATCACTTTTCCCTAATATTTTCCCTGCTTGACCACTAATTTACCACCCTTTAATCGTCACCATATTATTACAACCACTTTTTCCTAAAATTTTCCTTGCTTGACCACTAATTTACCACCCTTTAATCGTCATCATATCATTACAATCACTTTCCCGTAAAATTTTTCTCACTTGACCACTGCTTGACCACTAATTTACCACCCTTTAATCATCACCATATCATTACAATCACTTTTCCCTAATATTTTCCTCACTTGACCATCACTTGACCACTGCTTGACCACTAATTTACCACTAATTTATCACCCTTTAATCATCACCATATAATTACAGCTACTTTCCCCTAAAATTTTTCTCGCTTGACCACTAATTTTCCACTCTGTAATCATCACCATATCATTACAACCACTTTTTCCTAAAATGTCCTCACTTGACCACCTGACCCTACTTGACCATCTGTTGACCACTAATACCTGATACCCACCCCTTACCACCGAATGACACTACACCATATCCATTACAACTGACGATCTTTAGCTTTCAAGGTTTCATTTGTAACACGTGTGATGTTAGTGAATAAGTCACTACGACCCTCTACATAGCACTAATAACCACCCTTATCAACTAATTTCACTAACCCATACCCACTACTACCCCCACCGCACCTATTCCTTCTATTCGTACTAATGTACACCACCAATGCGGTAACAGTTCAAAATATTTTAACACACCACTCACCCATGTTTTTACAACCCGTTACTTAATGACTTTTCCGTATGCACTCCTCCACGTCTGTTATGAACCGACCACAGTCACACCCGCCGGAGATTTTCCCACACTTGCCGACGTATAACTCCCCGGTACTACCTTCCAGACTTTCCCACACTTCCCCGCCAAGAAAAAATATAACTTTGTATATATATGTTTTATTAAAATTATTATATACCTTACTTGACTCGTTTGCTATTTTGATTGTTTCATGTTGTATTTTTTTATGTTGTATAGTACCTACAATTTAAGGGGGTCACTTGACCACACCTACTCTGATGAGTCACTAGACCACACCCACTCCGATGAGTCACTTCCCAACACCTACTCGGACCATGGCTACTTTTTTTCAAAATGAGTTATCGCCCTTTGAGGTGGAATATCGATTTCCACCTCAAAAATTCGCATGCTTTCCTCCTTCTACACTACTATTGTGTCTAAGGCAAAGATAGAATTGTGTCTAAGGCAACAATGGAATTGTATCTAAAGCAAAGATGGAATTGTGTCTAAGGCACAGATGGTACTATGTCTAAGGCACAGATGGCATTGTGTCTAAGGCAAAGATAAAATATTTAACATGAGCATATTTCAGTTGTTTAGTACACCGAAGTTAATTTTTTATCTGAGTGCTCACATTGTGAAGATTGTAAAAGTAAATGAACATAGAGTGGAAGTTGGAGGAAGGTAAATTATTCATGCAATTAATGTGTAATTGACATCTAAACAACTAAATTGGAATTATAAAGTTGAGTGATCAAGTGTTACAGTTGCTATTCATTTTTATATGGTGCAGGTTAATGGACACTGAATAAACATGTGCTGATGAAACTGATGCTTTCGAAACATGGTTATATATACAAATAGGGGAGAGAGAAGAAGAGATTATTATAGCAGGAGAAAATAAGCATTGAGTTACTGCAAAACCTGGGATTGAAGAAACATTTTTACTGAATGATAGCAAGGTCAAACACTTGTGGTTCTTAGACCATGTACAGCAAAACAGTTCCTCGTTAATGAATGTAAGAGAAGAAATTGTAACAGTCCCTTTCTGAATGTAAGTAATGAAAATGTAAGTATTTTTCCGTGCCTTGAGATGTATTCAATATATCGTGCTAGATTTACATTTTACATTTTTTAAATACATGAATTAGTACTTGATAGGTGATGGTTCAAGAATATACTGAAGAAAAATAAAGGATGGGACAATTTGGGAGGTATTCAAAGGAAGGCAATCAAAGTCGCCAATTGGTCTACAAATATGGGGCTGTCACTATGTACCCAATATGTCACATGGGATTAAAGGGGGTTCTTCAGTAACTTCACTATATTAACTTCACTATATTAACTTCACAATGTTAACTTCACTATGTTAACTTCACTATATTAACTTCACCATGATAACTTCACTATATAGGTTTAAATCTTGTTCATATAAGGTTAATATGAGTTGGAAATAAAGTATTTAAATTATTTATGTTGTATGATTTGCAATGAGAAATGGGTGTGTATAAAAGTGTGAGACTAAAATATATGTATGAGGACAATCAATCTTAATGTATATTTTAAAGAGGTTAATGAAATCCATGTGTATACATTTGTATCTACTTCAGTTTTACTAAATTTTTATTACAAGATCAATCATGTCTGTTTTTTCATCTTGAGTATTATATATCGCAACAATAACTTTTCTTGGTTAATTTTACTGAACTATTTCTTGTGTCATTATATTATTTTCTCTAATGTCTCTATTGTTTTGTAGCATTTGTTCGTGGAGTTTCTTACTGTCTTTTATCATTATGACTTATTGTTGCTTCCAGCCAAGAATAATATTAACTTATGTTCCCTTCTACTGATTTCTGTGTTTTTTATTTCTGCATATTTTTGTTCTTTCCCTTGTGGTGTTTTTAAACCCCATGATTCTCTCTGCCTTGATTACACAATTCTTTGTTTAAATCGTTGTTCTATGTATTTCTAAACTCCTATGTTTCTCTACTGTATTTGTTTAGTTGTGCTAGTGAAAACTTTAAGTTCAGTTTCATGTTTTGTGCATTAAAACATTACAATTTGTATCTGATTCTGGAGTACACTACTTTATTCTTCCTTAACCTATTCAATGCCAAACAAAAATTGGGTTTTCACCAAACAAAAATTGGGTTTTCACCAAACAAATATTGGGTTTTCACCAAACAAAAATTGGGTTTTCACCAAACAAAAATTGATGGCAGAAAATTTGAAGTCACAATAGAGATGTAATAATGGTTAAAATTATAGCAAATATATTATTTTATATCAAATTAAAGAAGATTGCACGAGGAACAAGTCAGTATTGCTACTGTTAGAAGAGGTTAGAAATATCATCATAGTAATGTTAGATTTTGTGACATATTTAGAAGAAAGGGGTGATAATTATTAAACATTTCCACTTAGCAAGGCACCACTTCTCCGTCTGCGATGATAATCCAATTAAATTTATTGAATAATGATAAACACACCACTTTTCTTCACAAATATCACAAGAACTGCCCCTTAACACCATCAAAACACTAATATAACATTATACTTTGAAACACATCATTTTCATACAAAATTGAAGTCAGGAAAACACTGGGCAGATTTGTACTCGTTAGAGTGAGAGCCAATATAATACACTATTTTCTAATTTGTTATAGTTATTTAAATACTGCTCAGCTTATTTGTGATAGGCAAAGCAAACTTATGGCCACAATTGTGGCCCAATTGAGCAAGCATAATGCGATATGTGCCTTTCTGATTGGAGTGGGCAATCATATCTCTCCACTACCCTCATCTTCTAGTGATTTATCAATTTTTCCATTTCTTAATTCAAAAATAGTACTTATTTTGGACCCACTGGTATTTCTTCTCATCCCAGCAATCTTATCAGTTGTGATTGATTGATTGATTTAAGAACCGACATCACAGCATTCGGGGCATTCCTATAAGCGCTCCGTCCCCATCCTCAGAAATCAGTTGTGAAATATGTGCCAGGCTGCCCTCTTCTCCTGAAAACCTGATAATCCTTTGTGCCTTGGCCGTTTGAATCATGTTGCTTTACAATTGTGGAAATTATCACATTTCCTGATATAAAGTTAATTTTGTATTAAAACTTGCAGAAATATTGGTAGAGATGTGTGTATGTGAATTATAAGGACTTAAGTAACCATGTGAAATCCATAATTCTTGTTAATATGTGACATTTTTATTATTATATAGGTATGAAATAAAGAATGTGTATATATGCTTTAAAAAAAAAAAAAAAATTATGCAGCCGTTGGATTTATCGCCTGTAACCGAAATCCTCCGGTTAGCGGTGTAGGGGTATCCCCTATCAAAGGAGATGTAAGACGCCTCCTTTCCTCCGTTAGTCTACGGGACACCCTTGGGCAAGGTGGAGTACCCGTTTAGCCCCCCGATCAGGGTTACGTGAAGCCATGGAAGCAGGTGGTGGATGGAGTGTGAGAGCAGCCGACAGATTGTTGTTGGTTATGGTCTTGCACTCTGCGGCGATAGGCAGATGATCTCATCAGTAGAGACAATGGCTGTGGCCACCGACAAGCACAGTCACCGCCCAGAAGGAAAGCAATGGCAAACTACCTTCTGCAAAACTTGCCAAGAAACCATAACAACCATGAAAGAAAACATAATAAGAAAGAGATCTGGTGGCGAGACCCCCCAGGCCAGGCAGAACAGATAACACTGGAGAAGAGTGTGACACAGGGACCAGTACTAGTAATCGTGATGACGGAGTTAATCCTGACTGTGTTACCAAGGAAATCCCCTGTGTCAGACTAAGAAACAGAGTGAGAATAGCAACGTGGAATGTGAGAAGTCTGTATGAGGGAAAGCTTAAAGTAGTGTGTGATGAGATTGAGAGGTTAAACATTCAAATTTTAGGAATTAGTGAACATCGCTGGAGCGGCAAGGGACATTTTACAGCTGAAAATGGAAATTTTTTCATTTATTCTGGTAGAGATGTCGGAGGCCAGAGTGGAGTGGCATTTTGTTTAGATAAGACAACTGCAAAAGCTTTAATGGGATATAATCCAGTTAGTGATAGAATCCTCACTATTAGACTTAAAGGCCGTCCAAAAAAACACAACTCTCATACAGATATATGCACCTACTTCAACAGCAGAGGAGGACGAAATTGAAGATTTTTACAACACACTACAAGACACATTAAATAAGATTGGTCATAATGATATAACAATAATAATGGGGGATTTTAATGCAAAAGTAGGTGCAGGAAGAGCTGACAATGAGAGACACGTTTTAGGAAAATTTGGATTAGGACATAGAAATGATGCAGGTGACAAATTAATTGAATTTTGCACAGAAAATGAGTTTACGATAGCCAACACGCTTTTTAAACAACATCCAAGAAGACTCTTCACATGGAAGTCTCCAGAAAGTATTACCAAAAATCAGATAGATTATATTTTAATACAAAGAAGATGGAGATCAAGCATAACATCTGCAAAAACCCTACGAAGTGCAGACTGTGATACAGATCATCAGTTATTAGAAGCAGATCTGAAATTAAAACTCAAAAAGCTTATCCGAGGTCCAAGGCCACTTCGTTTTGATCTCACAAAAATACCGGATGCATACACTGTAGAAGTTAGGAATCGCTTTGAGGTCTTGATGTCTGTACAAGAAGAAATGACACCTGATGAACTGGCAGTACAAGCTAGGGATATTTTGATATCAGTTATCAGTTATCAGTGGGGGTATCTTCATTGCACTCCGGACATGTCCATAGGTGCTCAGATCCTCCTCCCCCCCCCCAGCAAATGCATCAGCGTCAGGTGGCTAACAGTGCCAGTTCTGTGTTGGTTGACGAGGCGCTTTGTTTTCCCGATGTACCTCTCGCGTCTGGCTGTGCCGATTCTTACTGCAAGGTCTTTCATCCTGGACAGCGATGTGGAATCACTGACGTCAAAGTCCTCTGTTCTCGCCATATCTTTAAGGACGTTAATAATATCGGCACGATCCATGGGCTGGCCATCTACAGGGGGTGCAGAGCCAGCCAGTTTGTCAGCTCGTTCATTTCCCTCGACTCCCGCATGTCCCGGGACGAAGATGAAGGTGACTTTACGGACAACAGACTTCCGCAGCGATTCAGTCCACTGTCTACGTACAGATCCAGCTTCGACCTTCTGAATCATGCTCATTGAATCACTTAGTACACACACGTTGGTATAATGCTGTGATTCCAGCCATATGAAAGCCTGTGTAACTGCCATCACCTCCATCGTCATGCTGCTCGTGGTCATAGAGTGGGCACCACTGGATTCTTGAACGGTTCGACCCGCTGAACGGGCTGTAAATGCCCATGCACTTCTCTGCTGCTTTACAACAGATCCATCTGTATAGATGAGCACTTCGGGGCTATCTGAGTGTTCATAGATGAGCGCGTTAACCTCTGCATTGACAGCGGCAGGGTTCTGCTCTCTGCACCGTCTGTCGAGTGTGATAATGCAGGAGAAAGTGCACTTAAAAGCTGGAGGCACCAGCACCCATTCCTTGCCGGGGTTGATACTGGTAAGACTGCAGACCTGTCTGACGACATCTTCCGCCCGACCCATCCATGATTTGCCCCTCTTTAGCCTGTCACCCTTTTCTCTGAATATAGCGTTATGCAGAGGGTGCTGCTCATCTGCACTTATTTTTAAGTATGCGCGAGCACTCCAGATCTTGGTCCTGTGTTCCATTGTCGGGAAGTCAAGGAGGTATCTCATTGCTACACAGCTGGTGTCTCTCGTGCAGCCCAAAATGATGCGCATGGCTTCGTTTTGTACCTTTTCAAGTCTTCCAATCTGTGTAGGGCTGACAGTGAGGATGGCCAGGGCATACTCGATGCGTGAAAGCACAAGTCCTTGGAACAGAAGTATTAGCAGTCTTTGCTCGATATTGGCAGTCGCCATGACTCTCATTGCTGACAAACCTTTTCGAGCCTTCGTTATGACATAATCGACATGATCTCTGAAGGACAGGCTACGATCAAGCCTCACGCCAAGATATGTCATTGACTGGGTTCTACTCAAACTGCTCCCATCAATTCTTACTGTCGGCAGGTCTGTTTTCACAATATGGTTGTTTAGTGAGAACCATGTAACCGTTGCCTTTGCAGGGTTGACAAGGGCATCGGCATCAGCACACCATGAGGAAATTTGATCTAGTTCGCCCTGCATATCATTGGCAACCGCCTGTCTATCTCGACCCTGTCGATACACGAGGATGTCGTCAACGAATGACAGAGTCCTACCCCTCCCGTCCAACTGTTGTTCAGTGATCGGCACCGTATACACGTTGAATAGTACTGGTGACAGTGGTGAACCCTGCGGCAATCCTGGACATATCGTTATCGGCTCAGAAGACCAACTCCCGCATCTTAGCACCACCTTCCTTTGGAGCAGAACTGCAGCTATCCATCGTACAAGGTGAGGGTGCACTTTCAGTCTGAGGAGGGTTTGCATCAAGTGCTCGAAAGATACTCTGTTATATGCGTCCTCTAAGTCTATGGCGGCCGCACATGTCTCTTCTCTGACCTGAAATCCTTCGTATACATCTTGAGCAAAGACCGCCGCATTCAGCCATGACTCTTTGTTGCGTCTGTATCCTCCAAGTGTGGGCGGGAAGCAGCCGAGCTGTTCCAAGTCCCAAGCAAGTCTGTGTGCTACAATTTTCTCCAGTAGCTTGCCAACAGTATTCTGCATCGTAATGATTCTGTAACCGCTTATCTTGGAATGGTCTTTGTTCGGTTTTGGCAGCGGCAGCAAGTAGCCGTGTAGCCATTCTTCTTTGACCTGACCCCTCTGGATACTGGTGTTGAATTCTCTGGCCAGTTCTTCCATGTCATCATCTGAGATATTTTGATAATTGCAGCCAAAGATTTAATTCCGACCAAGAAAAAGGAACTTAAGCCATGGATTACATCAGACACGTTAGAATTAATAAAACAACGAAGGGAGCTGAAACAGAAAGGAGATGAATCCGATAACAGCAGGATGAAGTATAAATCTTTAACACGAGAAATAAGAAATAACACAAGAAAGGACAAAAATCAATATATACAAGATTGCTGTACTAGAATAGAGCAATATCATAAGACTGGAAGCGATTATGAAATGTTCAAAGAAATGAAGTTATTGACAAGAAATGTTCAATCTCAATTGAATGTCATTTGTGACAAGATGGGAAATACCTTAACAGAATCTAGACAAATTCTAGAAATATGGCAGGAGTACTGCAGTGGAATATTATGAGTGACAGTGAGGATATGAATGAGATACATGAGCCAATGACAGCAGAGACAGAACCTGAACCCTCATTAGATGAAATTGCTCGGGCTATAAAGAACCTGAAGAATGGTAAATCACCTGGATGGATGAGATACCAGCTGAACTAATTAAAGCGGAAGGAGAAGAAAGCATACACATATATCATGCATTATGCAAAGATTTGTAAATATGGTATTTGGCCAAAAGATTGGAAGAGAACTATCTTCATTCCAATACCAAAAAAGGGCAACCTGAAATTATGCACCAACTATAGAACTGTTGCCCTGATAAGTCATGCAAGTAAAATTCTACTAAAAGTCATAATGGGAAGACTTCGTAAGAAAATGGAAGAAGAGATTAACGTAGTTCAAGCTGGATTTAGACAAGGAAGAGGAACAAGAGATCACATATTCAACGTGCGTTTAATAATAGAGAAGTGCAGAGAATTTGATGTAAACCTATTCTCATGTTTTGTGCATTATTCAAAGGCATTTGACTGTGTACAACATCAGAAACTTTGGGAAATCATGAGGAATATGGGCTTTCCTTCACATGTAGTACAACTCATAAAAATGCTCTATCTAGACCAACAAGCAGCAGTTAGAATAGATGGCGAGGCAACAGATTGGTTTGACATCAAGCAAGGAGTCCGTCAGGGCTGCGTGCTGCCACCCTATTTGTTTAACCTGTACGCCGAAAATATAATGAGAAAAGTAAGAGATGATATAAACAGGGAGCTATATGATGCCCTAAATATCGGCGGCCATGACATACCAGAGATTCGATATGTTGATGATACAGTATTACTCTCCACAACACAGGATGGCATAGAAAATCTAATAGCCTCAACCCAATTGAATAGTGAAAATCAAAACTTATATCTTAACATAGCAAAAACAAAGATAATGCATACAGATAAAACTACTATGGAGAAAGAAATATACATTAATGGGGAAAAATTGGAGGTGGTGGAAAATTTTGCATATCTTGGGTCATTGATTACCAACAACGGCGACACAATGAAAGAAATTAAACGGTGACTATCAATTGCTCTTCAAAGACTAAAACAGCTGAATAAATTATGGAGTGGGACAGACAAAACTACAAAAATTAGATTTTTAAGAGCATGCATCTTTCCCATTGCAACATACGCCTGTGAGATCTGGACACTTACTAAACAAGCTGAACAGCGCATAAACGCCTTTGAATATAAATGTTGTAGACGAGTTCTAAGAATATCTTGGGTAAAGAAAAGAACAAATGTATCCATACTTCAAGAGTTGAATATTGAAGAAGGTTGGCTATTAAAGTCGATAAAACAAAGAAAATTGAAATATTTCGGTCACTTGAAACGTCACGAAAGTTTGGAGAGAACAATAATGGAAGGGTATATGCCGGGAAGAGAGGAAGAGGAAGGCCAAAGAGAAGATGGGTACAGGATGTGGCGGATGATCTCTAGATGGGTGTATCAGTCGCGGGACATCTTGCTTATGAACGAGAGGTTTTCCGGAAGGTTGTTATGGGAGTTAGGTTCTCTAAAGGACATGCTACTGAATGAATGAATGAAAGAACCGAAATCCTGAAAATGGCCGAAACAGCAGAAGACTTGGCTGAAAAGAAGAAGAAAAGAACTTTCCCCAAGTTCACATACAGAGGAGTTGACCTGGGCCAGCTGTTGGACATGTCCATGGATCAGCTTGCAGATTTGTTTGGAGCACGTCAACTTCGTCGCCTGAATCGAGGTTTGAAACGTAGGCCCCTGGCACTCATCAAGAGGTTGAGGAAGGCAAAGAAGTTCGCTGGACCATTAGAAAAACCAGAGATGGTGAAGACACATCTTCGTGACATGATTGTTGTCCCAGAAATGATTGGATCTATTGTTGGTGTGTACAATGGCAAAACATTTAATCAAGTTGAAATCAAGCCGGAGATGGTGGGCCACTATTTGGGTGAATTCTCCATTACCTACAAACCAGTCAAACACGGCAGACCTTGTATTGGTGCCACCCATTCCTCTAGGTTTATTCCACTCAAGTAGTTCAAATGAGTAAATTATGTTAACACAGAAGGAAAAAAAACACCTCCTTATGCAGATGAATGAATTTTATTTGAGCGCGGCTTTTTTGTGTGTGTGTTTAACCCATTTTTAAATGCTAATATAAGCATTCTCTGGAGTATCATGCTTTTACCGTCGGTTCACGAGTGCTCACTATTATATTTTTCACAACGTATAAGTGCGGTGTGTGTGGTTTATTTCAACTGGACGTGACCTGTGTTACGTGAGAACATGGACCAGCCAGTCTATAACTTTACATCCAGCGCAGTACACGGTAAGCTACAACAGCTCAGGTACCCTCGTGCTGTCTGTAACAGGGCCGGGAGCGGCAGTAAAATGCACCCCGACTCTAATCGCCAGCTCTTTGTTGGTCCCAGCTGGTGTTCCCGCGGGGGGCGTAACGGACATTTACCGATTCGAAATACCTACACGTTGGTTTGTGAACCTAACACAGGTAGCATACAACCAAAAATATCAAGAACTACATGGATTGAAACTGAAGGTCACGAGCTGCGGTCTTGAAATAGAGATCCAGCACGTGGAAAAAGAAAAAGAGCGGGTGACCATCCACTGGTTGCCGAATACCATGAGCCGCGAGGCAGTCAAAGAGTTGGTCGGAATGGCAACAGGCGACAAAGACGCCGAAGTATTCAGACTGAAATATGGTGCCGGGAAGTGGGGTGCTTTGTGCAACCCAACTCAAGAAGTGCCTCATTATGCTAGGTTAAACATCCCTTGAGTAACCGGTAACAACCACCGTATCCTCTTCACGATGCCAGGGTGCAGAACAACGTGCCCAAACTGTGGTCTGGACGACCACTGGGCCAACAGGTGCCCGAGCCGAAGACCGCGGCCAAAAGTTGATGAAAACACGGTGGAAAACTTTCCACCACTGGTAGAAGCAAAGAGTCAGCAGCCACCGACACAATCACGAGAACAAGTGGAAACCACAGCGCCGAAGACAACACTAATGCCCACGCCAGTACCAACACCATTCGAGACTGAAATCACTAATACCTTGGCCACAAACGACATTACAACACAAATAACAAATCAACAAAAGGAACAAGACAGCAAAACCCAACCCAAATCCAAATCCCCTACCACCCCAAATACGCACCCATCCCCAACCCCGACCAAGGAAATTAATTCAGATGAACGGGAGCCCATTAAAAATGACATAGAGGTAGACAAAGATGGTTTCATTAAAGTGATTCATAACAAGAAGCGCAATAGAATGCAGAAAAACAGCGATAGTGAAGACGACGATTCTCCAGTTGCCACACCAAAAAAAAAGTGTACAAACCGGACAGCCCCACAGTAAGGACAAATGATCAACGACAGAACACAGAGGAAGAGGACAACATATCCTTAAGACTTTTATATATCGCCACTGACACTGAAGAAGAAGAGAACTCGGGAACGTCCAAAGCGCACTGAACAGCTATATGCAGCATATTTCTTTACTTCCTTTAGTAATGTCAATTGTCAAGTTGCACGCAATATAACTTTTTTTTTAAAAATATATATACTTGTGATGTGTGACGACATAAAAATAATATGTTTAAATATATCTGGTATACGCACAAAACAACAACACATTTGCACACTCATACACAAATACAAACCAGATTTCATCCTGCTACAAGAGACAAATATTCATTCAGATATACATGGCGCACAAATTACAACACAATTAGGACTAAGACATGCACACTTCAGTTTGGCAGTCAAAAACATAGGTTCTGGGACAGCCATACTACAAACATCAGATAGGTGGAACATTTTAAAAACAAATCGGGATAGCCAGGGTAGAATCAGCATAACACAGATAAGTAACACCTCACACACATATACCATTGTCAACATACATGTACCACCAAATTACAACTACCAGCCACAATTTTATGAAGAACTAGACACACTACTCACACATACATACAGAGGACAGAACATCATACTCTGTGGAGATTTCAACTGCGTCTTACAGGCATTGGATATAATAGGCGGAGAAATGAAGACACAGGTGAGGAGAATGGAAGGAGAAAGTACAACACAGTTAGAAACTCTGCAAACCATTTTAGACACACACAATTGAATAGACACATTCAGACACAAACATCCAAATAAGCGAGAAACAACCCACACAAATAAAACACACCACACAGCAAGAAGATTAGATAGGATATATATACCTGCAACACACCACATAGTAAACACTCGGAACCTACAAAAAACATTACAGTACACAGACCACAAAGCCATATTAGCACACATCAGTACAAGCAACATAAACACACAGATAAACAAACGTTCACAACATTGGAAATTTAATAACACACTTCTAAAGATTACAGAATATGAGAAATACATGGCACAACGTTTACACACATATACCGACCACATACCGACTGATAACATCGGACAATACTGGGACCTACTGAACAATACAATACGAAGCAGAATACAACACCTAGCATCCGTGATACACAAAGACAGATTAAGACAGGAACAAATTATACAAACAGCCATACAACTAACAAAACAGATGGACAACAAAGAATCACATTTAAATACACTAGAAGAACAATTAGAACAACACCAACAACACAGATATCTAGGCGCCCTCAGAACAAAACTAACCACAATTACGCAAGAGTCCCCCAGTAAACAATATTTAGCAATTGAACAGAACGTACAACACAGCAGACAAATGGGCAACATAATAGATATGCAAGACACCACACAAACAGAACCTGCGCAAATAACAGAAGCATTCAATCAATACTACACACACCTATTTACAGCAGAGATGGTAGACACACAGACACAAGATACATTTCTAAAATACAGTAAACAGCTGTCAGATGCAGACAAAGACACACTAGACACAGAACTAACACTAGCTTTACATAACACACGCACTCAGCAAAATGAACAAAGACAAGACACCAGGACCGGACGGCTTGACTGTAGAATTCTACCAACATTTCTTTCCTATCTTAGGTGGCCTTCTTCTTAAAGTATATCAAGACGCCTTTGACAAAGAACAGCTACCAGACAGTTACAACACGTCGTACATAACACTTATACCTAAACACAACACAGACAAGACACAGATGAAAAATTACAGACCCATATCTCTACTCAACACAGACTATAAAATACTAACTAAAGCACTGACCCACAAACTGAGACCTTTTATGTCAACACTCATACACCCAGACCAACAATGCGATGTACCACATAGAAACATTCACCAGCATACACATGTTATTAGAGACATCATCACATACACACAGGAGAAAGACTGTCAGGCCTCTCTTTTGTCCCTAGACCAGGAGAAAGCCTTTGACAGAATTTTCCATTCCTATCTACACAAGACATTACCAAAGTGCAATTTAGGCCAGTACTTTGGGAGGTGGATAGCGATCTTGTACCGGAATCCTGAGAGTAAGGTATTGGTTAACCACACACTCACTGCGGGCTTCCGGCTCACATGGTCGGTGAGACAAGAATGTCCTCTGTCGCCGCTCCTATATGTGCTGGTTTTAGAACCACTACTAGAAGCAAGCAGACAAGACACCAACATCACAAGCACATTCATACCAGGCGGAGGAGAGCGGAAGTTGCTTGCATACGCAGACGACACCGTTTTCTTCCCCGCCAACAACACGTCTGTTAAAAATATACTCCACACCTTTACACAGTTTGGTAAGGGGAGTGGGGCAAAATTAAACATACAAAAATCACACATAATGGGTCTCGGTAAGTGGCGAAACAAAACAAACTATATGGGATAACATTTCCTAACAACTCCCGACAGATACACGCACAGACATGGAATAACCTCACACAACAAATTATAGACATGCTACACAGATACAAATATAAGACATCCACAATATTTGGTAGGAGCATCATAATTAACACATTCATCATTCCCAAAATCATATATTTAGTCACAGTGCTAGATCCTCCTAAACAGACAATCACAGACATCAACAAACACATCAGACATTTCATCTTCGGCAGCACAATTCATTGTATACAACGCAAGACACTTATACATGACAGGAAAGAAGGAGGGATAGCACTTCAAGACATACACACAAAAATACAAGCACTTAGAATTCAACACATAGGACACATACTCAGTCAACCAGAACAGCATCCACTAGCACTCTATTACATAGAACTCAGACTGCAACACCTTAGGAGAATACAACTCAATACACCATACCACTTTGGTACACCACCCGCATTCTACAAAACATGCATACAAGCACTCCAATGAAACGAACATTTAATACATCAAACAACACACCAGGTTTACAAATACCTGATTAAACAACAAGTACCTCCACTACAACTCAGAATAAAAAGAGGGCAAAAATATTACATACAGGACTGCACATGCACTTTCACTAATCTTCATAATTCACACATAAAATCCAAAGCCAGAGAAATTATGTACCGATTGATTTTTAGTATGACGCCCACTTCGGAACGACAAACACACAGATCCAAACAAATAGCCGCATGTCAACTCTGCAGACACAACATACAGGAAACGGAAGATCACATTTATTACACCTGTCCAACAGTCCAAGCCGCACTAGACACATTAAGACAACTCATTGAAACATTCACTAAAAAGAAAACAGATATGTACAAAGCAATATTTTTAAACACTATTCCTAAACCTACAAAACACAACCACACGAGTTTGTTAACTGCACTGGCAGAATATAGGTATCTGGTTTGGTCCTTTAGAAATGCTGCAAAGTACAATTTTAAAACCTTTAGCTCACATATAATACTGCATGCGTTTCAAAATAAAATCACACAAATATTCACAAACACATTTACATAACGAAATAAAACCAGCTAATCGATTTACTCATTCGAATACCCATAATATGTATGAATGTGGACATGCACACATATATGTGTACATACACACATATATGTGTACATGCACACATATATGTGTATGCTTGTATGGTAGAATGTGGAATATAGAATATGAATATACAGGTTTATCTTAGAGGTTTATCATATAATACCGACACCCGATCGTCTTGACAGACAATAGTGCAGTTTGAACGGGAGTGTCCCAGACTAGTCCCTGCTGTGGGAATTTTAGAACGTGTGTGCGCCTCGCGACGCGAGCCCTGTGTGTGGCTTATTTTGTAAATACTTTGGAACACTTCTCACTAAGGGGTAACAAGCATTGGAGAGCGCAGATAGTACATGCCGCAGCTCCTCTGGCCTAGGGAAACAAAGGCTTTGTGGGAAAACTGGCTGCGTGTCCTTTGTAAGACCCGGCCACCGGCCTGGTGGGTCTAGTGGCTGGTGGTCACTAGGCATTTTTGCGTTCAGCGGTTTGCCCTTTGCCTATATTCAACACGATTTCCCAGCACGAATACATAGTTGTAGAGTACCAAATGCCAACATGTATTGTATTTGTATATGGGTAGCCAAGTATGGGTAATTCGTGTAGGTTTTTATGTAAATATAATTATTGCTTTGTGTTGATATACAGGTATTTACAGGTATTTATATTAATATATGCACATGGAAATCCCCCCCCCCCCAACAATTTAAAAAGAATGAAAATGTAAAGGTTATTGCCCAAGATCACGGAAATCCATGTACTATCATCTACAGAAAGCAACAGATAGATCAAGACAGAATGTGTATATGTGAGAGAGAGATAGAGAGAGAGAGAGAGAGAGAGAGAGAGAGAGAGAGAGAGAGAGAGAGAGAGAGAGAGAGATTGACAGGTGTAACATGCATTCCAATTGTGGAGATGAAATTGAAACGAGGAATGTGTTTACATGCATTATGCCATAAATGTCATATTATCATAACTGTATATGCATGTATTTGTTTTGATTAACGCATGTGATACATAACACTAACAAACAGCAACGCTCTGTAATATACACAAACAAAGAAACACACATTACACCGTGTACATTGCTTTGTATGAAATAAACATGGAAAAAAAATTTTTTTTTACTTGAGTGACCTGTTCAGGTCAACCACCATTATAATGTAAAAAAAAAAAAAAATCCCGACATTCGCTTGTGCCGATGTGATTTTCTACTTCCTTTTCCTATGTAAACTTCCAGATGGTGAATGTTCCTAAGCAGCGACGTACTTTTTGCAAAGGTAAAAAATGCAAGAAACACAGTGCACAAAGTAACACAGTATAAGGCTGGCAAAGCCTCACTCTAAGCCCAAGGTAAAAGACGTTACGACATGAAACAGAGTGGTTATGGTGGTCAGTTCACGCCTGTGTTTAGAAAGAAGGCAAAGACTACTCGTAAAATTGTCTTACGTATGGAGTGCACAGAATGCAAGTACAGGAAACAGTTACCCATTAAACGTTGTAAACACTTTGAGTTAGGAGGTGACAAGAAGAGAAAGGGACAGATGATCATGTTTTAGACCATTTCAATAAAATGTTGCTGAAAGCTGTAAAAAAAAAAAAATCCAAGTTGGAGTTGTCTGGGTTTCTGGGTGGTTGGATTCCTTTGTACTTGTGATTAAGGGAGTGATTGTGATTCAGTAATACTATTGAGCTTGTTTACAGGAAACTAAGCTTGCATGAGGTTACCTGCAGTGTGAAAGTTCCAATTAAATGGTTTGGTATGCATGGGAGCAAATGATCACTACACCATGCCAAGAATATAACGTCACATGTACATGAATGTATACGCTGTATTCGCAAATGTAAAATGACACTGTTTTTATACATAATAAACGGGGGGGGGGGGGCAGGAAACAAACGTTATTCAGCAATATTGTTGACACATAAGTGCGAATGAGCCTGAGTGTGACAGGTTTTTCTATTAAATGGTTTGGTATGCATGGGAGCGAATGGTTATTTAACCGCCATCGTCAACAGGTAATATGCATGTAGTTACACCATGCCAAGAATATAATGTTGTCACACATGTATGAATGTATATGTTGTATTTGCTAATGTAACAAAGACACTGTTTTTGTACATAATAAACTTTTTACAAAATAAAAAAAAAGTTGGCTGGCTGGTTGGCTCACTGAATGGTTGATTGGTTGGTTGGTTGATTGGTTGGTGGCTGGTTGGCTGCTTGCTTGGTTGCCTGATTGGTGCATACAAAGAAGAAGGTGATAGATAGATGCTTTATTCGTCCCTGTGTGCCAATGCTAGATATGGGACAGCCATAGAAACACGCAGGTGTAAAATCACAACATGTGAGATGGGATGCATGAGCAACGCTGGGGGAAAAAACCCAGAGACAGTGAGGAAAATGAGAAACTAAGAAAAAGTGTAGGGATAACACCGATTACTGGCTGTATATAACACCAAAGAATTAAATGGACATTTAGTTTGAAGGGCGCAAGACCAACCAGCGGCTAGAGCGTTCTACGTGAGAACATCTGATGATCTTGCTGGTTCTGTTGACAGACACGATTGTAGGCTGAGAGTAGGGTTGCCAGTCGTCCGGCAAAAAGAAGACATGTCCTCATCCTGCCAGCCTACCAGTCACTCTCCTCTCTGGTCCATGTGATCATAGCCCCAGCTCTGCGAGTGGCTGTTGAAGTCGCCACTCTGATTAACGAGCCGTCTACCCACATACCTTCTACTCGAGATCATGGCACACTACAACTACACCTGACCTGGCGTTTCATTCACCAGACCTGGAGTGGAACATTGCAGGAATTGTTGGGAAACAACTTGGTGGCTGAGACCATTGGCCAGTCTTTCTAACTGTAGAAAATGAGCTTGTAAGTGAAAGCAGCACCCTCTCGAGGTGGAACTACAAGAAAGCAGACTGGGCAATGTACAAGCATCGCACCAGCATACTGGTTAGAAACCTAAACACTGAGAAGGACATAAATAAAGTACACAAAATACTCGCTTGTTAAAATTTGCAGAAGCAATTATGATCTATCATCGCAAGCCAGAATTGTGCAAACAGAAAGACATGTTAGTCAGCTTAAAATTACCGTGGTAGATAAGTGACATTACTGTGCGAATATGTGTATATTTCAACTTGAAGGATTTATCTAGTTAATTTCACGTAAGTTGTGTGATTTCTGCCGTATGTACCTGACGAGATGCAGCGAAATATGCCAGACAATAAATCGTGCAATCTATTGTTTGTGTCTTCGTTATTCAAATTCACTACGGGAAAACATTGTTTTGAATAAATAAAGTAGTTGAAGAGTTTCCGAAATGCATACTACAGGCAACACTAGAAACAATACCAAGGGGAGCCCGTAAACATTATAAACCTTACTGGAGTAGTGAACTGGATCAGTTGCATAATGATGTGGATGTATGTAGAAAGCAAGCAGAGGCCAATCCCAGCCAAGAGCACCACAATAAATATCAGCACGCAAAAGCCAAATTTCAAAGGGCCCAGCTGCAGGCTAGACGGAAAAGCTGGCAAGAGAAAACAGAGTCACTGAACTTTGAAAGAGACACAAGGAAATTGTGGAAGCTAATAAAACAGCTTAACGATGAGGTCACAGGGAGAAACTAAAAAATTGCACTACATAAAGACGAAAACATCTTAACAGGAAAGCAAGCAGCTGACCATTTTGCTGACTTATTCACACAAGACAACAATATCAAAATTAGTCCAGAGAAACAACAAGAGATTTGAGAGAAATAGCAACATGCAGGACAGAAGGAAATTGTACATGAGGTTATTGAGACACCTATCACATTCAGTGAACTGGAGCCAGCCATATCAAAACTTAAAATGAGAAAGTCAGCAGGAGCTGATGGTATCTCCAATGAAATTATCAGGAACCTAGGAACAGAGGCCAAAGCAAAGCTGCTACAGATCTTTAATAACACATGGACCTTAGGCAATGTTCCAGGGGTCTGGAGAGAAGCAATCATGATACCCCTCCTAAAATCTGGGAAAGATAGTTCCATTACCTCCAGCTACAGACCCATTAGCCCCACCAGCTGTCTCTGCAAAACAATCGAACGCGTCATCAATCACAGACTACAGTGGTACATTGAAAGTGAAAACATCCTTGTGCCACAACAGGCTGCCTATAGGCAG
This sequence comes from Cepaea hortensis, assembly GCA_963921405.1. NCBI lineage: Eukaryota > Metazoa > Mollusca > Gastropoda > Stylommatophora > Helicidae > Cepaea > Cepaea hortensis. The sequence goes on from OY992891.1 coordinate 57,337,718, forward strand.
TGCTACTCTACGGAAGATCAGACAACCTACCTCTCTCAAGAAGTTGAGGATGCATTCCAAGAGAAGAAGCTGGTACTTGCGGCTTGGATAGATCTGAAGAAATCCTTTGACAAAGTCTGGAAAGAAGGTCTGATGAAGAAACTAAGAAACTGTAAATTCAATGGAAGAATTTACAAATGGGTGAAAGCATACTTGCACAACAGAAGAGCCCGAGTACAGATAGATGGTCTCAAAAGCAAGCAAGTACTATTGAGTCACGGTGTTCCCCAGGGCGGAGTCCTGTCCCCAACACTTTTTCTAATCTTCATCAATGATCTTGTTGCTAATCTACCGTATGGAATTAAAGCGGCAATGTACGCTGATGACCTGGTTTTGTGGAGAGCAAATGAACATGCATCAGTGGCCACCAGATCACTACAAAGAGCTGTAGATGCATTTGTTGCATGGGCAAAAAGATGGTGTGTCAGCATAAACACTGACAAGTGCAGCACCACTCTACCCTTTCTCCGAAACAAAAGGCAGGGATCATTCAGATAAATGGAACACTCCTAAGAGAAGATAAAGAACCAACATAACTTGGTGTAACATTCGACGACAGGCTAACATGGGGAAAACATAAAAAAAGCAGTAGCAAAAGCCAGAAGGAAAATAGCCATCCTGAGAAAGCTAAGTGGAACCACTTGGGGAGCCAGTGGGAAAATACTTAGCAAAGTTTATCAACAGAGCATATGACCACACTTGGAATACCGGTCAACTGCGTGGTGTTCAGCATCAAAAACCACATTACAGGAGCTGGACAAGGTGCAAAATCAAGCTTTTAGAGTCATCACAGGAGGGATGAGATCAACCCCTATGTAGCAATGGAGAAAATGGGAAGGACACAAGCTCCAAGAGAACGCAGAGATACAAAATCACTAATACAAGCAGAACGGTTCCTCAGCTTGCCAGGCCACCCTATGAAGAACCGATTTTGAAAACTTAGCTATAGGGAGGTTGAACAGAAGTAGTTTCATCCACCAGGTCAAACAACTCTGCAGGGAAACCATCGATCTTCCCACGGTTGGTATCACCCTGACAACAATTCCAGAGCGAACCCCATGGAAAGATGAACATAGACTATCACTACAAATCCAGACAAAAGTGAGAGGAATATTTGACAAGGAAGAACAGAACAGTGTACAGCGCAGAACAGCCACTCTCAGCTTCCTTGATGACGAATACCCACAGGATCTCTGGTTCCGAGTCTACACAGATGGGTCAGCACAAAATGCTGTTCGAAATGGAGGAGCGGGAGTGTACATAGAATACACAAATAATACTAGGGACACGGCCAGATTTCCAACAGGAAAGTATTGCCATAACTATGATGCTGAAATTGAGGCAATCAAGATAGCCACAGAGAAATTACAAAATACCAGCCATGGTACACAACCTGTGGTGCTATTGACAGATGCAAAATTCGTAATTGTCTCCTGTCTGAGAAATTGCCAGTTCTAAGGACACTACTTTCTGAACTTAGCAGTCAGCGTAAGGTCACCATACAATGGATACCATCCCACTGTGGAGTCCCCGGAAACGACAGAGTTGATCGATTGGCTAAGGAAGGAGCAAAAGAAGAACAACCTGATGTGCCCATGTGGCAAAACGCCAATGGCCCATGTCCTCATGCCTTCTTTGGGTTTAGGTAAACAGGGGGAAACAGCTTTCGGGAACCCTCAGTTCTCTTATTCGCTCAATCACCATGGAAGATAGTTCTCTGGGTTACTTTAACAACACGATCTTTTTAATAGAACGATTAGATATATGTCTTGTCTTGGGGGAAAACCCGATAAGGCCCCTTGCACCAAATACGCACTAATGTAAATTCTTGGGCCATCAATGTCGGTTTAATCAACTACCATTTGTAGACTGCCTCATGTCTATTTGACACTTCAAAGAGTGCGACAGATGAAGCGCAGCATGCTGATGGTTGATTGAAAGGTAACAATGGAGTTTATTTGGTACTGCTAGACCTTGGTCTATAAAGCTAACTGGTTGTCTCGACTGGTGAGACGAATTGGCGAAACGGCAGTCTTGCCATATTGGGAGTAGGTTGACCGTTGGCCAATCTAGCTAAGCGCCTTGTTCTTGGCATTGCCTGGGAACGAATCTGAGCAATATAGCTTCCCAGATGATTTCGCTTGTTCTTGGCAGCAGATGGGCGGGGGCTATCTTTCTTCATACGGCCTGAACTCTGCATACTGTCATCTTTCATTTGACTATAAACATTACATATCCACGGATTCCCACCATTTATGTTCTGTCTTCTGAAAACGGAAGAGGGGATCCACTGTGTTATCTCTTTCGTCTTTCAGCCGATGGGGTGGCCAGGTGGACTGAATGGTTACTGGTCGATAGGATGATGTCGGGGATATAAATGAACTTCTCTATCTCACTGAGAGAACCTGAACTCATCTGAATCTACGTGTTATGTGAGGCACTGCCGATACATTGCGGCGACAGCTCCGAAGAGAGCAGCGGCCGGAAGGAGTAGTAACTTCTTTCCTATTCTTGCTGGGAATGGGGAATGACACTTCTTTACATACACATAATTACTCACCCAACACAACAAGAGCTTTGTCGTGTGAAAGAGAGGGTTTGCCAGTGAGAGAGAAGCCGGGAAACGAATGTGCCCAATAATAATAAAGGCATGGTATGAGAGTGGAGAGTGAATCTGGTATGAGGAAAATAGGTAAGGTACCTAGGGTCAAACGACAAGACTTCGTCAAGCTGAAGACCTGGTCTAGGAAAGACGCCTCCAATCCAGGACCTCTTGTCAGGTCAGGCTAATTCACGCAGGTCTGGTAAAGAGTTATATATCTATTAATATTATATATTTTGTTTATGGCAACTGATGTGCTGAGACCATTAGGAGTCTCCATGTCGGCTGTACCAGAAGTTTAGGCTGGAGACTCACAAATGTTTGTCCTTTCCAGGGTCCTTCTTTTGGGAAGTGAACAGAGCTGAAGGTCTCGACAGGGCTACTACCCGGAAAGTTATGTTTTAACCGAGTCCTTATCAAGTTTTGGGCCATACCAGGCCAAGGGTATGATCTCTACAAGATAGAGCCAACGCTGACCCGAAAGAATGACCATCAGCCTTTTCCAACACCTCGCCAGTCATCTCGATACGCTATGATCGAGTCATTTTGTATTCTGGACTGAACCCAGCCTAAATATCCGACCCACCCATCCTTGTCTGAGACAGTGAAGGATACCTACCCAATTCCCGCTCGTGAACTATTTCCCATTGTAGGAACTTTTACTTAGCATCGTGACCAGGGATCACAGGACATTTTCCCACGAACATTATTCTGGTTCCACAGAGGCCTGTTGTTAGCCCAACGTACCGGGAAGGATAGAACGGAGGACTTATTATTCAGTGAGCTGTATGTGGACAGAACGGACATTGACTACAGCTTGGTCGATGATGGAAAGCCATAAGGCTCTTTGCCTTAACTGAACTTTATCCTTGTTTTGTCTGTAGTGAACTATCTGTTTTAACTGCCTTGATGTTATCCTGTGCTGTCCTTTATGAAGTTATTAAACTTATGGTATAGTTTATTCTGTCGATCGCCATGTTATCTATGTTTCAGCCAGAAAGACATCTCAGAGAATAGGCCCCGAGGTCGAAAGAGAGAGTGACAGTGAGTCCGGGGGACGGAGGAGGGTTGGCAGGAAAAGACCTATCAAAGCCAGGGCTATAAAATATAATTGAAACATTGTGACAGGAGAATTTGGAACCCTCCACGTAGCTTGTTACAGCCCATTACATACCACCAAAAGAAAAGAATGATCAAATCAATCAGAAGCCCACCAAACCTTACTCAAGACGACTACCATGTTATGGACAGACCAGTACAGGTCATTCTTCTGCGCCTCAGAGCAGGACACAATAGATTACGCAACCACATGTATACAAAATTCAAGATTGGTGACTCAGCCATGTGCACATGTGGTTTGGCGTCGCAGACAGCAGAGCAAATACTCCAGGATTGCCCAAACTACAACATATCCAGGCGAACCTTCTGGCCTAGAGAGACAACAGTGGAAGATAAACTCTATGGACCTCTGAGTGAACTAAAACAGACTGTTAGATTCATACAAGAGGCAACATTGTGCAGTTATAAACATATTTCAGGTGAACGAAAGAAGAAGAAGAGGAAGGACATGTCCTCCCTTTTAACCTAATATTCTCCGTCCGGCAGGCAAAGCTAAAAACCTTTACAATGTCCGACTTTTCTTATATATATATATATATATATATATATATATATATATATATATATATATATATATATATATATATATATATATATATATATATATATATATATGACACAAAGTGAATGTTGCCTAAGTGACAGATAGAGTGGCTATGGTTGTGTCTAGGGTATGTCCTTGTAAAAATGTGATGTTGAACACAGATTAACCAAGATGCATCACATCCAAACACCAGTCAGTGAACAAGCGTTAATTTGCGCACATAATATTCCTTTAATTCTGAATTAACACAGACACATGTAACATATAAATCCAGGAACAATAATTCTCTAAGAATATATCTCCATCTCAATAGAACACTTCGAATAACACTGCCTCTCACGGCCTACTAAATATCGTCCCACACGACAGGTATACTAGCCACTCTCTAGGCCCGACTCAAAGTAACCCACTCTGGGTCTCGAATTCCACTCACTATCCCTGGAACCCACAGTGCGGAGTTATCTTCCGAACTCCGTCACAATTCTTCACTTTCTCAGACCACGACCTTCTCCTGGTCCGGTCTAAACTCAACTCCCTCTCAGCTCGGAGTCCAAACATCAACTGATCCCCGTCAATCTTTTCCCTGTCTTTTAAATCATTCTATCCCCCACAATGTCTCACACACAACACACAACCTCACTGCTCCAACTGTCTGCCCCACCATTATTTTAGCCAGCTGACTTCTTCTCAGCTCCCCCTTTCAATTACTGTCTTCTCATTTTCGCCCTCTGGGGGACTTACTATCCGCCCTATTTTATCTCGTGAACTGTTTATATTGTACGGCCACTCACCTTAATGCCAATGACCACAGGCATGTGTCACTACCCCACCCTTAAAAGAAAACATCGTTTTCAAATGTTGGGAGACCCATACTTATCAAATATGTGATCCAGACACATTGCCTGGGTAGTCGTAAGTATAAATGCAACTTACTCTAGCTACCACCCTAAATAATACATCAAATGCTCATAGTGCACTCCCATATTCCCCACAAAAAATACAACCATCTTTCTATCTTGTGTACTAATGCATGAAGTAATACATCACATAATAATAATACATCATAGGAAAGCATTATACTTATGTACCCACAGGTCTCTTACTATTTCACGACCACACAATACTATTTGTGTACCGACCCTATATCAGGTGGTTCTGTTCTTGCATTAACCCTCCTCTGATTCCTGTCGATGCTGTGTCTACCTTTCATGTACCCATGACTCATGGTACCTCTACAATTACAACATCTGTTTGCTATCCCTAGCCCTGGGTCAGTAATGTCGCGAACACTCTTTTGACCTAACTCAACTTTCCTATCTGCATATTGCACCGTTACACTTGAGTCTCTGTTTAGTCTGAACTCTTTATTCAATCTTGGCCCATATATCTGGCACCTTGCTTTCTGCTGCATACGCCTTATGCCTATGTGCCCTGCACATGCACTATCCTGAGCTGTTCTAGTATATCGGTCTCTATGTGCTAAAGGTACTGCTCCTTGCCCACGTGCAGTTCCACTATCTGAAAACCTGCGAGTGAGAACATTGTTCTTCCTCTCGAAGCACCATCTACCTTTCTTTGACTGCCTATGTTCTACTCTCCTACACCATTGGGAACATTTGTTCAGAGTAGTATCTCGTCTCTGGGAGTCACTAGCACTATGTTTGAGATCAATTCTCACCTGCTCAGCTGTACTATCCTTGTCCTGAGTTCCTGTGTCTACTTCAAGTGCATCTTCTACCTCAGCTATACTCTCTAATTTAGGTTTTCTTTTAGTAACTACCCCATTACTACTTACACTATGTTTCTGGTCCCAATAAACTACTTCTTCTTCTGTACAATCTTTAACTCCTGGCACGTTTCCGATGATCAAATCTGCCACTGGTGAGTCTAGAACACACGCTACCACTCTTCCTATGATATATGGTGTTTTTACTGCTATCACGGCTAATGGGTAGAATTCTACTGTCCCATTAAATGTTATGGATCTAATCTTTTCCCCTGTGTAATCCGAGGGATGCACTAAACTCTTTCTAACTCCAATGGACGTACATCCGGAATCCCTAATTGTTAACGCTGGCCTATCATTAACAAATCCATGGTGCATCTTCAGACTTCCTCCTTCATGCACTGCTGATCCTGCTTTCACTGTATGGCCACATATTAAGACTGGCTGACCGTCCTTTTCAAAAAGAGGTTTGCACCCACTACAATCTTCATTGTTCAGCGTCTCAATTACTTGTGCTGCATTTGAGTGCTCTGTTTCTCTCATCCTACATTGATGACTGACATGCCCCTTCCTTCCACATTTGAAACAAGTGATCTCCCTTTTACTGTTGTTCGTTGGTCCATCTGATGGTTGTGCATCACACTCTGCCATTTTGTGTCTCCAGCTCCCACAATTCCAGCATCCGGCATAACTATTTGGACGTCTCTGGAAATTCCCCCTTCTATATGGGTACCGTCCAACTCTACCAACATTGTTTCCTCGGAAACCATTATCTTGAAGTTCTTGCTGCTCACCTTTCTGTGCTGAATCCACACTTTTCGCCCTTGGTCTGATGACTGGATTCTGGTCCTGTTTAGTGTATGCTGCACAGACTATTTCCTCACTCATTAGTTTCCCAATAGAACTGTTAGGATGTGCAGTCATGTAATTTTGCCCTAACTGTGACATTGTGTCTATGTCCTTTGGCTTACGTTCCTCAAAGAAAGCCACTAAATTGGTATTACATGAAGCTAACACTTTGTCTCTTAACACTAAATCTACTAATTTATTAAAATCTTTCCCTACTTCTGCGAGCTCCATCCATTTGTTAAATGTGTTCTTTACTGTGTTAACAAAGTCTGTGAAATCTTGATTTGTCTCTGGCACTAACTGTCTAAACTTTGTTCTATATCCATGTTCAGTGAGTTGGAACTTTGTGAGGAGACGTTGACGCAGAATAGTGTAGTTGTTTCTTTCTTCCACAGGTAAATTGAACATGGTGTCTAGTGCCTTACCCGTAAGAAACTCGCGAAGTCGCATTGCATACTCCTTCTCTGGAATACCTAACGCTTTGGCTGATGTCTCGAACCTGGCCAAATAATTTTCAAGTTGGTCCCTGTCTGTAAAATATGGCAGTTTTAATCTCTGTGACGACTGCGACGGTCTTCTGCTTTCCTCACTTTGACCCTTCGAAGATAGTTCTAGTTTTCTTAACTCGATTTCAGTTTGCATCTGACACTTGATCTTCTCTTTCTCAATTTCCATTTTCATTTGTGTCTCTTTCTCTTCCTGTAGACGCTTGTTTTCTATTTCAGCTAACTTTACTTGTGTCTCTTTCTCTTCCTGTAGACGCTTTGCCTCGCGTTCATTATGCCTCTCCTCTCTTTCCCAGTGCTGAACTTCTTTCAATTTTGCTTCTGCAAACTCCTGTAACTCTTTACCTTTCAGGCCTATTCGTTCACCTGCTTCAATATATTCCATTAAAGTAGGCATCTTGTACTTGTGGACACGTTGCTGTCTGTCAGCCAATTATAAATGTAAAGACTCTGCTACTAGTCTTTGTGTGCCCTCCCTAAGTACACCTCCCCTCCCTGTGTACGTAAATTGTAGTGCTAAAATATCACTCTGTACTCACCCAGTCACTCTACAAGCACTAGGTAGTGAGGGTGTATTTACCTATACTCCCTTATATATATATATCAAATAGCTGTATAAAAATTCCTGGAAATAGTGTTAAACATACATGTACATACACAAATGAATGATACACACTAAATGCCAACTATTAAACGCTAGACGCATAGGCTGGTGAAACGCAGACGGATGATTACATAAACATAAAAACCGCTGACATAAACATGCCCATGAAAGACCATACCGTGCGCATAATATAAACTGACAGATACCATCTAGATAGAAGCTGTATTAACATAAGAATTACAACAATACCATATATCCAAAGAAATCAAATATCATATGTAACAGTAAAGAGAGAACAGTAAAAAGAACAAATATAAAATTAATAATGTACATAGATCTGACGTAGACACTTGGACACCGTGTATAAAATCGAGACGACCCAATGCTCAACCGCAAACACAAACTGACTCGTCAGCTGCCTCTCAACACCATACAAGGTGTACCTAGACAATTTCTCTTTGTTTTGTCTCCCGTATGTCGCGAAACAATGCAAAAATATCCTATTTACTACGACCACTGGACCACATACAAATAATTACGTAACGCACAACAACAATACTTAGGACGATGAGAACAACAGAAGCAAACAAGGGTTGCCGACACCAACGCGATGGTAGAATCTTACAAAAGTCCTTAGTTTGTTTTTAATAGTGTCCGAAAATCGCCTGGAAATGTCTGTCCGTTACTGTTTTGAAAAGATTACGACGTTAGATTCCCACAATGAATTAATGTTCTGATGTGTTGTCACTTTTTGTTGACGTGGTGACACGATTTTCGACTGTCGTAAAAGTTTAAGATGATGGTAATTATCCCAACGCCTTGTGTCTTCACAGTCCGTAACGTTTTGGTAACCCTCCCTGTAGAGTTGGCCTGTGATTGTATAATGTATGTGAACGCTCTTGTTTTGCCAGAAATATAGGGTTTTCGTTGCGTTTTAGGGAGCCGAAAATACCTTTAAAATCAATGAATGTTTCTCTACGTAGTCACTGTCGCTTTGAAGTGATGGTATGGTTTCACTGTTGCTGACCAGGTTAAACCAACGAATGGCAGAAAATGATCACGCGCTTTAAATCCGTTTTGCAAGTCTTTTTTGGTAGAGAAATGCGCTCATATTTGCGAAGACGGCACCTGAATGACTGTTGTGGATTGTCTCCCGATGACACACAAACAAAGACGTTAAACGTAAATCCTGGTTTAAGTAGAAAAACAACGTGTTATTCTCAGTGAAAATTTTTCCGTCAAATTCCCTGGTTCTCGGCCTTGACGCACAAGGTTTTCTCAGTTAGTACCTCAGTGTACTACAATCTTCACTGACTGCGAACAAAGTAATGTCCGGAAATTTTCCGTTATCCACCCATACTTCGCTGTCCTCGTAAACAGCACTGACCTCTGCGCCAACCCGGCTGTGGTGGGGTACTATTACCACCCCTCGTCTGTCACCCCTCCCGGTGAATTTGCAAATGTCACTTTTCTCTGTGTATTCTACACATCCATTAACTCTCCCCTTCGGTCATCTGTGCTAACATTCTTCACCTGTCGACCCGCGACCAACACAGTGCGTTGCCTTCGCACACACACACACTAAATTGTCTCCCCACGTACAGGACTTGGCAACGAAATTGCTCACTGTCTTAAATCATGTCTTCGTCACACCCACACACACCTGTCAGGATATCATCCCGCCAGTATCATGGCGCCGACTTTTTGTACTGTTCACTTGACCTATAAACACACGCGCTTGTTTGCGTTAATTTTCTGACGTCCCTGATAGCTGAAGAAATACTGTATGGTATCCAATTTACCTGTCCTGACCTTCTCGTGACCTATGTGCTACCCAGTTCCCGCACGAAAAAAACCCAGTGTTTATACCGTGGATACGCTCCGCTGTCCACCCTCTCTCTCTCTCTCTCTCTCTCTCTCTCTGAGTGAGAAGTGTTATTTTTATTTGGTTTCTCGTGGACTCTGTATTAATTTTCCGACACTTTTGAAATGCGCTGTCTACTGAAAATGGTGTTTATTCTTGACCTGAGAGCACTCATCAATCTCACGATGTTTTTGAATGGACGAAACCTCCATAAATCTTGTTTCTTGACCGGGCAGCCCTTATAAATCTTATAATCAAATACACTCAGATGTTCGTGCTGTTGGTCCGGACTTTCAGCGACGAATCCTAGATATCTCAGAATGCCAACAATGTCTCTATTGTTCTTGATCGTACGAGCTTGCACGGACGTAGCCTCCATAAATCTTCTCTGACACAAAGTGAATGTTGCCTAAGTGACAGATAGAGTGGCTATGGTTGTGTCTACGGTATGTCCTTGTAAAAATGTGATGTTGAACACAGATTAACCAAGATGCATCACATCCAAACACCAGTCAGTGAACAAGCGTTAATTTGCGCACATAATATTCCTTTAATTCTGAATTAACACAGACACATGTAACATATAAATCCAGGAACAATAATTCTCTAAGAATTTATCTCCATCTCAATGGAACACTTCGAATAACACTGCCTCTCACGGCCTACTAAATATCGTCCCACATGACAGGTATACTAGCCTCTCTCTAGGCCCGACTCAAAGTAACCCACTCTGGGTCTCGAATTCCACTCACTATCCCTGGAACCCACAGTGCGGAGTTATCTTCCGAACTCCGTCACAATTCTTCACTTTCTCAGACCACGACCTTCTCCTGGTCCGGTCTAAACTCAACTCCCTCTCAGCTCGGAGTCCAAACATCAACTGATCCCCGTCAATCTTTTCCCTGTCTTTTAAATCATTCTATCCCCCACAATGTCTCACACACAACACACAACCTCACTGCTCCAACTGTCTGCCCCACCATTATTTTAGCCAGCTGACTTCTTCTCAGCTCCCCCTTTCAATTACTGTCTTCTCATTTTCGCCCTCTGGGGGACTTACTATCCGCCCTATTTTATCTCGTGAACTGTTTATATTGTACGGCCACTCACCTTAATGCCAATGACCACAGGCATGTGTCAATATATATATATATATATATATATATATATATATATATATATATATATATATATATATATATATATATATATATATATATATATCATCATCATCATCATCATCATGTGCCGTGCCGGCTGGCGTAGGCGTTCATGGCTCTCCATAGATCTCGGTCTTTGGTTTTCTGGATCAACTCTGGTGCTGATATTCCTCCATGCCATAGTCTCAATCCATCCAGCATCACTTCTCTTGGTCTACCTCTGCCTCTCTTCCCCTCGATCTTTCCAGTTGTTACGATGTTCTCCAATGCCTCTCTTCTCATCTCGTGACCGAAGAAAGATGTTTGTCTCTGTCTTATTGTTGTATATAATGTTCTAGTTTCATTAGCCTGTTTCAGGCAGTCGTCGTTAGTTACTCTGGCAGTCCAAGGAATTCGCAACATTCGTCTCAGGAACCACATCTCTGTTGCTTCTAATTTCTTCTTAATTTGTTCATTTACGTTCCAAGATTCACTGCCATACAGCAAAACTGGTTCTACATAGCATTTCAGCACTCTCTTTCTTACATTCAGTGATAGTGACTTATTGCATAAGATACTCTTCATTTTCTGAAAAGCGGCTTTTGCCTGCCCTATTCTACCCCTAATCTCTGTTGTACATCTTCCATCTGATGTTATAAATGCCCCTAGGTATCTAAAATTATCAACTTGGTTAAGGATTTTCCCTTCTATTTCTATGTCACATTTTGGTGTCACCATTTTCTTTGATATTACCATTGTTACTGTTTTCTTGATATTCAAGGAGAGTCCTTTCCTTGCACTCTCTGTTACTACAACGTCTAATAATTGTTGTAGGTCTGTTGAATTATCCGCCACCAATACTGTGTCATCTGCATAGCGTACATTATTTATATTATAACCTCCAACTAGTATTCCTGGCATCTCTTTGATCTCTCTCATTATTACTTCGCTATACAGGGAGAAAAGATCTGGTGACAAGACACACCCTTGTCGTACTCCTAGCTTTATCTGTTCGTAACTACCCTCTTCATTTCCCATTTTAATTGCTGCTACTTGGTTCCAGTAAACATTCTTTATTATTCTTAAATCTTTTCCATCAATGTTGATATCTTCCAACATTTTAATCAGTTCATCATGTTTTACTTTATCAAATGCCTTAGTATAATCTATGAAGCACAAATATATGTCTCTCTGTTTCTCTATTGAACTTTCTATTAGTGTCCGTAATGTATAAATTGCATTGTTTGTGCCCTTTCCTTCCACAAATCCATACTGTTCTTCACTAATTTCCATTTTTATTTTCTTTTTGATTCTTCTCATTATGATTCTGAGTAGAAGCTTAGTGATATGGTTTATAAGGTTAATTGTACGAAAATCTTCACAGTCAATTGCTCCTGATCTTTTTGGTATAGCTATAAATAAAGATTTCAGTATATCACTGGGTAAATATCCACTGCTGTAAATATCATTCAACATTTTGTATATATATATACTAGCTGACCTTGCCAGGCTTCGCCCAGCCCCTGGCGGGGATCTATCTATCTATCTATCTATCTATCTATCTATCTATCTATCTATCTATCTATCTATCTATCTATCTGTCTGTCTGCTTGTCTGTCTGTCTGTCTGTCTGATCCGGCCCGGCTTCGCCCAAATCCTGGTGGGGAGCATCTCATTTAATTCATATAAATAGTCATATAAGCTCCCGTTCCCGTTCCCGACTATCTGTCTGTCTGTTTGTCTGTCTGTATGTCTGTCTGTCTGCTTGTCTGTCTGACCCGGCCCGGCTTCACCAAGTCCCTGGTGGGTAGCATCTCATTTAATTCGTATACGTAGTCATATAAGCTTCAGTTCCCGACTGTCTGTCTGTCTGTCTGTCTGTCTGTCTGACCCGGCCCGGATTCGCCCAGCCTCTGGTGGGGAGCATCTCATTTAATTCATATAAATAGCCATATAAGCTCCCGTTCCCGACTATCTGTCTGTCTGTCTGTCTGTCTGTCTATCTGACCCGGCGCGGTTTCGCCCAGCTCCTGGCGCGGTAGCGTCTCATTAAATTCATATAACCAAACAAAAATTACTTAAGAATGTACTTCCACACACCATCCATTGTTTTTAATGAAAACTATTTTTAATTACCTACATGACTGTAGATAACTTCTTTAAACATAAAAAGATGAGTTAGAAACTTTTCACTATTTAAATAGATGCATTATTTTTATGAAAACTTTGAAAATGCCTTAAAGATTATATCATTATTTATTATAACTAATGTGCCTGTAAATAACTGTAGACAAAGAGTTTATAAATCTTTGAAGACAATGCAACAATCTATATATAAAATATATAGCAATATTATTAAAAGTTATGCCCCTTGAAATAACTTTTCTTAAGTTAAGTCCCCTCGCTGTATAGAAATGATAATGTAAATTTACATATTGAATTTTAGTAAGTAAATAGATGATTGTACACTAACAAACTATGACAGTTTGCTGCACGGGGATGAAAAGAAAACATGTAGAAAATTTCATCGAAATCGGATGGACCGTTTGCGAACGCATAAAGAACGGACATACATACATCGTCTTATATATATATATATATATATATATATATATATATATATATATATATATATATATATATATATATATATATATATATATATATATATATATATAAGACGATGTATGTATGTCCGTTCTTTATGCGTTCGCAAACGGTCCATCCGATTTCGATGAAATTTTCTACATGTTTTCTTTTCATCCCCGTGCAGCAAACTGTCATAGTTTGTTAGTGTACAATCATATATATATATATATAAGACGATGTATGTATGTCCGTTCTATAATATAAAAAATAAATATAAATTCAATAGAGGCCTTTTCAAAATGCTAAAAACAAACAAACATTATTTATACAGCCGATTGTACAATTATTACCTTACAATCTTTATTAATGACCCATTATATATATATATATATATATATATATATATATATATATATATATATATATATATATATATATATATAATGGGTCATTAATAAAGATTGTAAGGTAATAATTGTACAATCGGCTGTATAAATAATGTTTGTTTGTTTTTAGCATTTTGAAAAGGCCTCTATTGAATTTATATTTATTTTTTAACATGGTTATTTCTTGGTCGATTCACTAACAGTAAGATACACTTATTGGCAGCTATATTAATAAAATTGTACTGATTGTGAGTTTAATCTGGAATGATTCAACTGAAACATTCAATATGTCCACACACACAAAAAATCGTGTCATATTATACCAATTAATACCTCATGTAATTATTATTATTACTCCTTTCTCAACACTATGTATGACATTGGACTGAGATAACCATCAACAGATACTAATATTTTCTTCTCCTGCAACAGATTACGTTTATGTCGATGTATAGCCACTAATGTCGCCAGCATAAACTTGATGCAGTCACCATCAAGACCAATAGCGATGGACCGAAAAGGCTAAGTACTTTTTGTGTTGATTATTGTCTACAGTAGGCACTTTCTTTTCACCATATTTTGTATCCACAGTTACAACCTCATAAGAAGATAATTAAGGGGAAATAATATTTTGTATATTTTATTATTGCTGTAAATCAAAATTGTAAACATGTCAACATTAAAAGAATGCATTGCAGATGGGAAAGAAATAGGGTATAGTGGTGATAATTAGCAGAATGGGCAGAAATAAAACACAACGAATATTCTGACAGAAGTGATTATTAGAACGACAACAACAGAAAGAAGAATTAGAAATGAAACAGAAGGAATTAGAACTAGCAGAAGCTACAAAATTAAAGGAATTAGAACTAGCAGAAACTACAAAATTAAAGGAATTAGAACTAGCAGAAGCTACAAAACAGAAGCAGATTGAAGCTGACATGCAGATAAAAATGAAACAATTAGAAACAAACAATCAGATAGAGATATCAACGAATAAATTAAAAAATAAAGACGAAGAACAAATGTTGAAGAATTTTCAGAGCATTGTCAAACCTTTTTGTGCAGGCGATAGCATCAGCACTTGGACAGAGAATTTCGAAACATTAATGAAGTTCCATGATATTTCTAAAGATAACTGGGCAATGATATGCATGCGAAATCTCGCATTGGAACCATTAAACGTTATAGAAACAATTGCACAAAATTTAAGGAAAGATTATGACTACATTCGAGGTCGTATTATGCAACATTTTCTTTTAGATGCTCAGGGATACCAACTACAATTTTCTAAATTAAGTCTACAATCAAATCAAACCTTCTTAGACTATATATCTCAAGTTCAGGACATTTCTTTTCAAAATGGATAACTGCAGCAAAAGTAGGAAAAAGCTTTGATCTATTAAAAAGATATAATGATCAGAAATAAAATCATTACATCATTACAAACTGCTTTTGCTAAATTTTTACAAGAATGTGATTGTCAGGACATTCAACAGGTAGAAAATAGAGGCTCCGCTTTTTTCAACGCAACAGAGATTATTTACACTTAATGCAAGCCAAAATAAAATAGCATCAGCTGCTAATGTTAAGCTACAAACACCATTTGCTTATAAGAAGAAACCAAATGTAAACACAACACCATGCATATACTGCCATTTGATGCACAATCAATTTGAAATGTGTGATAGAAACCCTAATTATAAGACACATCTAAAAGATGATGGCAAATAAACAACAAACAAAACGGAATCAGCACAAAACAGCCATTAAATGCTTCTTTTGTCGCAGTTTTGGTCATTATTCATTTAATTGTGAAGGAAAATATGCTTAAGAGTGCAAATGCAGCACTCGTAGATATATCAAGTTCAGAGAGTGAATGTTGTAGTGACAAAGATGAGGAAGAGGCGAATGAATTGCAAGCAATTGATATTTTTGATTATGATAAATGTGATACATGTCAGAAATTTCACAGTGAAGGTATTTTAAATTGCGGCCACACAGTGCCAATTTCATATGAAAATGTAAATTCAGTTGTTTGCTCAAGAGGAAAACCTGAATTCCATAACGGGTTCAAATGCGCCAGAACCCTTCTTGATTCCGGATCCACTAATATTGGTTTGAATAAATCTTTTGAAAATGATAGTGATTACACATGGAAATTCGTGTCTTGTACATTTGCGGGTAACACTGAAATATACCCATTAGCTGTTGCAAATATTGACACACCCTTTTTGACTGGGAAATTCAGTTTTGCAGTGTTGGACAATCCATGCACTGATGTAATATTAGGATGTTCACCAGATGTAAAAAAAACTGTTCCCAAAAACAAATTGAAGCCTGGGAACAGGTCATCCAAAGTATGTTGCAGTGATAAAATTAACTGCAATGAAACAAAAAACAAATGATCAAGAAAAGCAATTACATCGAATAAACCCAATGGAGACTACTTTCTACAAAACGACAGAACACTGAATGGGAGTACATGACGTAAATTCTTCCACATTATATCATTCTTAAGTTTCAGACAAAATTACCATTGACCGTACTGACAAACCTACGAAAGTGCAGCCAAACATACAAACAAGCCGGTTGTGGCACAAGGAGATCTAATAAATTTTTCACCTCTGAGAAGGCAAGGACCAGCACAACATCAACAAAACGAACAACGCGGAAAACGAGTTGAACAACAGCCAAAACAAAAAGAAAAGCAACAAACGGATACGCCAACAGACAACCAAGAAAACTACATTCTGGAAACGCAAACAGAAGAACCCTTTACAACTGTTTTTCACTCCAAAACCAGAAAAAGACAACTACGAGGATTAAGTCCAATCTCAACAAGCAGTACTAAGAAAGAAGAAGAAGAATATTCATCAACCAAATCAACGCCAAAAAAGAAGGAAAGACAAACCGAAAATACTGAATCAGAATTGATATCTATGAACACTACTGACACTGATACTGACACTGAAGAAGTTGGCCTATTGTTTTAACATCTACAATAAGATCAGTCTACATCAGGACAACAAGAAAAAAATAACTATCTCAACTAGACAACCTAGTTTGTCTCTGTTTTCTTATTATTGTTAGTCAACAATATCATTTGCTTATTTTGATTAATTTATGATGACTAATGATATTATTATTATTATTAGTCTGAACATTTCATGTTTACGCACAAAACAAAAACACATCGTCACACTCATACACAAATACAAACCCGACTTCATTCTCCTACAAAAACAAACATATGCGAATACACACATACACAGCAAATCACTACATAATTAGGGCTCAGACACTCATGCTTCAGCCTGTCGACACATCGTACAGGTTCTGGAACCTCCTTACTGCAGACTTCAGACAAATGGGAAATTACTGACACACACAAGGACGATCAAAGAGACATTACCATCATACAGGTTAGAAGCAACACACACACATACGCTTTAGTCAACATACATGCCCTAGCAAATTACAGTTACCAAGCACAATTCTTCGAACACTTAGAAAACCTATTAGCACAGACATACAGAGGGAGGAATGTTGTTTTAGCAAGTGATTTTAATTGTTGTTTAGCTTCGGCTGACATAATATGCGGAGAAGTTAAAACACAGTTAAGAAGAGCTGGCCGAGACGACATGAATCAACTCGATACACTGCAATATATAATCGACACACATGACCTAGTAGACGCATTCAGGCAGAAACATCCCAACAGTCAAGATACAACGCACAGAAACAATGCACATAACAGATCATCTAGGTTAGATAGAACATACGTACCCACAACACACCACATAACACAAACTAAACACCTAAAAGAAACTCTCCAGTATACAGACCACAAAGCAATACTAGCAAACATCACTATAAATAACACAACCCTACAGCCATTCAAACGATCACCACACTGGAAATTTAACAACACATTATTCCAAAACACAGAATATATACAATATATGACAGACCTGATACATATATACACTGATAGTATACCAACTGATAACATTGGACAATACTGGGACTTACTAAAGAACACAATACGGAGCAGGACCCAACAACTAGCATCCATCATACACAAGCGTACACTACAACAATAACATATCATACAAACAGCAACACATTTAACAAAGCAAACCGACAGAAATTCACCATACTTGCATGCATTAGACATGCAACTGGAACAACACCAACAGCACAGATACCTGGGTGCACTAATTAGAACAAAACTCAACACCATCACTCAAGAGACACCAAGAAACAATACATGGTAATAGAACAAAACATACAGCGTAGCAAACAGATAAACGCAATAATAGACATGCAAGGAATCACACAAACAGAAACCACACGCATAACAGAAGCATTCCAGCAATACTATATACACTTATTTACTGCAGAGACAGTAAACACACAAATACAAGATTGTTTCTTACAATAAATAGAAAAGATATCCGACACAGACAAAGAGATATTGGACTCACAATTGACATTAGAAAACATAACACATGCACTTATTAGAATGAACAGAGACAAGACACCAGGACCAGACGGGTTAACAGTAGAATTCTATCATCAATTCTTTCCTATCATAGGTAACCTTCTTCTAAAAGTCTATCAAGAAGCCTTTGACAAACAAGAACTCCCTGATAGTTGCAACATGTCTTATATAACACTTATACACAAAGCAAAGACAGACAAGACACAACTGAAAAATTACAGACCAATTTCACTTCTTAACACAGATTACAAAAGTCTGGCCAAATCACTAGCACACACAATCACACAATTCGTACCAAAGCTAGTACACCCACACCAGCAATGTAATGTACCGCACAGGAATATACATAATCACACACACCTTATTAGAGACATTATAACATACACACATCAGAAAGACTGTCAATCCTCCCTCTTGTCTTTGGACAAAGAGAAGGCCTTTGACAGAATCGCACACTCCGATTTGCACAAAACCCTGGAACACTACAATATAGGACAGTACTACAGAAAGTGGATACAGATTTTGTATAACAACCCTGAAAGCAAAGTCTTAGTGAACCATTCACTAACTGCTAGCTTCAGGCTGACAAGATCTGTAAGGCAAGGGTGCCCACTATCACCACTTCTGTATATACTGAAACTAGAGCCATTATTAGAAAAGATCAGACAAGATACCAGCATAAAAGGTACTTTCATGCAGGGAATATGAGAGCAAAAGGTCATTGCTTATGCAGACGATACTGCATTCTTCCCTACAAGCAACACATCCATCAGAAACATACTGCACACTTTCTCCCACTTTGGGAAAGGCAGTGGAGCCAACATTAATATACAAAAATCACAAATTATGGGCTGGGAAAGTGGAAACAAAAGTCTGATTTCCCTCCAGACCTAACACGTACACAAAATATGAAACTGTATGGGATAACATTTCCATGTGACCCCTGAACAACACACAAAGAAACATGCGACAACTAAAACAACAAATCACAGACATGCTACACAGATATAAATACAAAACATCAACAATATTTGGTAGAAGCATAATAGTTAACACATACATCATACCAAAAATAATATACTTAGTGACAGTGTTAAACCCTCCAAAACGGACAGTCACAATCATAAATAAACAGATAAGACATTTCATATTTAGTAACACAATACACAGCATACGGCATAAAACTCTCATACAGGACAAGAAACAAGGAGGCATAGCACTTCAGGACATACAAACAAAAATACAAGCACTTAGAATCAGCCACATAGGCAATAGTATCAGACATCCAGAACAACATAGATTAGCATTATATCATATAGCACACAAAATAAAACATCTCACAAAACTAAACAATGCAGCAGCACATTATCAGGGCATACTACCATCTTTCTATCACACTTGTATACAGGCAATACAAGGACATGAACATTTAATACATGAAACAACACGAGAAATATACAAACAATTAGTTAGTAAACAAGCGCCATCACTTAAACTGATAATCAAAAGAGGACAAAAATATTTCATATCAGACTACACATCCACCTTTTCCAACTTACACAACAAACACATCACATCTAAGGCGAAAGAAGCCACGTACAGATTGATTTTTAATATGACTCCCATAATACCCAAAGTACTTTTCAGATACAGACAAATAGGAAACTGCCAACTATGCAGGAACAACACACAAGAGACAGAGGAACGCATTTTCTTCACATGTCAAACAGTCACAGATGCAGTGGAAACTCTACAACAACTAATACGAACACACACAGGCAAACAAACAGACATTTACAAATCAATCTTTTTGAACACTCTTCCTAAAACATCCAAAGACACACACACAAAACTACTTCAAACACTAGCAGAATACAGAAAATTAGTTTGGACTTGCAGAATCAAGGCAAGGTTCAACTCCCTTACATACAACAGAAACTTATTTTTACTAATGTTCAAATACAAACTATCTACTATTTTCCCTGACTGAAATGTGTAAAATCTTCTTAATTTCGTTTTCTCTCGCAATTAGAAAAAAAAAACACTAGCAGAATACAGAAAATTAGTTTGGACTTGCAGAATCAAG
>OY992891.1:57360777-57368277 GCA_963921405.1 Cepaea hortensis
ATATAAAAAGCTAACATGAATACTTGTGTACACTTTATTAACCAGCAGCTGAAGAAACAAGAAGGAAATGAAAAATAAGGTAAGAAATATATTCCTTCTACTTTCCTGTTAATTTACAAATTATTTACCCCGTGCCTCTGTAAATTCTCTGTCTTTACTAATATTACACATTGCACCCCTCTCGGGATTCTCCGTGGTGAAGTGGTCAAGCCGTCTGACTCGGGCTCCGAAGGTTGTATGTTCGATTCCGGGCCGCGTCCTTCATTTCACGAGTGCATCTTTTCGGAGACTCCCGAGGGTCGTCGCTGGAGCTACGGAGTTCGTGCTTTGTGCGACGCTTTCCGCGCTGCGGAAAGAAACTGAGCCATATGGGATAAAAACCCGGTGCAATGCAGCCGACGCTGTAGACTTTTAAGCTACTTCTTTCATTGCACTCACTCCCATACGAATCCGGATACGCCTTGTGTGTCATCTGAATTGGAGGAGCGTCCATTACTGTAAACACAAATTTGTTAGCGAGAAATCACTAGTTTTTCAGCAAAACATCAAAGAAATGTCGCCGCTTTCAATGATCTAAGTTCCGTCCTGCATTCTCGTCAGGTTGCTCTCCGTCTGGGCGCATGGACCTCAGAGCCACATATGTTAACCCCGGGACTGCCACAGGGATCTGCAATCTCACCGGTGCTCTTTAATGTGTATACGAGCAAGATTGCATACCTAGAAGCACCAGGGGTTGGAAGGATTCTAACATTTGCAGATGATATTCTTGCATACAGTCAGGGGAGAAATAGGGATCAAACAGCCCAGGAGCTACAGGTGACAGTAGACAAAGTGATTGACTGGTGCACTGAAATGAGTGCTGTCATCAACCCGGAAAAAGCGGCTGTGTTGTGGTGCTCTCTAGACAACAGGATTGTGAGAGATGATGCCCCAAGCCTCACGATAGATGGTAGAAGCGTCAACAGAGAGAACAAACTGAAGTATCTGGGAATCACATTTGACAGGAGTCTGTCCTTCAAGGACCATGTGGAGACGGTTGTGACAAGATCTCAAAAGGGATTCAATGCACTTAAAACTATGGCTGTAATGGACACAGAGCAGAGAATGCTCTTCACACTATACCAGCACTTGATCCTCTCAGTGATTGATTATGGACTAGGACTGCTCACTGTCTCAAAGAGTCAGCTGGTGAAATTAGAGCGCATACAGAATGAAGCTATGCGGGTCATTCTGGGATGCACCAGAGACACTCCAGTAGTGTGTATGCGTTACATCCTTGGTCTGCCTACTGTTGCTGGTAGGCACAAGGTGATGCAAGCGAAGGCATACCTCAGAGTAGCTGCAGACACAGATCACCCGTTGCATGAGGCGCTGGACGTAGTTAAGGGTCAGAGACTGATAAGAGGGAAATCATGGATGGCTCAGGTGGAGGATACGATCAGACAGGTGTGCCCCTTGGAGAACATCAGGCGAGGAGAGGAGTGGGCCAGAGTGCCAGCCGTGCAGTCAGACTTGTGCAGAGTTATAATCACATTGAGCAGGGAGTGCAGGGAGTGGCCAGCAGGGGCCACGGAAGTGGAAATTCAGCAACTAATTCAGGAAAATTCTCGCCCGGGTGATGTGATTATCTACACAGATGGGTCGGTGTTGAGAGGTAGGAGAAGTGCCTGGGGGTTCTTGGCAAAAACTAATGGTCGGCGTTTGGTGCAGGAGAGCCTGGCGTATGATGACACTACATCTAGCTTAAGAATGGAGGTGGAGGCGGTCAATGCAGCTTTCCGCTGGATAGAAAACACGATACATACACACATTGTGATTGTAACTGACTCAGAAAGCATGCTGAGAAGGGTGAGAACAGGCAAGCTTCGTGCAGAGTGGCTTGCTTCGCTTCGGAGGTCACAGGTAGCAAGCATCACCTGGATCTTTTCTCCTGGGCATGACGGTGTGCTGGGGAATGAACAGGCGGACAGATTGGCTGGCTCGGCAAAACTTGGTGGAGTATTGATGAATGACAAGGCAGATGTGGTTGCGGCCTTGTGGGAGCACGTGTACACCTTGGAGGAGCAAATGGATCACCATGGTCTGGTTAGAATGAGGCAGCGAGGAGTGACGAGGGGATCTGGCCGTCGATCGACGCTCAGAGGAAAGGCGAGACGGACATATAATCAGATTGCTACTGGAACTATTAGTGTTGGAACTCTTCGCTGGTTGCTGAGGATGGGGACGGAGCGCTTATGGGAATGTCCCGAATGCTGTGATGTCGGTTCCTAAATCAATCAATCAATCAATCTATGACTACCGTCGTAGCTACTTGTTTACAGAAGAAACAAAAATGTATTCTTATCAAATTTAATTTGTACGATAAATTCATCCCAATTTTGACAAATTTATTGTCAAATCTGCTGTTAAAATCACAACCAGGGAAAATTGTAAAAAGTGTATACTTAGAAGAAATAATCAACAAAGTAAGAGATTTTTTCTCGACGCCACAAATTTTGGGTCTTTCTAATATATTCCTCCCTTTTATCATACATAGTGTTGAGAGAGGAGTTATAATAATAATTACATGAGTTGTTTAAATTATGTATATATGTCAAATGTCTTTGCCTCTAGAAATTAAACTAAATAATTTCGTGTGTTTAAAAAAAAAAAATTAAAACAATTAATAACAGCTGAGAAACGTAAGTTTATTGTCTTGTTGCGTCAGGGAACCTAATGGCAAATCTCACATCGCGTTCACATTTATCAACGATCTCCAACATCTACGAGCATTAACAACTAAACTAATCATTTGAGCAGAAGATCACATAGTCAACGACCAAAACAACAATGTCTGTAAGCCAGGTTCGTCAAAATTACCACTTGGAGAGCGAAGCAGGCGTCAATCGCCAAATCAACATGGAGCTGTGCGCCAACTACTGTTACTTGTCGATGTCGTACTACTTCGATCGTGACGATGTGGCTCTTCCCGGCTTTGCCAAGTTCTTCAAGAAGTCATCTGATGAAGAAAGAGAGTATGCCCAGAAGCTGATGAAGTTTAGAAGTATCAGAACAAGCGTGGAGGCCGCATTGTGCTCCAGGACATCAAGAAACATGTGATGATGAATGTGTGATGAATGGGGAAGTGGTGTTGAAGCCATTCGGGTAGCCCTGCAACTGGAGAAGCCACGCGCCTGCAGCTTTCATCCTTATTGTGTGCCGTTAACCAGTCTCTGTTGGACCTCCATAAGCTTTGCCCTGGCCATGAGGATGCTCAGATGACAGATTTTCTGGAGACAGAGTTCCTCGAGGAGCAGGTGAAGTCCATTAAGAAAATTGCTGATCATATCACTAACCTGAAGCGTGTTGGGTCGGGCCTGGGAGAGTACATGTATGACAAGGAGTCCCTTGACGAGTAATTTGCTTTCTTTGGAGCCTTGTCCATGCCCGTGTCACGCCATTGGTTTCAGGCTGCAGTTTACAGCCCTTTGTTGTCTGTTCTCAAAGTTACATGCCAGTACCCATAATCTCACAACACATAATTTCAAAATACAATCTCAAAACTGTTAATTCAGGCAACAGTAATTATTTTCTTTATTTTTGTGTCATAAAACAATCTCTTCAGAAATCTTAGAGTAAATATTATTTTCATTGGAAATGGCTTTTAGTAATAATTTTTTCAATCTTTGTATGTTTTTTTAAAGTGCTGTTGTTTCTGATGTGTGTGAGCAGAACGTGACTTTTTGTTATTGTTCTGTTTTCTGTGGAAGGATTGAAATAAATTTATTCCATAAATTAAAAAACAATAAAATAAAATAACACAATTAATAGACTTGACAGTCAAATCATAAACTTTCTATTACCTTAACGTCATATCTATTTTATGAACACATGAAGAATGAATGGGTGAATGAAAGAAGAATAAAAGACAGCAAATGCCATAAAATGGTGGTATGAAAGCACAGGTGCAAATCACTTTGCACTCTTGAGTCCTAAGATATATTTTGTTTTTATCCATGTATCAAGAAATGGATTGACGACATCAAAGACATTGCATAGCCACGCGGAATGACACTATCCAATTCCCCCCACTAGGCGCTGGAACGCAAATTATTCCTCCCCACGTCGCTTGACGGCAGAAGTGGAAGATGATGATGATGATGATGATGATGACGATGATCAATATTGTATTTTTCATTGGGTGAATGTTACATTGTATGAATCTTCGCTGGCTGTTGAACGAGGGGACGGAGCACGTATGGGAATGTCCTTTTTTAAAAATGTTTATTTCATACAAAGCAATGTATATTTACAAGGTGTAATGTGTGTCTCTTTTGTTTGTGTATATTACAGTGCGTTGCCGTTTGTTTGTGTTAGGTGTCACATGTGTGAATAAAACAAATACATACATATATACAGTTATGATAATATGACATTTATGGCATAGTGCATGTAAACACGCATTCCTTGCATATGCTTACACAAGCGGAATGTATGTAACACCTGTCCATCTCTCTCTCTCTCTCTCTCTCTCTCTCTCTCTCTCTCTCTCTCTCTCTCTCTCTCTCTCTCTCTCTCTCTCTCTCTCTCTCTCTCTCTCTCTCGCTCTCTCTCTGTCACACACACACACACACACACATACACATTTTATCTTGATCTATCTCATGCTTTCTGGAAACAGCAGTACATTGAATGCCGTGAGCTTGGGCAATAAACTTTAAATTATCAACAAAACAAAAAAATTATGTTCAATCATTAAAACGGAAGTGATGTACGCTGATTTAGTATGACTTGACCTTGTACATTAAAAAACAAAATCTAACCAAAAAAAAAAAAAAAAAGCATTCGCTTTGCGACCAGTGTTGCCATTTTGACGCTTTTCGCACTTAATTTAGTGCTTTTTCAAGTCATTTAGTGCAAAAAGTTTGCATTTACCGTGGCCGCGCGAATATGGTGCTTCACAATTTTATTTTATCTTTTGGGTGCTTTTTTTTAGAGTGGGTAAACATTACTTTAAAAATCATTTTGGGAACACTTAAAAGCCGAATTTAAACTGAAGTGAGGGAGTAAAACAGTCTTAGTACATTAATGCCCAATATTCACGTAATTTAACTCCCTTTAATACGATTTAGTTGAAGTGAGTGACACGTGCAGGCAATACGCAATGCGATAAAAGATTGTTTAAACAAGAATGGGCTTGAGTTGCAAAGACTTGTTGCACTCGGCACTGACAATGCATCTGTCATGACAGGTGTAAACAATGGAGTATATACATACATTGGCACCCTGCCGTCTTGACAGACGATAGTTTGTGCTTTAAAAAGGCATAATAACTTTTACCTATAGCGGTAGCGAATGCACAAAGCCTGGGCTAAAATATAGAGATCATGTGTTGCCCATGCAGCATGATCCCTCTCTCGGCCTGCCTAGTCCACTCCAGAGGAAAGGTAACACCTCTACATCTGGAACAAGACAAGCTGCAGAAGCTGCCGAATCAGCAAAGCAATGCTCTAACTGTCCTCCTGTCGGAGCTTCGATCCTAAACCAGCCGCCAAACAAGGCTTATGGCCTGGTCTGCCCTGCCATGACATTTTGTCTTTAGGTTGCATTTCCTCGCACCAGACAATGGAGTATATACAACATTAAAATCCGAAGCTCCTCATCTGGTACTAGTATGCCATTCCCTTCAGCTGGCAGTGTCACAGGCTGCAGCTGCTTGTCTGCCCAGGAACATAGAGTTCATGATTAGAGAAACATATAACTTGTTTTCTCACTCAAATCTTCGTCAAGCAAAGTACAGAGAACTTTTTGCTTCAATAAATGATGGACAATATCCGCTGAAGTTTGTTCAATTAAGCCAGACACGATGGATTTCCATTCAATCTGCCATTGTCAGAATATTGCAGCAGTGGGTCGAGCTCAGAACTCATTTTGATATAGCAAGACTCAACGAGCGCTGTTATACAGCAGAACTTCTAAATTCTATGTTTAGCGTCATGAAAACCTATGTGTATCTTATATTTCTCAAGCATATTCTCGGAGAAGTTCAAAGTGTGAATAAGAAATTCGAAGCAGATATACAGGATCCAACAAAACTACTCAGCGATCTTGTCCAACTCACTGATTCTATCAGTTCAAAGATTGCTATTCTGGGAAAAAAATAACAGAAAGTGATGCTATTCAAGATTATTTAGATCCTAATCCCAATCTAGGTTATGAGTTTGAGAAAAAAATAGCAGGCTACTAGATTCCTGGTGAGAAAGAAATTCGTGGAAGGTGCATCAAATCTTTAATAGAGCTGTTCACATTGAACGTTTACGTTTGCCCAATAACATTCGAGTGTTGCAGTCCATGTCATGTCTTAGTGGAAGTGAATGTCTACAGCCAATGAAGCCCTGTATATTGGATCTTGCTAAAATGTTTGTAGAAGATGCAGCTACTCTCACCCGCATCGATTTCCAGTGGAGAAAAACTTCATCATATGCAGTGGACACAGACCTTTGACACACTTGGACTGTGGGCAGAAATAATCTCATACAGGGATGCCGCCGGTGACAATCCTTTCCAAGATCTTACAGATTTAGCTTTAACTGAGCACATTTTACCTCATTCTAATGCGGACGTGAAAGCATTTTCAGTCAGATGGGAGTTCAAAATGGGAAAATCAAAATTGCGGAACAGACTGAGCATCAAGAGTTTGACAGCTGTTTTGACTATTAGATATGGAATGAAAAGATGTATGGCAAATGCTGTCATGATTATAAACTACCTAAGGATATTCTACGAAAAATTTGACCACATGAGGCATATACACGTTTCTTTTACTCATCATCATCATCATCATCATCATCATCATCATCATCATCATCATCATCATCATCGCCGCAGGAGCAAACACAGTCGGAAACATCATCATCATCATCATCATCATCATCATCATCATCATCATCATCGCCGCAGGAGCAAACACAGTCGGAAATAGCTACAGAAACTGAAGAGTTGTCTGACTGTGATTTGGCAGATCTGGAATAAACTTCATTCCAATATTTTTTTTCCCGCGTGTCCATCCTGTTTCAGGATATTGCGGTCAACATCAGCATCTTTCAGCTGTATGTTGATTCCTAGGCTAAGATTACGCTCATCAGCACGTCGCGACTTTCTGAGCGACCAGCTCCATACTCTCGTAAGTCACTGGCACGACTCGAACCGCTTCCAATTCTCGTGTGCTCACGTCAACCACGAGAGTATTCGGGGTTACTGCGAAAGCTGCTAACCCCTCGACCAGGGATGCTACTTTATAACATTTTGAATGAATACCGCCAACACTGACCGTCCGGTAGATAGATCCGAAAACCGGAAGCCATTTTTACTTTATTTCATCCGAAGCGAGTCACTATACATTTATCGCCGACTTCTTCTCTTTCTTCCTCTTTTGGTGGCAGGTTTGAAGCACATATTAGAGACAAACATCTTTCTTCGGTCACGTGATGAGAAGAGAGGCATTGGAGAACATCGTAACAA
>OY992891.1:57373277-57558277 GCA_963921405.1 Cepaea hortensis
ACAGTTGTTCTGCGTCATTAGCATAAAGCAGTCGAGTGTTTACAAAATCGCTTAGCGGCGGCCCGCCTGAATCTGTGCTGTATATTGTTTATTATTTACTTATTTAAGTTACTAAATGAATATATTTATTTATTGACACATTATTATGTTATTTTGATTTCTTTACAAGCATTTATTCATTTTTGGGTCTATTTTCTCTTTGCTTATCGTCACGATGGAACTATTTTCGGGCTAAGCATCTGATACTTAGCTGCACAACGTTTACAGAAATTAACTAGGTTAGTAACGAAAGGCAATTATTGTTTAAAACAAAGACAGGACATTGACATTAAAATTAATTAATACATATTCTAGGTGTTCGTAAGTCTGTCATTGTCTAAGTCATTGTCCTTAGTTGTCGAGTAAATCATATCGTTTAGTAGGCGTGTTTACTGCTGCCCTATATATCAGAGGGCAAACAACAGCTGTGCACATACACCTGTGGGCCAAATACCGTGTGCTACGTACGAAACGTGTCGCCACCCCAGTGTACCAAACAAGGTGACCTGTGTCAAAGGAGCTTCGTTCCCACATTAAGCTGAGTACACTTATATATTTTGTCATGCAATTTGATTAATAGTGCATCTCTTTTTTTCAGCTTGTAACGCGTTGACATATTTGTATACTCTGTTTTTCTGCAAGATAAATCTGGGCAGGGTATAAACAGAAAGCACAACTGATAGTGATCAGATAAGAACAAACATAACATATCAAAGATAAATAACTGATTAAAGTCATCATTGCCTATCACTGTTAGCCAAGTACTAAAGTAAGATGGCAACTTTATCAGATTTCATAAAAGCAGGCAAAGAACTGGAATTAACAGGGAAAGAACTACAACAATATGCTGATCAGAAATTTAAAGAAACAAAAGAGGAACAAACACGAAAAGAGAATGCGGAAAGGGACGAACGCGCACGAGAAAGAGAACATGATAAGGAGATGAAACAAAAACAATTAGATCAAGAGAAAGAATTAAAACAAAAGGAATTAGATCTAAAGCAAAAAGAGATAGATGAAATGGCAAGAGTTAAAGAAAAACAAATTCAAGTAGAATCAGAGACACAATTAAAGATGAAAAGCATGGATGTAGACTCACACGCAGAGATCTCTGCCACTAAACTAAGAAGTCAACAAGAGGAAAATAAGTTCAACAAATACAAAAATATTATCAAACCATATTGTAAAGAGGACTCCATATCTGCCTGGACAGAGAATGTAGAGTATCAATTTAAATATCACCAAGTTCCTTTAGATATGTGGGCTCCGATTTACATGAAGAATCTAAGTGGTGAGCCCCTTAAAGTAATAGAGTCTATTCCTATTGAACTTAGATCTAGCTATCAATACATCCATGATAGGATTATGCAGCACTTTTTACTTGATGCCCCTGGGTATCAGGTTCAGTTCTCAAATTTAAAACCTAAACCTAGTGAAACTTTTATAGATTATTTTTCAAATGTGCAGAGTGTACTAAACAGGTGGCTTAAAGCAGCTAACATAGGAAAAGACTTTGATAGATTAAAAAACCTAATAGCTATGGACAAGTGTATATCTACTATACCTTCTCCTTTTGCTAAGTTTTTGCAGCAGTCAGACATTGAAAACATCGAGCAGTTCGAAAAAAAAGGCTCAGCATATTTTTCTTCTAACAGAAAGATTTTTAAGACCTCAAGTGACTCTGAGATAGTTTCCTTTGTCAAAGACCAATCAAAAAACTATCAGGGTAACAGAAAACCTTTTCAGAGGTATGATAAGAGGGACAGAAAGGTTTCCATATGCATGTACTGTCAACTAATGCACGACACTTATGCTATGTGCGACAAATCGCCGAATTATCCGGCGCATCTTGAAAATGTGATCAAGAAGCAGCAAAGCAAACGGTCTGCATACAGGCGTGCAATCAAATGTTTTTTTTGTTCCTCTTATGGCCATTATTCTAATAAGTGCCTTGGCCGCCAACGTTTGAAAGCTAACAACGCTATGTTGATTGACACCTCTTCAGATAGTGGTAGTGAGAATGAGTGTGAGATTGAAAGTGACTTACCAACTAACCAAGCAGAGGATGTGTGTGCTGCTAGCGATATATTAGGCTTTGACGGCTGTGAACGATGTCACCAATTCCATGCAGACGGAATACTGGAATGTGGACATACAGTACCATGCTCATCTGAGAGTGTGAATGCAGCATTAGCCTCCAGAGGCAAGTTAGTGTTCCACAATGCAATGGTCAATGATGTACCATGCCAATGTTTGCTGGATAGCGGCAGCACCCTTATTGGTCTTCGAAAAGAACTAGTGAGTCCGGGTGATTACACAGGTGACACTGTGAAATGCCGAACCTTTTCGGGTAACGTTGAAATTTACCCTTTGGCAAAAGCCCGTATTGATTCTCCTTTTCTTTCCGGTACCTTTACTTGTGCAATACTTAACAACCCTTGTACAGATTTAATTTTGGGGTGCTTACCTCAACTGAAACAATGTACTAGTATAGAAATAGTTGCATGGGAGAAATTAAATGCAGCTAAGGCAACAACCAGAGTTGACACTTCAAAACATCATGACCCATTGCAAAATGAGACACTACTAATGCTTTTTCCAACCAGCACAGATGACAAAAACACACAAAAACTTATACACCAGCAGAAATCTGATTTTAATGTGTCTCCATACTTAAAATTGTCAAAAGGCAAAGCCAAAATGACCAAGAATGCATCTTGGTTCGTTAGACGTAATAATGGCATTTCAACTACATGTCATATTACTGGTAACTATGAACAGGTGTTACTTGAACAACATCAGTTAGGTGTGCTAAACAATGCACACAAAACACCACGTGCGGGTCATCGTGCATACAGCAATGCCAGGCCAAGTTTTTTCAATAACAAATTATTTTGTCATGATCTATTTGCTGGTAATGGCTGTCATCAATTGATACAAAAGTTGAAGGGTAAACATCCTACAGCTGAAATACAACCCTCTACACTGGCACCCAAGCCATTTGATAGAGGAAGGGTCAGTTCTACCACAAGCACACAAACAAATGTGCGAAAACAAGTAATCTGGAACTTGATCAAGACAGATTTAGGCTACTTCCATACAAACGAAATGGCAAGGACCATTCAAAGTAGCACATAACCATGGTACATGTTGACTATGAAATATCGATAAACAGACACTTAGAGATATTCCATGTCAACATGCGGAAACCTCACTTTTCAAGACAAGAGACAGAGGTAGTGACAGACGAACAGATTGCACCAACACCAAGTGATCAGACGACAGACATACACAACGCAACTACACTAGTTAGTGAGACTGGCAAATCCGACGAGGGGCATACATGTAGTGAACTTATAGAATACACATGAATAAATCAGAATACTGATGACTGGACAATACACCTACTGAAACTGAGACATGCCTTTGACAGAGTGCGACGCTTCGGTCTCACTGTCAAACCAGCAAAGTCAAATTATGCCTAAAATAAATTCATTTTTGGGTCATGTCATTTCTCAAGTCCAACTGTAGACTGACCTGAAAAGTAGTACCAAAATTATGAATCTGACCATGTCTAACAGAAAGAAACAGGTCAGAAACCTTTTGGGATTAGTAAATTACTCAGAAATTACAAATATATTTTCCAATGTCTTAAAATCTTCTGGAAATGAAATGTGAAAGATGCATTATTAATTCCTGCATTGTCAAAATTGAAGATCCTTTTTTGTAAATATTCCAATCCCTCCGCTTGCCTAATCCTAGGCTCATTTATTATCTTAGGTCATATGCCAGCAGAATCTCCATCACTGCAGTATTAGGCCAATTTTTTTTTTAGGGCATCTTCCATCCGCTTTGCTACGGGAGCAGTAAGATCACACATGCTGAGTCCAGAGATTCCATATCACAGTTGCAACCCTAGGCGTCATCTATACGGTGAGAAGGCTCCATCGAGTTCTGACGGTTGTTCACTGCATTGTCCAGACCGACAACTCCCTGATCACGGTCATACATAGTGGTGTGCATCAAAATGACCGGATATTCAGGTGGTCACTAGTTTTACCATCTGGGGTAAAAATACCTGAAATCCAACAGTAAATGTAGAGTGATGGTTGGTACATGAATATCTGATAATATAAGATGTAAAATAGCTTACATACATATCCACATTGTTGGTGTAGTCATGTACCAAAACAATGAACTATCATGTGTCCGTGGACATCAGATTAAGAACTGTGCTGCTATACTTAGATACCACCGTGTGAACTAGGACAGCTCATTTCCAACTAAGCTCCATTCCGGTGTATCATATATATGAACCGCAGAAAACAGTGTCAGAACAGTGCTTAATTACAGACACGAAAAGACAGAGCTACAACACCGGCGAACTCTACACGTGCACTACCGAGAGAACATTAAGATGACTGTGTAATGTATTTCAGATACCCAGGCAAAGTGTGTGGTTATATTATGCCTATACAACCATTGCACATACATGAAGGCAACTACTAACCTGTGTAAACCAAATACTATGTATATCAACTTATTGTGATATGTAATATAATATTTTAAGATAGTGATAAATTAGATGTAGGTTAGGAACTATAACAGTTCTCATTTATTTTAATAATGTAGTTAGTACAGTAATTAACCCATTAAAATTAGATTAGAATATTAGTTTAGACATAAGAATAGTTTATTACAAGTTAAATTAAATTTATGATATGAATAGTACCATTTAGATTGTTATATTTCACTTAGTTTCATTGTAGTTAGTTTATTCCATCTTAATGAAACCATACCATCTTTCAAATATTACCATTTATTAGTATCATCATTTTACATCATAATAGATTAAAAAGAGTAGATAAGGTAACATACAGCATTTACACCAGTTAGATTAAGAACATCACTCATATAATTCCTTTGTGCATTTAAAAACATTATTTAGCATAGTATTTAGAAAAGTACATAAATTGTGGTCACATAATCCATTTAATTAAGGTACATAACTCACATCACAACAATTGCATTTAAATAGTTAGATTACATCACTTAGATTAGAAAAAAATAAGAAGTAATATAATCATATCATATAATTAACATAACAAATTTAATAAATTTAGGTAACACATTAAATACTTAGTTATAGAATTAGAATGGTATGTTAGAATGTAAAGTTTTCGTTAGTGAAATTGTGTTAGTGTGAATGTGTTGTCTGTAATATAGTTTAGAACTTAGATTACAGTATTTTGGGTTTCATAACAAGTGAATGTAGTCACGAATTAGTGTTATACACCTGTTTGTGGCCACATTGAACCAAATTATGACACTCAAAAAACTAACATACATACACATAGAATTTATAAATAGAGGATAGAAATTAGATTAGTAGATTTATTACATCCAAACACACAAACAAACAGAAAAACAAACATATAAATTGCATACACTATTTGTAAATCAAAGACAGATAACTATGGGGCCAGGGGACATAATAGACAACGAAGAACTAAATTAACGGTGAAATAAAGTCTTACGCGCGGAAGCGAAGGAGGTAAAGCCTGTCGCACACACTCTTGTAGAATGGTTGTTAAATATTATATGGGGGACATGAAATAATTCATGTGTTGACCCTAAGAAAGTCAACTTTGTATGGGTAGTAAGTTAATTTACTATGTGAGGGCAGGTCTTATAAGACAACGGTCCGGTTCAGACATACCTCTGATAAATATAATATAGCATGTGAGAAGGGGCTCACGCCAACCAGTCAAGTTTGTGGCGATTGCCAGTAGCCAAGTAAGGCTTTGCTACATTGTGACAATAGTTATTAATAGTCTATTGGAATGCCCAAAGCCAGGTTATCTAGAGTCTTTGACAAAAATTAGAGACACTAATTTTTTGTTTAGGAACCTCTTGCGTCACAACCAATGAGTGAAAGTTGATGACGCAACACAAGAGGGGTGGGTGTGTGTCAAAGACTCGATAGTACCACACCTCGTGAAGCCATAGCACAGTTGAGTAGACACTCAACAGGCCACGTTTGCCAGCAGAGTGCGATGTGAGGTAACACGCACGAAGGTGAAGGTCACCCCGCGTGGTGTGTAACCACGGGAGAGAGGTTAGACAGACGGGAGACTGGACTTGAGGCGTTCACATCGTTTAGAATAGCGTTAGGAGTTTTGTGTTCACTAATAGATAGAACTAGCATAGGGTTAGCAGTTTGTGTTAGATAATTCTGTGGCTGTATATTGTGTATTGCATTAGCGACTGTTTACCGCTTGTAAGCGAGCCAACGGCAATAAAATGGACCATGCATTTTGCCTCCCACACGACTTGCAAGTTGTCTTGTATGGGTGTGTGAGAAGTACCCGATGAGGCCTGTCAGTTGAGTCGTTGACACTCTCAACATCAGCATCTTTCAGCTGATTGTTGATTTCTTGGCAAGATTACGCTCAGTAGCTTGCCATTGCTTTCTGGGCGACCGGCTCACATACCCTGTAAGTTACCGACGCGGAGAGAACCGCTACCGATTCTCGCGCACGTCACCTTACTCACGAGAGAATATTGGATTACGGAGAAAGTCGTATAACACCTCGACCATGGAGACCTGTCGATAGTCATTAGGATAGCCAAAAAAACAAAAAAACTTCCATATCGCACTCCTATTTTCATTTCAATCGTATCACTAATGTTTTCTTTCATGAAAAACCCTACATGTCATATCTTCATATGTTGCTCTTTTCAACTTAATACTTATTCCACAGCGCTGCATCAACCTCCATAGGACAACACACTATCAATGCAGTTAAAGGCCTTTTCATAATCTACATTTCATGATACATATTGTATATATATATACCTGAAACTCTGCATTGCCGATACAAGTTTAAAATATCAATTTAGGATGTTTATGGCATTAAAAAATACTGCATAACAGTGCAATGCTATTAGAACGCCAGGATGGTATTACAGTATATCTCAATCAATCAATCATGTGCCATGCCGGAAAGCGTGGGTGGTCATGACTCGCCATTTCACTCGATCACCAGAGTCGTGGATCAGCTCAGTCTTTCTGTCTCGTCCATGCCACGTGGCCAAGACATCCAGGTATTTTCCTCTCGGTCTTCCTCTTGGTCTGTTCTCCTCGATCTTGCCAGTTGTCAATAAGTTCTCCAATCCATTTCTTCTCATAACATGTCCAAAAAATTGTGACTGTCTTCGTCTAATTTCTCTAATCAGTCTACGATTTTCATTTGTCTCCTGAATATCTTTTTTTTTTTTTTTTTAAACATATCCTTTACAGGACTTAGCTGTCAACACCACCATCTTTCAGCTGTATGATGATCTCTTGGCAAGATTACGCTCAGTAGTTTGCCATTGCTTTCTGAGCGGCCGGCTCAGTATCCCGCAAGTCACGAGCGGGAGTCGAACCGCCTCAGCTCTCGCTCCGCTACGAGACTCTGCGTGGTAAACGGGATTACAGAGAGAAAGTGTTGTAACCCCACAGCCAGAGAGACCGGCCCTGAATATCTAGGTATGTAAATAAACCACACATGCAAAGTATACACACAAATATCATGTACAATATAAGAAAAGTATTTCTGATATAGGTTGTGAAATGTTACAAATGTCATATATATCAGGTTCTTCATCATGATCGTGTGCCATACCGACAGGCGTGGGTGGTCATGGTTTGCCATCTTAACAGATCTCCAGTTTAGGATCAAGTCAGTGCTCTGTCTTGTCCCGATTATCCAGTCTGGCCAAACTATCAAATTATTTATCTATTTGTCTTCTCCTTATTCTTTCCCCTTCGAGTTTGGCAATTGTTACTAAGTTTCAAGTGCAGTGGCGTCACTGAGGTTGGTGTCACCCAGTGCGGTAAACTCTTGGTGTCACCCCTCTAGACTTTCACCATGGTCTTCTTCCGAGTGTTCCTGTAACATATATAATAGCATATAGTAATGTTTGTAAAATAAGTCAAAAAGTTAATAAGGACATAAGAAAACAAATTGAACAATATAACTTCAATACTTCAGGTAAAACATAAATAAAGAACTTCGACAAACTCGGACAAAGTTAAATTTTTGTTATTTTGCTATGTCTGCTTTGTCAAATTTGCAATTTTTTTATTTTGGTGTCACCCCTTGATGGTGTCACCCGGTGTGGCCCGCACCCCCCTAGTGACGCCCCTGTTCAAGTGTGTTTCTCACCAACGCGTGCTCAACAAACCTTGACTGTCTACCTCTAATTTCTCTAAACTTCTTGCAGTTTTCAGTTGTTTCTTGCAGAACTTGTATTCTTTGCATTCGCTCGCTTTCAACTCAAGCGTAGTGCATACACGTACTACTACTTCTAGTGCACAGGACTGATTTCTTGCGTGTGGATTAGCTTTCCCTATTATCCGGAAACATGGCAATGGAATAACGGTGTGTGTGTTTTTTTTTCGCAGAGGACGCTGTTGTGTTTTTCTGGGGGAGGATGTGCTGTTTTTCGTAACAGATTTAGGAATGTTTTTTCACAAGAAACCAGGGAAGGCAGATGCTGGATGGAATTTTGAGGGCAGCCAATAGATTGATGTTGGTTATGGTCTCAAGTTTGGTGACGGGAGGTAGAGAATCTCTTTAACTATCTACAAATTGATGGGAAAGACCTTAGACTTGTAAAAAGCATATATTGGATACAACAAGCTGCCATGAGGATTGGTAATGAAGTAGGTCAATATCAGCCCATTAAGAAAAGTGTGAAACACTGCGTAATGTCTCCAGATCTTTTTTTTTTTCCTGTACGGTGAAAATATTTTCAGAAATGTAGAAGATATGAGAGGAATCACCAATGGGGGACGTAACAACAATAACATTAGATATGCGGATGATACAGGATCTGCAACATGTAGCAGATGCGCACACAGTGAACAACTGGGGTTAGAATTGAATTGTAAGAAGACACAGATTATGGTCGTCACTAGAAAGAACGAAACACCACAATGTAATATACAAGTAAATGGGAATAGTCTTAAACAAGTGAATCGGTACAATTATCTCGGAACGATAATGATATCTTATGGGAGATGTATTGAAGAGATTAGAACAAGAATCGCCATGGCGAAGGTAACCTTTTGCAAGCCGAAAAACATACTGACCAATAGAAAGATGTCATTTGAAATGAGAAAAAGAGCGTTGAGGTGCTACATAGAACCTGCACTTTCATACAGATGTGAAGCGTGGACAATGAGCAGACAAGCTGAAAAATATCTAATGGCAGTGGCAATGTGGTTTCTGAGGAAAATGCAAAGAATACTATGGATAGACAGAAAAACTAATAACAAGTCCTACAAGAAACAAATTAAAACCGTAAACTGATATGGAAAATTGGACGTAGACAGTCAAAATGTTTTGGCCACGTTATGAAAAGAAATAAATTGGAGAACTTCGTGACAACTGACAAGATCGAGGGGAAGAGAACAAGGGGAAGGCAGAGAAGTGAATACCTGGATGGCTTCGTCACGTGGTATGGTCGAGACAAGAACACCGAGCTGATCCACGACTGAGATGGCGAAACATGACTGCCCACGCTTACCGGCATGGCACATGATGAATGAGTTATCGGTGTCCATCGCCATCAGACGAACCCACTCCGACTTGAGAGGTACTTGTAATTTGCGTCCCCAAGTGAAGGACGAGAAGTCAACATTTTAGCCCAACTGACCGGTATAGGGGCTGAACCCACTACCTCGGCATCAGCGCACCGGAAGTTTAAGAACAAACACTCTTTTCCATTCGGCCATGCTGACCCCCTCTTGCAGGACTGGTTCGTTCGTTCTTCTGCCCGTCCATGGTGTTTATTACACCTTACCGTCAAAGCATTTATAAAGACATGAAGATGCCGTATAATTAGTGTAAATTAAGAATATCCTTGATGTTATCAATCCATCTGCAGCTAAGGTTTCCTTTAGCATTAAAGCCAGACAAGTTACTACTAGGCAGGCTTCATTTTAATTTCAGAAACGGTGTTTTGTTTTGTCCATACTCAAAACTGGCAAATACATTATTGTAACACGGCATTTTATGTAGCGCAATGGATGAATTCTTTTGCTAACTCTAGCAAAAATTGATTATTTTTACCAACTCTTACCGGCTCCTGTTTCACTCAAACGTTAATGATTCCATTTCATTTTACTGATTATCTTAACTCTTTGCATACAAGGCGGTTGTTATGTTAGTTCACTCAAACGTAATTGTTTCATTAACTCTTTACAGATGAAAGGCCAATCTTTGGTTTCGATATTTCATGATAGGAGGTTATATTCGTGGTTAGGAAGTAGTCGGTTTCATGTTACGCGCAACAGGGACAATTAGCAGCCACAGCCGTAATCTTCTGCTGGAAGAAACAGAGCATGTATAAGCCTGTCCAGAGAGTAATGTCATTGATATTTCACTATAATCATTTCATGTGTCATCATTGCCATGAGTCGAATTGGAGCTCGTGGCATGTTGATAGATGACCACGCGGAAGGACGTGACAATCGTGGGTTTTGACCCACGTGGCGCACGCCGAGATTGTCGCCGGAGGAAATACGCATAATCTGCGAAGGTGACAAGGACTTTAGAGTC
Organism: Cepaea hortensis; assembly: GCA_963921405.1. Taxonomy (NCBI): domain Eukaryota; kingdom Metazoa; phylum Mollusca; class Gastropoda; order Stylommatophora; family Helicidae; genus Cepaea; species Cepaea hortensis. The sequence goes on from OY992891.1 coordinate 57,383,930, forward strand.
GTGGGTGTTGCGTGCGGACGCACCACGCTAAGGAAGATAGCAGCGGCTTACACTATGCTACTATCATAGTATTCATGCAGAAATGTCGTGTAGATTTGTGATACAGTGTTGCATAATTGTGTGTGTAATTGCGAGTAAACATTGTAAACCGTGTTGAGGAACCGAATAGATCGTCAAAAAAACTGCACTCGTGTTGCGTTATCAAAGATGTATGAAGTTTGAGTTATAACGGTGGACCATGATGGTCAGGTAGAATGAAAAAGTTCGACTATCAGTAAAGTAAAGCCCTGAAAATAACAATCAGCGAAGGGAGGCTGCAGAGTCTGAGATGAGGCAGAAAGAAGAGTCCGAAACTAACCATGGGGAAGACATGATGATGATGAATGAGGTTACCACTAATACCCTTAGAAGAGGACAGCACCCTTTGAATGCGGGCAACAATTGAGCCCACCACACCCACGTCGAACCCCGACAATCATAATCACGATAGCTGCCGGAAAGCAATGGGTAGACCTAAGTTCCTGGGGGTTCTTAGCAAAAGCTAATGGTCACCGTGTGGTGCAGGAGAGCCTGGCATATGATACCACAACATCTAGCTTAAGAATGGAGGTGGAGGCGGTCAGTGCAGCTTTCCGCTGGATGGAGAATACGATATACACACACATCGTGATTGTAACTGACTCAGAAAGCATGCTGACGAGGGTTAGGACGGGCAGACTTCGTGCAGAGTGGCTTGCTTCGCTTCGGAAGTAATGGGTGACACGCATCGTCTGGATCTTTTCTCCGGCGCATGCTGGTGGGCTGGGGAATGAACAGGCAGACAGATTGGCTGGCTCTGCACAACTTGGTGGAGTGTTGATGCATGATAAGGCAGACGTGGTTGTGGCCTTGTGGGAGCACGTGTACACCTCGGAGGAGCAAATGGATTACCATGGTCTGGCAAGAATGAGACAGCGAGGGGTGACGAGGGGATCTGGCCGACGCTCGACGCTTAGAGGAAAGGCGAGACGCACATATAATCAGATTGCTACTGGTACTATTGGGGTTGGAACTCTTCGCTGGCTTCTGGGGATGGGGACGGAGCGCTTATGGGAATGCCCCGAATGCTGTGATGTCGGTTCCTACATCAGTCAATCAATCAATGAATGGGTTGACCCTTTTTTTTCGTTCGCTCAATTTGAACTCAAACGTACCTCGTACCCGTGTTACTGCTTCAAGTGCACTAAATTGATTTTTGCGTGTGGATCAGCTTTCCATTTTACATGTGTCCCTCCCATCAGGCGAGCTCACTCAGACTTCAGCGGTGCTTGTAATTTACTTCCCCCAAGTCAAGGACGAGTCAACATTTTAGTTCAACTGACAGGTGAAGGGGTTGAACCCAGTACCTCGGCATCAGCATACAGGAAGTCTAAAAGCAAGCGCTCTTATCCATTGGGCTATGCTGACCTCTAGTGGCTAAACCTGCGAGTCCGATGGTGATGGCTTCGAATCAGTATCGGGTGGATTCCATTTTATTTTAAATTTCACTGAGCTTACAGGTCAGCCCAGCATAAAATAAGCACCAGGAAATGCCTCGGGAAAGTAAATGGCGGCCGGCATAATACTGACCTCATCACACACCGAGCGCATTTGTTCCATACAAAATATAGATCTTCCTATGCGCTTTACTGCGTGTGAAAGGTTCTTTTACTTTACTTACTACTATAATCACTAAATATTATCTTTATATCAATCTGAATAATTGTAATGAATCTTGGAATGTGAATGATCGAATTAGAGAGGTTGAAAGCAGCGTAGGTGAGGTTTCTTAGACGAAAATTTCAGGTAAATTGGACTGCTGGAGTAACTAACAACGTGCGCAAGGAACAGGCTAATAAAGTAGACAATTACAAATATAAGGTGACAAGCAAATATTCTGTGGCCATGGAATGAGAAGAGAGACTTTAGAAAACATCGTGACGATTGGAAAGATCAGGAGTGGAAGAGTCAGGACCAAACCAAGGGAAATTGTGATGGATGGACTAGGTCAGTGACGTTTAGGAGTGCATCATTGAATTGTATCTAGAACATCAAGCGCTGAGATATATAGATATGCACGAACGCTTACGCTAGTTTGCTGAGCACAAGATGATGATGATGATGATGTATGATGATGATGATGATGATGATGATGATGATGATGATGATGATGATGGTGATGATGATAGCAATACAGTGCAAACCGCTTAAGGTGATCTCGGATGTGGCGAATTTCTATTGTGAAGAACTATGGTGTATCGTACTTTGTAAATGTACTACTTTGCTTGAACTCTTATAAGAGGAATATTTTTAAAAGAAGAACTATTTCTTGGGTCCCAAGTGAGTCGCCTTATCAGGTTTGCACTACACCATAAATGCAATTTTAAATCTTTTTAAAAAAAAACAACTCATAAGGAGAGGAGGGAACTGCACTAACCATGAGAAACCATACGTCTTTTAAGAGTTAATCCCTTGCATTCCGGGGGGTTATTACTTTAATTACTTCTGAGTCAGGAGACCGCTAGTTTAAAGTGACAACTGCCCGACACAAAAACAAGAGATAAAATAAGAGAATGACAAGCCAAGCGGTGACCAAGTACTCGTGTTCAGATCATATAGGAGCACTCCCGGTAATGAGGAACAGATCGGCATGGTATTGATTCAAGTAGACACAACATTAGTGCAGCCACGGTAGGTACGATGACAACGTATGCAAGTTCTCATTTTCTCGCTGTTTAATGTTTTTATTTATTTATTTATTTATTTTTGGGGTGCTCGCTTGCTCTGAACTCAAGCGTAGTTCATACACGTGCTACTACTTTTTGTGTACTGGGCTGATTTTTGCGTGTGGTTTAGCTTTACCTATTACCAGTACCCCTCGCTGTCAGGCGAACCCACTCCGACCTCAGAGGTACTTGTAATTTACGTCCCTAAGTCAAGGACCAGAAGTCAACATTATAGTCCAACCGACCCATCTTAAGTTCGAATGCCTGCATTTGAACCACTGATGTTGATTTGTTAGTTAACATTCTCACTTGTGTTCAACTCACTAATTTAAAAACAAACAGTTTAAGTTGCATGTCCTTTACAGGACGCTGCAATCAAACCCAGCATTTATTTGATGTTGTGATTAACTAGGCAATTTTGCGTTAAGTAATTTACCATTGCTTTATGAACGGTCAACGCTTCATACAACTGAAATCAAAGCAAAGCTGTCTACTTCCAAATCGACTGATTTAAAACCCTCCAATCTGTATAGGCCTTTCGGGGAAACTGCGTTTTCTTAATCCCTAAGTCACAGATGCTTCTGTATTATTTCTCACTATTATATACTTCTCAATTCTATAAACTTAAAATTCAAAGAAAACAAAAATGCAATGTGCATTTTAAAATAAATTAACTTGTGGACAATTATTGCTTCATAGTGCACTTATCAGAAGAAAAGGATTAGAAAAAACATCAACAAATAACCGTAGCAAGGGAAGGACTGGGCACGAGAGCAAAAACATTAAAACAAATCATAGATACATCTATCTAACAATGATTTAAAACGATGCAAAGTTGATATCTGGAAAGTGCCGTAAAGGAAAACAGAGACAACAAACATATGTGAATGGCAAGTCATCTAAAATGCGTATGTTTGACGTCACTGCATTTCTCATTTGCTGAAACTCCGTTGCAATTTCCAAACATACAAGATACGTCTGAAACGTCATGGAATGATATACAGTTTAGAAACACTGTTGTACCACACATTGTAGACAATATCACATCAAAACTGCCGCGCCTTTTCTAACTCTTTGAATAACTGACCAGAATTGAGAACAAGATCAGAACTATGAAAAGAAGTTCAACGACAGCTAACTGAAATGAAAATCAACAACTGGAATTAAGAAACAACAGGGCATCTGTTTAGAAGAGAACAATCAAACATACCCAGAAATGGCGTGAAAATAAGGATTCATTGACAGATATTGGCCATAAAACGAAAGAAACGCAAGAGAAGGAATTTTGAGGAGGATGCCTAGGTGATTGAAATGACGTTAACGCTGTCGCAGATTGCATCCTAGATTAGAAATCGATGAAGAACTACAGCTGCGTGAAAGTAAAGGATCGATGATGATTATAGAGGTCGTGTTTACCAGGTGTCAGGGGACATATTGAGTTCTGTAATGCGTCGTATGCCAACCCCAGACTCTGGGCTCTCACCAATACAACCAGTCAACAGCAGTGTCACTGCCAGGTTGTATTGTACAATGATAAAGCCTAACTAGTTCAGTATTTACCAAGGGGTACAAAACGAACTTGTATGTTGCACAACGTGAAAGACTTAGTTTCACGAGCGAAGACAAAAACAAGCTGCATAAAAACGATAATCATCGTGTGCCATGCCGATGAGTGTGGGCTGTTATGATTCGCTATCACATACGACTACCAGTATTTGATCTGTGTTCTTCAACTGATTATGAATGTGACCAAATCATTCTGGCATATAATCTTTGCCTTCTCTTTTCTCTCTTCAAAGAAAAAAAAAGAAAAAAAAAAAAATCAATTTTGCCAGTAATTTTGCTGTCTGAAATACCTAATTGGCATTGCTAAAGCAATTTTTTTTTCGCATATCCTTTACAGGACATCGCTGTCAACAGCAGCATCTTTCAGCTGCCTGTTGATTTCTTGGCAAGATTACGCTCAGTAGTTTGCCATTGCTTTCTGAGCGGCCGGCTCAATTATCCCGCAAGTCACCAGAGGGGGTCGAACCGCTTCCAGCTCTCGCCCGCTACAAGACTCTGCGTGATAAACGGGATTACGGAGAAAGTGTTGTAACCCCTCGGCCAGAGAGACCGGCTTAGAGCAAATTACCATGAACAAAATGAGAAGTATGGATTGATGTATTGAACAAAGCTATAGACTCTGAGCAGACACGAATTGCTTCTCTAACGTGTGCCAAATCTGAATGAACTAGGTAGCTTCTGTGTGGAAATATTATGGTAATGGTCTAGTAAACGAGGAGGGACTACGCGTGCATTTCACTTCTGCTGAACTATCTCAACGTCTGTAATGTAATATGCAATGTAATTCTAAGCAAGGTTGAAAGCAAATGTAGCAAGACTGTTAAAAGTTAACAACAAATATTGACAGGCTACAGTCGTAAGAACTTCAACGCGGAGCAAACACGGCAGGGGGTTTCTGATCATCAGAAGGAACCCCCTTCCCCAAGCATTTCGGACCATTAATTTCTTAATACTCTCTGGGGGCGCCAGGGTCGTGATTCCGGGCGTCTGTCCCCTGCCGTGGAGACGTTTGTTCGGTCATATTAGTTATCCCTGATAGTAAGCTTGTCCCTTTGCTGTTACCATGTCCATTCTCAAGCCCCCCCCCCCCTGGTGGGGAGAGACGTGCAACCAGTACCTGCCCCTTGGCACGTGTGGTCGTTGGATGCGAGCTTCATCCCCTGCCACGGCCTCTGTCGCCTCCATACGTCTCCGCTGCCATGTGCCTTCCCCGTGCCGCGTTCACGGCGCCGCACCCCGCTAGGAAGCTGGACCTTCCTTTCTCTTCGGACTCACCTCTGGTCTGTCTGCAACTGACTAGACCACGTAGTACGCATATCGCGTGAAAAAGTGAGGTTTTGGTTATTATTCAGGCATGTTAAATTGCGCTCGGTCTGGGTGCGTCATACGGTCGATTATCGCTATCTTGTGGAGGTTAGACGTCGGTCGACATTTGTGTGATTTACTGCACTCAGGCTCACCACTCACGCTTGGAGGACGGACTAAAGAACTGACCCGAGACGCTGTAAAGTTCGTGGTTTTGATTGAGAAATTGTTGGTATTGCAGTCACCGCGTCTAACCACACTAGTTCGGAGACTTGTCAACTCTAGGTTGTGACAATTCCACAGCCAGCACGAGGCCTTTTCTGCTGCCTCAGACAGTTGTTTCTGGGCCCGGGCTCTTGATTGTCCTTTCATCCCCATTCGCTTTAGGACATCAAATACGGAGTGGTGGACATGACCCCATGCGCCTACCTCGACGGTGAACAGCCTGACGGTGTATTCCTCCTGCCTAAGACTTGCGACCATGTCATATACTTCGCTAACTTGTACACGTGCTGCTCCTCAATATTGGACTCGTAAGGGACGGTCAGCTTAATCAGCGTTAGCTGCTTGGCTGACAAGGAGCTAAGTACGATGTCAGGTCGCAAGCCAAACTTACGGATCACCTCAGGGTAATTGCCACGGCCCTTTAGGTCTACGGTCAGTTCCCAGTCCCTCGCACCATCGAAGACGGTAGCAAGCGGCAAGTCGTCAGCCTTACCATTTTTGCGCCCCTCTCGGACGAAGGAGATCTCCATCGGCCTCGGCCTGTGTCCCTCTTTGTTAGCTTTCATTAGCGCCACGTCCACTATGGCGGCCAACTCAGTCAAGACTTTATTATGCCGCCATGTGAAACGCCCCTGGGTCAGGGCAACCTTGCAACCAGACAGCACGTGCTCCGCTATCTGGACTATGTAGGCTTTCGTCCCTCTTTGTTAGCTTTCATTCGCGCCACGTCCACTATGGCGGCCAACTCAGTCAAGATATTGTTATGCCGCCATGTGAAACGCCCCAGGGTCAGGGCAACCTTGCAACCAGACAGCACGTGCTCCGCTGTCTGGACTATGTGGGCTTTCGTACAGAGGGGACAGAACGGGTCGGTTGTTAACCCCCTCTTGGCCAAGTTGGCTGCTGATGGCAGGACATCGTAGAGGGCTACATAGGTTACTGTACAAGAACGGTCAAGTCTCAACTGCTTTTTCTGGCTAACCAATCTGATCCTTAAAAAACTTTACCAAGAATTATTCTAACATCAAAGGAGTCACGAGAACATGCTGTATTGTCCCAGCAGTAGAAATATGAATCGATTAACTTGATTTTGTTATCACATTCTAATGAGAATTAAAAGACAATAAAAGAGGCTGAAACATTCGTGGCAGGAAGACCCCATCTGTTGATCAAATGTCCCATGTTGTGCTCGTTTCGCGGCATTGTTTATGCTACTGATACAACAGAAATGATACACATCTAGCAAGTTCCAAAAAATATACAATTATAAATTTGTTTGCTGATGAAAGCTAGTCGCCGCAACGTCCTGTATGTGTCGTAATTCTGTTATGTAAAGCTGCACTACTCTGTGTCATTTTATATTGTTTACATTTTCACAGCTTTACCGCAGTTCCACTAAATTTTATTCAAAAAATATAAAAGAAAGGTATATGACTATGCTGGAAGAAATACAAAGTCAAATTACACTTACTTCCCTTGGGGGAGATATTCATTTCAAGATTTGTCATAAATGTGATGAGAGAAGAGTGATAAAGAATAGAGAAGTAGTAGTGATGTTTGGAGTAGGAGTGATGAAGAATAGAGAAGTAGTAGCACGCATACGGACTAGGCTTGAGTTCAAAGCCAGCGAACAAAAAAAATAAAAAATAAAACGACAACAACAAACAAACAAAACAATTCGTGGCACATGATGATGATAAACTCTATATATATCATTGGAATATCATTGGCTATCCTTTCCGGAAGTTGATAAAGTCACCCAATGATAAAGTAATAAAGCGTAGTTCGAAACGGAGCGAAGGGGAGTATATAGTGTTACTTAGTAAGTTAGAATAACCTGTTTCCTTACATTCTAATGTTATTAACGTTAAAAGTTTTATTTAACTTAACACCATTTCGTATTACACATCTCACCAAAAATTGGTCTATAGCCTTTCAAACGACTGCACATTTGAAAACAAGATCTATGGTCGGTCGTCTGTGGCCTCTGTCTGTGGGCATTTCACATTTGCAATTAAATTAAATAAAAATAATTTATTACATACAGCTCTGTTGTTTCTTAGTTTAATTAGTTATTTAATATATATATATATATGTGTTAATTCACGTTATCAGTAAGTTGAATAAGTTTATAGATAAGTCAGTTTACTATATTAATTACTACTATTTTATAATTTATTAATTATAATTAGAATTATATTTAACACACTACACACACCGGACACACAACACTCACTCAACAACCACACCACCTTCCACCTGTCGCTAGGTGTTGGAAGTTTTCATTACTCGATGGAATAGTTGAATATAGAATTTCTGTCGAACTTTGCACTCAGTACACAGTACTGTGTATGTGTATGTATGAACCTGCACATTTTTTTACTTTGTTACTCTTAAGTAATATAACTAGCATATATAGAGAATATTTAAAAATGTGGTTTTAAATTTTACTTATGAAATCATCACAGTGTCAGTTGGATACAGCTTGACAAGACGAATCCAACGGTATCTCAATGAAGACTACATTAGTTCTAATAAATATTAGAGTTATTAATATTTTTGTGTCATGATCTACAACCAGGAAGTGCAAAGGGATCTTAAGAAATGGGGGATTTTTTATCACGGCTCAATAAATTGGAAGCTGACAAATTCTGCCTTCTATTACTGTAGCTTATTTATTTTTAAACGAACAACATAGTACCATATATCATTGCGTCCGGGGTGGCGAGGCCTAACTTGACATATTATCTATTGGGAGAGTTTATTCGCAGGGCCCTGCGAATAGACGCTTTGTTTATTCGCAGGGCCCTACACCGGGAATAATCACGTGAGACCAGCACATAGGGCCCTGCGAATAGACGTTTTGTTTATTTGATTTTTGACTGACTGCTTTCGACTGACTGGCCTCATGAATTAACAAATAAACAAGGAAATGCTACGCATATAAAGTGCAGGAAAACCTGGTATATGTGAAGCGGGTTGAAAAGAGAGAAGAGAGAGATAGATAATGAAGATAGTGTGCGAGACAGAGATATGAGAAAGATGTGATGAAAGACATAAAAAAGTGATAAAGACAAGAAAGAGAGAGAGGGGGAGGGAGATAGAGAAGAAGAGAGAGAGAGAGATGTCTGTATGCCTCTCTATATGTCCGCCTGTCTGTATGCCTGCCTACTTAACCACTTTCGTGTCTCACTACCCACCTACCTAACCAACTATGAATATTACAAAGAATTATCGCCGAAGCAACGGAGTACGTGCTTTGTGCTCGATACTTTTGACAACAGCCAGCGGGGAGAGAATGAAGCGGAGGAGAAGAGGTAGGGGAGAGGGGGGAAGGAAAAGGAAGAAGAGGGCTGGAGCCAGAAGGGGTAGAAGGAAAACGGATCGTTTGGGACTCAAAAATGTGTGGGTTGGGTATTGGAATTGCCGTAGTGCAAAGCAACGAGGACCAATACTGGAGAAACTGGTACTAACTAAATTACACTCACTTTAAACATCACAATTCTAAATACCCAAAGAGATGAAGGATTGACTTTCACCCAATGAATTGCTGAAAAATAAAAAAAAAACATTGTCCGGCAAGGAAACGAACGATTGACATTTGACTTTCACCCAATTAATTGCTGAACAATTAAAACAAAAAAATGTCCGGCAAGGAAACGAACCTCGAGCTCCCTCCCGCCCATCTGGCGGGGACACTATCAACTATGCCACTGACGACACATTTTCCAATCAACGAAAATGTATAATATAGCCGCAAACTTACGTTAAATCACGTGACCAGCCGTGCCCTGCGAATAGACGCTTTGTTTATTTGCAGGGCCCTGCGAATAGACACTTTGTTTATTTGCAGGGCCCTGCGAATAGACACTTCCTTATCTATTTTTTGATAGGATGTGCCGTGACTTAATTAATAATTAAAAATGGCCGCCAATTGTTTATTATTCATTAAAAGTCTGTCGCATTGCTAACGAACCTGGCAAGATGTATATTTTATTGTGTGTTTTGGTAAAAGGAAAGTAAAGGTCACATTCCTCTTTCAATAGGGTGTGGAGAAGATCGAGATCAACTTCATTTCACCTGGCTTTACCCCATATGGCTCGGTCTCTTTCCGCAGGGCCACTTGCCGAAAGCATCATATAAAGCATGAGAGTCTCAGTCTCCGAGAAAAATGCACTCAACTTTTAAGTATTTTCGATAGGATGTGCTGTGACCTAATTAACAGTTAAAAATAGCTGCCCATTTATATTAATTAAATGTCATGTGAAATGTCCATCGTTAGTGAAATAACAATTCGTGAAAATGTACTACTCGCTTTGTCTTGATGCACCCATTGCATTGCGACAGCTTCATTTTGTTGATTAAATATTATGCAATAATGTAAGTAAATAAGTTTGTAACTGCTGCATAAATTAAGCAGTCATTTTTGCTAATAATTGATTTCTACTTCTGCTCTATAATTACACTATTCTGTATCTAAAAGTGAGCAATTAATATTACATACTAACTTTTTAAAAAACCATAACTTGTTTCACAGTATTTTATTTAAATTTAAATATGTACTGCTGCGCTGCTAAGAAAAAAGTACTCCGTGCTAAAATTATGCAAGTGTATAATACAGGAGGTATAAAACAAATTAGCTTACTGTTCTTGAATAAACTTAAAGAAATTCAAGAGAAGAAAGTTCTAAGCGACAGTCGCTTGCAGCCTAGTAGATAGACCACAGTAGCATTTATTAGAGTTGTTTTCCCCGATCTGTGTGGTTTGGTTTTCAAATACATTGAATCTAAAGCAGACGTAGGTAAAAACTGGAAGTGACTGGAGGGTCGCAAAAAATCTCCCGGGGGGAAAAGGCCTCTGCCTCTCCCCCCCCCCCCCTCCCCCCCAAACACAAAGGCCGATAACTGACATTGCTAATATAACTCAACAGCACAGAAACACCACAAAAGTCAAAGAGTTGAGACAAATGTAAAGTTTTAAAAAAAAGTAGTCACAAAAAGAAATTTTAAATTTGTGTTTCATATATTTACTATTATTGTATTATTTTGTTTACTGTTTAAAACTGTTTTTCATGAAGTGTTTTAGTTTACAGTTTGATAGGTAAAGTACAGTAAATAACACATTTAATGAATCTTTAAAGTAAACAAATGTACAGAAGAGTAAAGACTTTCAAAGTCAATTAAGTATTTATTCACACATACACTTACACATTTGTGATAGAATAGTCTCTGAATAGCACACAACTAGGCATCCTTGCCAGACCCAAATAATTTTTAAAAATTGGTAAATTTATTTGATCTCTCTCTCTCTCTCTCTCTCTCTCTCTCTCTCTCTCTCTCTCTCTCTCTCTCTCTCTCTCTCTCTCTCTCTCTCCCCCTCCCTCCCTCCCTCCATCCCTCCCTCCCTCCCCCTCTCCCTCTCTATCTCACACACACATACACACCCACCCAACACCACACCACACCCCCTCGGTTATTTCTGCATCTAATTCTATATTTACATATAGTTTTGCAATAATTATGTATATTTTGTAATGTTTTACCATCAGTGGTATGTAGATTCACCGGTCTGGTCTTCCATCTAAGCATAGAACACAAATAGGTGTATCAATTTTTACAACCTGGCAGCCACATATTTTCTGCACCTCTCTTTTACTAATGTCGAAATCTTAATTTCATAAAAAATGTCCTCGTATAATTGACAAAGAGACTTGAATGAGGCATCACTGGATTTCAATTTCTCAGCTCTATAAAAATTTTAACATTAATTTTTGAAATTTTATTACAATACTTAATACATGTAGTTTTGTCTCTTCTGAAATTAATTTTGGCCATTTAATCCATTGTCATTCAACAGTCAGTCTTGTTACGTTTTCAGGAGTGTTTAGTTCACTAACTTAATCCCACCAAAAGCGTTCAGACCAAATATTGCTACGGTAAACATAAGTGAAGCAAATCTTCATGGTATATTAAATTCTGCACCCGGTTTCAGCTGGCTGTGTGGTGAAGGGGTTAGAATGCAATTCGTAATCCCGTACATTGCGTTCAAAACACAATTGTGGGCTATTTGGCAGCAGACAGCTTTGCATTGTTTTTCATATAATGGTATGTGTGCTGGTCGTTCAGAAAGCAATAGCAACTACTTAATGTAAACTTGCTTTAAAAAATCACCAACAGCCAAAAAGGCTGGGGTTGACTGATGTCCTGTAAAGGATATGCAGCTAACTTTAACTTGGTTTTATTTGTGGCTTCTGAGGAGGGATGAGTGGGCGGTCCTTTTGGGGAGAGGTGGAGGCTGTAGGTTGATTGGGGCGTTAGAGGTTAGTCGTAAACAATGGGGATGTTTTGGGGCGTGTTATGGGGAGAGGTGGACTTTAAGACTTGGCAGGGTTGAAGGGAGAACGAACACATTATATTTTCAAAGGGGTCTCAAATTGGGCATGCGGGCCTGTCTTAAATTCATCCCTTTTAACCACTCACCTTTTGTAGGAGCAGGTCAGCAGGGAGATGGATGCCAGGGTGGCTTCTCCACATGATGTTGTATGGACAGGGGCACAGATGTGATTCAAGATTTGTGATTTTGTGAGATGGTAAACCATGACTACCCATACTTTTTATAAAAAAAGCATAAAGATAATTATGAAAAATGCATTAAATCAATGTTTCAGCTGAGCAGACAGCCTGAGTTGAGATCAGTAATAGACTTTAAAAAGTCGGTGAAGTTGAACTAGTGCAAGATGATAATTTTAATTGCGATAAAATGATGCAATTGTTTTCAGTATTTTGTATACAGATTTGTTTTCAATAACTGTATACCTATTTTGCTATATTTCAGGTTATTTTTCCAGTTTTTTCATGTGTGTTCTCAGTTTATACTAATTTACGGAGTCCGGTTGTCTGCCCGTTATCATCATGGATTTAGCAGTCCCTGGGAATGAAATCAAAGTTGCCATTAGAGTTCGGCCATTGTTGATAAAGTGAGTGGTTTTTATTCTGTAATTTAAAAATAAAAATAATAATAATTTTGTTATTGTTGAATATGCCAAAGAACTATTTGGTTTTTATTTTACTCGCTTTGAACTCCAGCTTAATTCATATTCGTGCTGCTATTTCTAGTGCACTGGACTGATGTTTGCGTGTGGATTAGCTTTCCCTGTTATCACTGTCCCTTGCCATCAGGTGAACCCTCTCCGACTTCAGAGTTACTTGCGATTTACATCCCCACGTCAGGAGGTTTACATGGCCGAATGGATAACAACGCATGTTCTTAAACATCCGGTGTGCTGATGTTGAGGTTAGCGGTTCATCCCCTACACCAGACAGCTGGACTAAAATGTTGATCTGTCGTCCTTGACTTGGGGATGCTAATTACAATTACCTCTAAGTTGGAGGGGGTTCGCTTGGTGGCGAGGGACACTGTATAGGGAAAGCTAACTCACTTGCAAAATTCAGTCCTTAACTACTATAAATAGTGTGTATGGACTACACTTGAGCTCAAAGCGAGCGAGCAACAAAAAAAAAAATCCCCACATCAAGGATGAGAAGACAACATTTTAGTCCAACTGATTGGTGTAGGGGTTGAACTAGCTACCTCGGCATCAACACACCACATGTTTAAGAGCGTGTGCTCTTATCCATTTGGCCATGCTGACCGCCATTGTTTGATATGTGCAATTCTCACACAGTCTGTTGCACTGAATGAATGCCTCAATATCCTCAAGTCAAAACATAGGAAAGAGATATGGAAAAGTATACCCTCAGGTAATAACATAACTAGAGATGATGGAAGCTCTGTAAGAATACAACAGAAAAATTAACTGAGTTATGAGAGAAAACCATTTGATACATCACATGTCAGTTTATTATTACACTTCTAAACAGTCAGTGGCAATTGATTGGTCAGGTCTAAGAACAGTCAACCTGATGAATCATAGAATAAAAACACTCGTCATGATCAAAGATGAAAGGATTGAAAACAAAACTGGCACAGACATACAAGGGAGTTTGGTTTTCAGCAAACCAGTGCACAAAAGAATTAATATTTTGTCTACAAATGCTAACTGAAAAGTAAATGGTAGTTTAGAAGCATTTATTTGTGTGTAAGTCAGGGGTAGAAAAACCTTGGCGTCCTGGTTGCCGTGGCACCTGGAAAATTTTATCTGGTGCCTGAAGTTTCAAATTTAGTTCTAAAAATAAAAAATAAATATTTAAAGTCCCCTTTTAGAAATATCCATTACTTGTTTTTAAAATGTGTACAGTTTTTGTTCTTCAGCCCATGTTTTAAAAAAACATGTGCTGCCACATGAGGAAAATAGGTTGCCTCCTGAATCATGTTTAGATTCTTCTTCTACTGGTGTAAGTGACCATTTGAAGATTAATCACAAAGTTTAGCATGGATAATTAAGATGATTTGAAGTAATAGCTACTGATAGAAAAGACATCAGCTGTCTCAGTAAGTTATACTGAGATTTTCTAGCTAGTTTTTACTGTTACTAGAAGTGACTCAGCACATATAAATATAAAGAAATGCATAGGGTAAGGATGTGTATGTTTTATCTGTCCTTGAACGGTTTGAAAGAACAACTAGGATGTATTATTGCTGTACGATCTTTAGATATACAGTTCACCTAGCAGAACTTAAGACAATCGTGAAGAGCTTGGTAAACATGAAAACAACATAAGTATTTAATGTGAATTAGGTGCTCACATAATGAAGACAAAAACTCTGATTGGCAAGGGAGTTTAAAAAATCTTTAAAAAGACTGGAGAATATCTCAAACAAGTCAAATGTTTCCTCAATCTGATCACATAATAATAGACAGTGGAAGATATGAAACCAAAATAAAAAAGAAATCTGAATGGCCAGTTGTTTTATTCCATAGCAAGTGAATTAACATAACAGTCATCATATCACTTCAGAATGAGTTATACAATACTGTTTATAGGGGTAGAAAAACTGAGGCTAAATTGGACAAACTCTTAGTGACTGAAAAGGATAGTGAAATTTATATGCGAGACAACATTGCACTTATAGTTTATATATGTTAGTCGCGGTTCCAACTTCACAGCTAAGGGTCATCCCCATAATGCTCCATTCCTGTGCCAGTGAATATCACACAAAATACTCCTCACTGTCCCATGTGAAAAGTCGAACAGACAGTAGTCTCGACAAACCCAACAGACCGCACAGGTATACTATGCAATAGGCTGCTGCCAGAATGCCAACACAAAAGTCCATCATTTCAAGTGAATGAAAGGGGAGGGGAGATGTTAATTTGCTATATAATTGTTTAACAATTAATTTTTTTGTAACTCACACTTTCAGGGAACAAGTAGCTGGCATGAAAAGTAGATGGGTCTGCACAGATAAAATGATAAGTCCAGACAGCAGTCAGTCTTCAAATGCAAGTTATATCTTTGGTATGTAGAGATTAAATTTCTGTTTGCCTCACCTTCACTGTAGTTGATCAGGTGACTTGCAGAGAATGGGTAGCAGGCCTCACAGAGTTTGAGGTGCAACAACTGATCCAGACACACATCAAGGTGACATAGTGATCTACACCGATGGGTCAGTGGTGAGAAACAGATGTAATGGTAGAGGTTTCATCGAATAGGCTAATGGACAATGCTTGTAAATGGAGAGTCTGGCATATGAGACAACGACCTCCAGCATGAGAATTGGGGTGGAAGCAGTAACAATGAGATTCCGTTGTTTGAGGAGACCACTGCAACACACATTGCATTCATTACAGAGTCAAGGAGCATGCTTTGTAAGGTGGAGAAAGGAATGTTTCGTGTGAGATGGCTATCCTCGCTTCAGAGGTCACAGATTATGAGAATTGTATGGATATTTTGCATTGGCCGTGCGGGGGAATGAACAGGCTGATAGGTTGGCAGGGAATGCACCTCTTGGTGGCAGAGTTGAGCTGAGCTAATAACTGACATCATATGTGCTCCACCCCCTCATTCAACAGCCAGCGAATAGTCACACTACTAATTGTTCCCACCGCTATCTGATTGAAAGTTCTTCTGGTCTTCCCTCTGTTTTGAGATTCTACCAGAACCCCTGCCAATCCCCCGCAATTTCATCCTTTCCACATACAGGTTCTCAATCTGTTCCTCCACCTGGTCCCACAGATACACAACCACCTCTCCCTTGTCCATTGGTAATCGACCACCAAGAGGTGCAATCCCAGCCAGCCTATCAGCCTGTTCATTCTCCCAAACTTTCGCATGGCCAGGGCAAAGCATCCGTACAATTCTTACAATCAGTGACCTTTGAAGCGAGGTGAGCCATTCCACAAGAAGCATTCCTTTCATGGTGCTAGATTACTTATGGACAAGGGAGAGGTGGTCGATCACCTGTGAGACCAGATGGAGAAGTTGGGGGTACAGATTGAGAACCTGTGTGTGTGGAAATAATGATATTGTGTGGGGTCGGCAGGGGTTCTGGAAGAATCTCAAAACTGAGAGGGAAGACCAGGAGAACATTAAATCAGATAGCAGTGGGAACAATTAGCAGTGTGACTCTTTGCTGGTTGTTGAAAGAGAAGATGGAGCGTGTACAGGAATGTCCTGAGTGCAGTGATGTTGGTTCTTGGCTCAACTCAATTCAATGTACTTTGTGATAGAAACTGATGAAATATGTATTAGGGGTTTTGATGTAATAGACTGGTTTTCTCTAAAAATGACCATGTTTGTTGTATATATGTTTGATTTTAAATTCAGTTTCAAATTTAAACTCTAAATGTATCAGATATGTTAGATATAACAGATTTCTAGTAAATCTAATATCTTTGTAGTCTGTGCTACAATGATTTTTGTACCACATATGCTGTTAATCATGAGTGTGTCTATGTGTGTTCAGTTTTCAAAACTGAGCAACTCATTATCCATGTGGGTGGTAATCCCTTTCAGATTAATATCCAAAATTGTGGCTAATGCAGTAACAGGATTATTAATCTGAGACTGGATTGGGTCCTAATTATAACTTCTCTTTTGAAGTTGAATGGGGTAGGGGTTATGGAAAAGGGAAGAATATTGAGCCAATTGTCACTCAGACTGGCATTGAGTTTGTGTAGCTTTTCCTTGCAGAATCTATCCATATCATTCTTGGTTTTCCTTGTGCTCTACAGCCAGAACAGCTTCTGTTGTATGTTATTTATGACATGTGGTTGGCTGGGCTTCATTTTTGCACATCTAATATCATCATTTTTAATGATGTATCTCTTAATGAAGCTGGTAGATTTTCTCGGTAGTCTTTGAAAATGTCATGTTTTTCAGGAAAGGAAGCATAAGAAAAGGGAATTGTTTGAACACTTTCACTAAAAAGGGAGTTACATGTGAGAGTGTTGGCTTCAATGCACCAGGTTTAATCTCATATGGCTCTGGGCTCTGTCTGCAGAGATGGCTGCTGAAATCGTAGCACAGGGCATGAACTCCGTTTTTCTAGTGATGTCCTTTAGGAGTTTCTGAGAAAGTTGCTATCGGGAACTGAATTTTGGAGTCCAGAAATGAACCTCATCGACCTTTGGATTTTGCTTGTCCTATTCTGTTCTTTATCTCTGCGATACATCTTTCATGTGTCTAGGTATTTGAATTTCTCATATATGTTTGTTTCCATATTTTATATTGCAGATCGAGTTTTTGATGAAAGCGTATCAAACAAGATGGTATACGATGAACTGGCTTCTGACATAGTCAAACAGGCCATGATAGGCTTCAATGGTGAGTTTATTTCAACAAGTGTAATATTCCACACATAGTCACAGTTGTGTATCAGTTTTGGTTAACCCTTAACCGGCAGACTCCTGTCCGTTTTTTAGCCCTGAACGGGCAAGATTTTTTCAGGTTCGGTAAAATTTTGGGTTACGTTAGTAAAAACATCACAAATAAGGTGTTAGTCAACCGATTTTAGTTAAATAAACAACACAATGAAGGACAAAGGATGCAGAATATGTTACTCACATGATTGTTGCCGGTAATCCATACATGAACACAAATATTTGCGAAATTCAGCATAATGTTTGTGACTCAGTCATCTTTACGGCAATTTACAAACATTTTCAGAATCATAATCACTTTCTTTAAAGTCCGACTCACGACTGCTAATGCAAAGTAACGCTGATCACTGATATCTAGCTCCGATTAATAGTCAACTTCGTGCCCTTCAATGTCATTTAAATTGAACCTAGCGAAATCTCGGCTATCACTTGAAGAATCGCCGAAATCCATTGTGAAAAACTAAGCAAAAAAACCCTGAAAGCTATTTAAAAAATACGTTCAAATTCATAGTAGGCGCTTGCAAATGGCAGCCACGTTGTCAAGCTATCGGCGAAAGTAGCCATCAGAAGTATCATAAAGCAGAGAGATCGCGTTTTTACAATGCATAATAGTATCGGGCGGTTTCAAACGCTTTGCCCATTCGGGGGTAGAAACGTTCCCGGATGCTTTGCCCGCTAAAGGGTTAAGGGTAACAAATGATTTAATTTCCCAAGTGATTTTTTTTGTTTTTTGTTTTGTAAGAGCTGCAGTGGCAGAGTATTTAGTGCACTTGCTTACCAAGTCACTGGTGTGGGTTCAATGCCCAGCATTGGCAAGGTTCTCCTTCTCAACCAGCACAGTTCTGGTGTTAACCCGCTCTCACAAAATGGGGGATGAATAATTGTCTGGGAAGGACAGGTGGAAGAGAATTAAATTAGCCACCCCACTTCATACCATGGCTTAGGATATGTGACGGCCTAACACTTCACACCACAGTGGCTGTATCTGTCATTTTAACTTTTAAATGGTTTCCAAGAAATCTGGATTTATGTCATAATGAATGCCTTGCCAAAATCATAATTGGCTTACAATTTTTCTGTTGGTATAACCATTATGATCCCAAGCAATCTTCTGTCTTGGGACAAACAAGTGATAGTTTTCCTGAACTTTATGCATCTACATGGTGTTTGTTCTGTCATTAGCTATTGTGTTGGGCTGTTTCAGTGATTACCCAACTCTGTGGCATGCAAGCTGTGCATCCAAGTGAATCACAGAGCTGTCCACTTGTATTAGTGTATGTTTTATTCCCC
The DNA here is from genome assembly GCA_963921405.1 of Cepaea hortensis. Classification (NCBI taxonomy): domain Eukaryota; kingdom Metazoa; phylum Mollusca; class Gastropoda; order Stylommatophora; family Helicidae; genus Cepaea; species Cepaea hortensis. The sequence goes on from OY992891.1 coordinate 57,402,842, forward strand.
AGTTGGACTGGATTCTGCTTTCTTCTGCTTCTTTGTGCACCTTCAGACATCAGTGATTAAATTCAAAGAAAGCTGCAGTCATCTCGAACCTGTTGACATCTACATTGAGTTTGGGGCTGTATGAAAAGACGTCTTCATTGCACTTAAAATGTTTCATTAATCCCCTGACCTTCATTTTATCTGGTCACACAAGAAAATACTTGTCTACATTCACACTAACTCCATAGCACCAGTGAGAATCCCTGAAATACACACAATATAAATATTTGGCTAGTGAGTAGCTTAGTTGGCTTACTTTCTTGGGGTCTTAAGATGTGTGGTGTGCACACGGGGGCCTCCTGTTTTCACACCCATGTCCAAGAATTCACTACCCAGGGATGAGCAGGATGTTTAACATCCTTGATTAACGTTTTGTTTTTCAATTCGCTCACTGTAAACTCAAGCATAGTCCATATATGAGGCTACTACTTCTAGTGCACTAGACACATTTGTGTGAGTGGATTAGCTTTTCCTATTACCAGTGTCCCTCGCCATTAGGCGAACCTATGCCGTCTTATGGGGTACTTGTAATTTACGTCCCCTAGTCAATATTTTAGTCCAACTGACCGGTGTAGGGACTGAGCACACTACCTCAGCATCAGCAGACCAGAAGTTTAAGAGCGAGCGCTCTTATAGATTCAGCCATGCTGATCTTCACTGATTTTGTGAGAATAATTGTCAACATCTAGACTCGTATTAGTACTTCTTGAGTTAGCACTGGATGGTGTACCTCTAAGCCAGTGGTTCTCAACCTTTTTTGGCCCGTTCCCCCCCCCCCCCCTTCACCATATTTTCAGAACGTCATTTCCCCCTTTCGTATTTCCTACCTAAAAATCCCGCCCCCGCCCCTACACAGTATACATAATAATGGAAGCTAAATTTAATAGCACATACTAAAACAAGTCTAGATGTCCACATAAAACATGATTTGTGGGTCTTCTTACTTTATAAATTGAATTTTAGAAGGGTGAGACGTACAGAACTGTACAGTATGAAGGGAAAAACAATATCAAGCAAATCGTTTCTTGTATTAACGCGATCTTGAAATAATCTTAATTCCCCTCTGGAAACCCTAAAATTCCCCACTGGTTGAGAACCACTGCTCTAAGCCATAGCAGCTTTCATGGTTTGCCCATCTAAAATTTGGAGGCCAGATGTGATGAGACCTTTCCTTTAGTTATGATGCCATAGTGGTATTTCTGAAACAACCCAGCACTTAAATTCAGCCTTCATACAGTTAGCATAACAGATGTATCATGGTGTGGCATATGTTATTATTGGTTATCTCTTAGAAAAAGTGATGTCACTGTACTCACTACATGTGTATAAGTGCTCCGTCTCTGCAGATATCAAAGTGAATGGATGTTAACTACACCCTTCACACTCTGGCTAGATACACATCTAACACGTTCCCACATTCAGCAAATGGCACTAATTGCAGTTTGCATTTGATGTCCTTTCAGTAAATTGCCTCATTGCATGCGGTATCATTACACAAAAGTCTTTGTATGATCCACTTGTGCTTTTGAAGATTAAATAAGTAAAAGTAAAGGGCTCTTCTACACACCTTAAAGTGCATTGAGCATATGGTGCTAGACACAATTTTATAGACTAATCAGAACTGGATGTGTGATGTGGTCAGTTTGATGCCGGTCACCTTTATTGCCCGGGACATTTCCAGGTACTCATCTTAGGCTGGGTTGACCTGAGAGCTCAAGTCAATTTTCAAAATCTGCCTTGATGTGGATTCAAATTCATGGCCACCACACCATTGAAGATTAGTCCATGTGAAAATTGTCCAATGTAAGCTCTCTAAAAGTCAAATTTGTTTGTGTGCATAGTCAGTGTAATACATGAACAAAACAGGTAATATCTTATTCAAATTCAGCATGCTGTCATTCATTTCATTTTGTGGCCTGACAATTCTTACATTTGAATAATGTTCACTTACAAGTTTTTATTTGGCGCTCATATCTGCTTACCAGTGTTATTCCTCTGAATTAATCTTCATTTACCTGTTCATTTGTGGTTGTATTTTGTCCCCAGGTACTGTTTTCACGTATGGCCAGTCAGGGTCTGGAAAGACCTATACTATTGACGCGTTGCGGACATTTGCAATCAAATCTGCATATGATTATATTGAGAATGTGAGTATCTGGATCTTTAGATGGTTTCAGTTTTACTTGTCTTCTCTGTTGTCAGAGTTTTTGCCCTTACTTGGGTATAATGGGTGGGTCCTTCTTGAATCCACATGGTGTCGTCTTGTATGTGAGCTGGCACTATCTTTCAGATGATATAATCTTGGCTCTATCTAAAACACACCATAGCTGCCCCTGCACTTACATATTTATTGATAACACTGCTTTGAGTACATAGGTCGAATCACACTGTCCACCATTACCACTTATAAAGCACAAAAAATAGATAGTATGTTTATATCTTCGAATGGTTCACTTCTTAGTTTATTTTGCAATCTCACGCAAAGTATTTCACATGTAACAAGTTACTTCAGTTATTCTTTTTTAACTTGACTAACTATATTATCTACAACACTAAAGCTGGATCATCATACTAGCAAATTCGCTACATTATTCAAAGCAGTACCTGGTTTCTGTGAGGTGTCCATCGCAACTTCTAGAAACCAAATGATCCTCGTTGTGTTAGCTGAGTTGGCTCAACACTGAGACCCTCACGTGGCCCCTATAATCCATGGTTCAGACGTTCTGCTTTAAAGTCGTCCTTTTTGTCATGATCCCAAACATGGATCATGTTCATTTAAATGTGAGTGCTATGTATAAATGTGAAATGTGGATGATGAGTAGACAAGCTTAAAAACATCTAATGGAAGTGGAAATGTGGCTTCTGAGGAAAATGCAAAGAATACCATGGGCAGAAAGAAAAACCAATGAGCAAGTCCTACAAGAAGCAAAGGAAAACCGAACTGATTAGAAATTAGACATAGTCAGTCAAATTTGTTTGGGCATATGAGAAGAAATCGACTACAGAACTTGGCGACAACTGGCAGGACTGAGGGGGAAAGAACAAGAGGAAGGCAGAGAAGTAAATATCTGGATGGTTTTTCCACATGGCATAGTCAGGACAAGAACACAGAGCTGATCCACGACTCTGGTGATCGAGTGAGATGGCAAAACATGATCGCCCACGCTTATCGGCATGGTACATGATAAAGGAATGATCCTGATGCAGAACCTTCAAACCAGGAGGACAATCTGTCTGTCAGAGTTTATTAGCGTAGCTTCTAATGAAGCCCATAAACTCATGTCTGGGTGTCTAGTATATAGGATGTGAGAGTAGGTTCACACACATTGATGTGCTTGGCCACCGTGGCAAGGTTGTGAATTGACAGAAAAAGAAAGACCAACAATATCTGTTGTCCTTTGCACAACACGGCTAGTCAGCTGGGCAAGATAGCAACTGACCTTCATGCTAGGTGTGTCCCATCATCAGTGCTTTCATGAAAAATAGAGAGCACACATTTAACAAATGCATGTAGCAAATATATAGTGAAGTTGTATCTGTAAAATCTCGACACAATTCACTCAAGCTGCAAGCACCGCAATATAGGTGTTAATAGAAAATTTCAGTTGATTAATCTATAACATATGATACACCACCTGGGGGATATGAAACAAATACAACTGCTAGTGTGAGTATGCTTAACCCTTTACAGGGCAGACGTTTGTCCATTTTCTAGCCCTGAACGGGCAAGATTTTTGAGGTTTGGTAAAAATTTCGGGTTACGTTAGTAAAAACATCCCATATAAGGTGTTAGTCAACACATTTTAGTAAAATAAAAAACAAAATGGAGAAAGCGTGCAGATTATTTTACTCACGTGAATGTTGCCAGTAATCCACACATGAACACAAATATTTACAAAATACAACATATTTGTGATTGTCAGTCATTTATACTGCAGTTTACAAGCACATTTTCAGAATCATAATCACTTTTTTTAAAGTCTGACTCACGACTGCTAACACTGATCACTGATATCTAGCTCCAATTAATAGCCAACTTCGTGCCCTTCAATGTCACTTAAATTGAACCCAGCGAAATGTCCGCTATCACTTGAAGAATCGCCAAAATCCATTTTGAAATACAAAGCGTAAAACCCTCAAAAACTATTTTAAAAATCCATTCAAATTCAAAGTTCACGCTTGCAAATGGCAGCCACGTTGTCAAGCTATCGGCATAACCGAAAGTAGACACACGGAAGGCTCGGAAAGCTGCGAGATCGTGTTTTTACAATGCTTAAGACACGATGATTAAATAGGAGCTCAGAATGTTCCAGAGTGGGAATTATCCTTCTTTAACAAAGTATACATTTATCAGAATATAGAAAAGCTTGACTATTGGTAACATTTACATACATCCAGTCTTAGATCCCTCAAAAACCGAGTTATCCCGATAGATTTTGATACATAGAAACATCAGCTGCTTCCATTTAGTTCTAGTTTAAATCCAGTTCAGAATCTGTGAAACACCAGATGTTTTCCTGAAAGAGATTGATACATAGAAACACCAGCTGCTTCCATTTAGTTCTAGTTCAAATCTTTCAGGTGCAAGAGGTTGAAATAGAGATTGAAGCATTAATACATTTTGTTTTGGTTCAGATTTAGTTTCCAGTCTATTCTGTATCAGATTTTGTTCAGATTTAGTTTCCAGTCTATTCTGTATCAGCTGCTTTACCCAGGTGCCATTGAATTAATTTTTATATTTTTGAGAGCTCTTGTATATAACATTTGATGTGCAGTTCACATCTACAGGATCAGCACAATGTGAATCAAATCTAGAACAAATTGTTATTTGTAGCAGCAGAGTACCTGATGACAGCAAAATAACTGAATTAGATGTAGTTTTTTCTTCTTAAAGTCCTTGCTGTGTGGCATTGGTGATCTTGTCTGTCCACAGCCATCGGTCTCTTATGTTGTGAATCATTTCTGATGCTGATGTTCCTCCATGCCATGATTTCAAACTGTCCAGCATCTTCTCTCTTGGTCTCCTCTGCCTCTCTTTCTCACCATCCTTCCCATTGTGACAACATACTTCAGTTTTCCCTCCTCATGATATGCCTAAACACTGTCTTGTTTTGATGCCAGTAACCAGTTCTCTTTGTGAGTTAACCTCTTTCAAGATGTCTTCATTGGTCTCTCTATCCTTCCACATGTTCTCATCATTCATCTGTGAAACCACATTTCTGCGGCTTCCACACAATTCCACACTTGTCTGCTAACTGTCTAGATGTATCAGTTTTCTGAATTGACATATTTGATTGTTGCCCTTTGAATGATGGTGTTGTGTGTATACTGACAATATTTGATTTCTTTCCCAGTGTCCGGCTCGAGAGTTTCTGATGCGTGTTTCGTATATTGAGTTATACAATGAAAAGCTTACAGATCTTTTATCTGACTGCAGTACAACATTGACGATCCGTGAGGACTGTGTGAGTCAGCAGTTGCTTTTTAGATTTTATTTCACTAATGATTACAGGTTTCAAAGCGACCCATGAAAATGGGAACAAGTGGGAACAGAAGAGAAACACCTTAAATTTACACATCTTTGTCGGAAAATTAGAAACAGAACTGAAAATGAGATCCAATTATTGGTGATATATTTGTATTCACCTCATTTTCAACATAAACAGTACAGTACACCTAAGTGTACACATTGAATATTACTTGGGAAAGTGAAAATGATGTCATGTGGAACAAGCTTGTCAGGCATGGCAGGAGGTGTGCTATAACCAAATTTGCTTCAGCGTTGCCTGAATGTCAAGTTTTAAAAAAATTCATGACAGACTTCCTACTCCTGTTTACAGTGCATGGCAACAAGAGCTTTATAAAATCATGATTGTCGTGCTTTTTCTCTTCCGTGTGATGGATACACAGCAAAGTTCTCTTCTTATTGTTGAGGATGATGAACATATTTGAGACACAGTCTGTTCTGAGTCAGGTGGCAGTTTGTTTCAGTCGTTCATCTGAGTGCAAATGCTTCAGCAATAGGCATTAGACCAGTGTTTCCCAACCTTTTGTGTGCCATGCCCCACTTAAGCCTTTCTAAAATTCATATTGCCCCCCTCCCCTGCCCCACACCCCCCCTCAACATATACATTATTTTTAATATTCAAAAATTGAAATGTTCACTAAAGAAACTTGAATGATAGGTTTTAGGAAGAAATCACTAGGTAATTATTGAGCAAACACAGTAAGTACATTTTCAAAACATATAATGGAGAACTGAAATTCAAGTACAAAATAATTTTAATGAAAGATTTTTCTATATTATTTTAATTATTAGTAATTATTTATTATTTAAATTTAGTGAGATCCTTGCGCTTGATGCTTGTTGCAAAGAGATCTTATGTCAGGTTCCAATTTAGTTAACTTCAGTCTCAAATCTCCCCGTTTTGTTATATTCAGCCGATTTCTTCCATTTTCGAATTGCCCCCCTTAACAGTCAAATTGCCCCCCTGTGGGGCGTGGGCCCCACGTTGGGAAACACTGCATTAGACAGTACTGAGCTTGTGCTGGGTAGAAATGATAAGGCTAGAGCTTCAGTGTGAATAATATGTCGACTTTTTATTAATATGTTATATAACTTTTGATAATGAAACTAAGTACCTGATCCAGGTGTAAAAAGTGAGTGTGTGGAGTTAGGAACTAGTTTTGTTTTAATGATGTAAAAACTTGGCTAAACTCAACACTGCCCTATACTGTTGCCGACCTGTTGGTGTATATTTTAATTAATTTTTACAGTTTTTATGTGACTATTTTAGAAGTAAAGAAGTGTTTCAGCCATGTTAAAAAAAAAAAACGCACAATTCCTTATATTTTTTGTCTGTCTACCAGAACATACTGCATCTCTTCTTCTCTCTTCCCCCCTCCCCTCCCCATCCCCCACCTCTTCCACACACATCCGTGTCTCTCTCTCTCTCTCTCTCTCTCTCTCTCTCTCTCTCTCTCTCTCTCTCACACACAGAGAGAGAGAGAGAGAGAGATAGAGGGGGAAGAGAGTAGAATGAAATAGCCACAGAGCTTACAAAACTAACTGACCTATTCTGCCAAGCAAAATGGTAACAACCCTCATGTTTCTGTATCAGTGTCTTTAACCAAAATAACATTTAGCAGGCTCCATTGTGTAATGGTTAGGACATTGTGCTGACAATTGCATGTGTGCGGTCAGACGAGGGTTTGATGCTGGCTCTCGACATTCACTGTGGGTAAAAAAAGACTTGCCAGCTAATCCTCTTTGCACTCGCACCGGCAACATGTGATGGTTCTGACACTTCACATACCCACATCGGATTCCTGCTTTGTGACGTTTACAAATAATATTGCTTTTCTTTGAAACCACTCTTCCAGGATAGAAATGTGTACATCGATGGTCTGCAGGAAATCATCGTCAAGTCTCAGGACCATGTCAGAGATGTTCTCACACAGGGCAACGGTAACCACTTGTGCCCTTGTCCTTGGTTTTTTTTTTTTTTTTTTGTTAGTCTAAATCAGGCCTGGTTATTTTGTTATCAATGAATCTGTAACAAGTTTGTTTCCATCTTTATTTTAGAATATGTGTGTGGTCTCTATAAATATGTGTTTTGTGTGTGTGTGCGTGCACGTGTGCGTGTCAGAGAGAGAGAGAGAGAGAGAGAGTAAACTGATATGCAAATATAAATGAAATAACTAAACAATGATAAACAATTAGCTTCCTATATACAAGTTCCAATATACGTCCAAGGTAACAGGCTTTATCTACCCATGGGTAGATTTTCTTTTCCCTAACAAATTTGCCTGGACTATTTGTGATTTCTATCTACCATGGATTTTTAACACACAACTTGCACACAGGTCTTTTGCCTTTATCTGGGAAAGCTAGGTATCTGATATCACAACCCAAGAGATAGGGGGCTGTCGGATATAATTAGATACCAATGATTCTTGGAAAACTTCCCCATCCCTATGCTGTCAAACCCAGTACTTTCTCAGTCAGGCTCCCCATATCACACAAATAAGAACATTATAAAAATTATGTTTCACCTCTGAAGCAAAGGTTGCAATCCGTTCACTCCTAATCGGGGATTTGAAATGTTTCCAGTGACACTTATCACTTCATGCCGGGCCATTTATTTGGTAACCTTTGCTCCGGTGTGTTCTTCTTTCAGTGTGACTGCATAGCTGGCATCATTCTGTACACATGTAATAGAACGGTCAATGAGCCCTTATAAATAACAACAAAACTGCCAACTTGAATGACATTGACGTAATGTTTTCAATCTCTCATTTCTGTTGTGTATTTAAGGTTTGCCTTGTATAAACATTCTCTCTCTTCCTCCCCCCCCCCCCCCCCCCCCCCCAGCTGTCTCTTGTGTTAAATGCATGATTTAACTTTACACATTTGGTGAAAAAAGGAAAGTAATAATGTAACTCAAAATTAATGAAAACTGAATGATTTTACTGAATTCCCTTGTCTCTCCAGCCAGGAGAACCTTTGCCGAAACAAAGTTAAATGAGAGATCTTCCAGGGCTCACTGTATATTTCGCTTGGTAAGTAATTGTTCTTGTGCTAGTTGTCTTACATCTCTTCACTAGACTTAGTTGTTAACAAATCACTTATTAATAGTCCTTGTTTTGTAGTTTAAGACTGCAAAGCTCTTGAACTCATTTGTTCAGTTTGCCCCTGTAAAGAAAATGTTTCAACTGACATTAATGATGTAAGGATATTAGCTTAAATAAACCCTTGAGACCTTTTTGAGCTGTTGTTTTACAGAAGAATGTTGAAAATTCCTAAGATAGCTGATATGAATATAGTACACCTAGGGGTTGAGTTTGAGTTTTTGCAGGTGTTGCGTACCCTTGGAGGGAGCAGGGAGAGTGGTGAGATGAAAAGGAGTGTCTATTAATGCCAGAACTGTTGCACTGAATGAGGGCCATTTTTTTTTTTAGCTTTTTATTGTTTCAAAGAAAATTGTCATATATTAGCTCAACATAATTAATTGGTGAGTAATGACTAATAACAGAATTAAATTATAGTCATGAACTGCATTGATTACAGCATGGCTATTCTGCATACAATCTGGGCATGCAATATTTTCAAGGTGACTGAGACCAAAACAAAGCAAAATTACCTCGCTGAGTTCTAATAAGTCTTGTATTAATTGGCAGGTTCACAGTTCAGATTAAATTTATAAGTTGTTTCAACATTATTACTTTATTATTATTTGTCTATTATAACTGACAAATGCTGATAATGTCATGAGCGCAGTGGGACGAGACTTCGACGCCTGTGTTCGTCACCAGTCAACATAGGAACAGACTGGTCACTGATTCCTTCCTGGATTCAGACCTACAAAATATTATGGCTCTATCACATCACCAATCCATATCAAGAGACTGCTTCATGACAAGTTTAAAAATATTTCTGACATCCATCAGGTCAAGGGTTTACAGTAAGGCTTATCTGTTTAAAAACAGTTTGGTGGAGCATGAGTACATTTTTAGTGTGAAAGTGGGGTCCAGAGAAATAATGTTTGGGAACCGTTGAGCTGGTTTATAGGTCATCATCGTCATCATCATCATCAAGTGCTCGGCCAGCTGGCATGGGCGTTCATGGCTCTCCACAGATCTCGGTCTTTGGTGTTCTGGATCAACTCTACTGATGATATCCCTCCATGCCACTGTCTCAATCCATCCAGCATCATTTCTCTTGGTCTGCCTCTGCCTATCTTCCCCTCAACCTTTCCAGTCGTCACGATGTTCTCCAGTGCCTCTTCTCATCATATGAAGAAAGCTGTTTATGTATAGGTAGCAGAACTTGTGACATTTATATAAGGGGTCATGGTGGTTTAGTGGTTAGCGATATTGCTCACCGAGATAGTGGTTCAATCCACACAATTGGCAGGATTGTTTTATTCAGACCAGCATGGCTGTGGGATTGATGCAGTCTCATAAATGGATCATGAACTTGTGCCCTGCCCTGCAAAGTGGTGTAGGCAGTCATGTGTCTCCACGGATCTCGGTAAATCCATTAAGTGCATGTAACTTTCAGAATTTTCTGGGAGTGTATGGGAAGGAGAGGTGGCGAGGAAAGAAATGATCATTTGACCTCAGTGTGCTGCTGAAGTTGGATATATGAAGGCCTAAGACTTAACTGATTGCCTGCCAAACAAAAAAGTGGTCCTGACCAAACAGAAATTCATGGCAGAAAATGAGAAGTGTCACAATAATGCTTTTAAAATGGTTAAAATGGCAGCAGATATACTTCATCTTATATAAAATTAAAGGAGATTGCACAGGGAACACAACAGTGTTAATAATTAATTGATAGGTTAGAAAAATGACAATAATGAGAGATTTAGTAATAACAATTTAAATTAAAGGGGTGACAGTTATGACAAATTTCCACTTACCAAGGCGTTATTTTGTATCTGTTGCAGCTAATCCAGTTAAATTTACTGAATAATGTTAAATACACCACTTTTCAATAATATCAAAAGAACTGCACCACAACACCAATAAAACACAATTAAAACATATTTAGAAGCACTTAATTTTCACACAAAATGGAAAATGTCTGGGACACACTAGGCAGATTGTACTGAAAAACAATATAAACACTATTTTCCATTTAATTATAATTATTATTCTTTTAAATATAATTATTTAAATACTTTGTGATAGGCAAAGCAAATTTAGTGGCACAAGTGTGACCCATTAGCGCAAGCATAAATTGGCATGTGCCATCATATTATGAAGAACTTTCACTGTTAGTTTTCTTGTTAAATTATTACCGTCTTCTAAATAATTAACTGAATACTGCAAGTGGTGTTAGTTTTAGAATCTTTCACAAAGTCCTTTAAATCACAATAACTATAATATATAATTGTTTAAAACGGTAATTTTATTAAAATATATGAGGTCCAGAACCAGAAGGTGTTATCATTTCGAAGTTCAAATCACAACAATCATTTTGAATCACAACAAACTCGTTTTCTTAGAGAAAAAAAAATGGATGCTAACGCCTTGTTTCACACTGAAAATTTGTCTGTCTCAATTTTAAGTTGCCGAAGCACTAAAAATTGTGGAAACATAAGAGAACTGGAACAAATAATGCACTATCTATACCGAACCGACCTATCGGTTCGCGGGTGCCAAAACCGTTCCATGGAACCGACCTATCGGTCTGTGGCAGAGAATCAGTTAACAGATTTTATCTGTCACAGGAAGACCTTTAGCTGAGTATTTATCACCTGTCATATGTTTCTAGGTGATTGAGAGCAGAGAGAGGGATGACCCTGAGCATTCTTCTGTTTATGTATCATATTTGGTAAGTATATTGTTCATCACGTAATTAACACGCTTATTAGTTACAGAGTAAAGCAATTAATACCTTTACTGTTTTTTAAGTAAAGCAATTAACAACTTTACTGTTTATAAAGTAAAGCAATCAACACTTTTACTGTTTATAAAGTAAATCAATTAACACTTGTACTGTTTATAAAGTAAAGCAATTAACACCGTTACTGTTTATAAAGTAAAGCAATTAACACCTTTACTGTTTATAAAATAAAGGAATTAACATTTTTACTGTTTATACAGTATAGCAATTAACTAATTAACACTTGTACTGTTTATAAAGTAAAGCAATTAACACTTTTACTGTTTATAAAGTAAAGGAATTAACACCTTTATGGATTAAAAAAGTACTGAGAGCATGCAAATTGCCTGTGGTAATGTGCAGATGTAACTTGGACATTTCACAAATCAGCTGAAAAGCTCATGTCCACCTTTGAATACAGAATATTAAACATTCATTGGACAAAAAAGAGAACAAACATGTCTATCCAAGTAGTAACTATGCTGCCGTCGACATATCATTTGGTGGTCCTTTGAACATGCAAGCTCCTGCCAATTCAAGGTGGAGACACAATATAAGGTTTTAAGAATTGATTTCATATCATTCTAGGCAAACTCTCTCAGCACATGTGAAGTGTAGTTGCTGATCATTCCAGTAATACATTGGTTGTATGTGATACATCAGATTCTTCCCTCATGTGTCTCTCCTTGCTGCAGTTAGTTAGTTGCATATCCTGTACAGGACATAGCAGTCGACCCCAGTATTTTTTGGCTGTTTGTGATTCCAGAGCAAGTTTATATTCAGTAATTTGCCATTGTATGGAAACCAATGCAAGATGGTCTGCTTCCAAATCGCCCGCAGCTGTGTTTCGAGCGCGGTGTGCCAGATTACTAATTACATTTGTAACCCCTCGCCACAGCCCTTGCTGAAACCATACTTAAATCAAATCACGCATCCTTAAATGTGGTGTTTTGTTTCTGATTGTATCTTCAGTTAGCAGTTGTTCATAGCCTTAAATGTGTTTCATTTCTGATTGTATCTTCACTTACCAGTTGTTCATAGCCTTAAATGTGGTGTTTCATTTCTGATTGTATCTTCACTTACCAGTTGTTCATACCTTAAATGTGGTGTTTCATTTCTGATTGTATCTTCACATACCAGTTGACACCAGTTGTTCGTAGCCTTAAAAATATATCCCTTATCTGTTGTGAGTGTTCCAAAATAATATTAATAAAATAATGTTAATCAGCTTAAGCTAATCAACAAAACTTTTTTTCATTTTTGTTCTGTAAATATGTTCGTATCTTGATATTGCGAGGTAAACAGAAAAATGAAATGAATAAGTCCTGGCTTTTGTGATGTAATGCTACAAGTTACACCTATTTGATATGTCTCAACTTAATGTATGTAGTTTGTCCAGCATGCTAATGAGGGTCACATTATCACATACCAGTGGCAGTGTGTGTTCGGGAGTAACTAATTTGACCCGACTGAGCTCAGAAATGATTGCCACAGTGAGCACAGAGATTTGTTGACTGTTGGTCAAACACAGATTTTTGTACAGCATACATCTTTGGAGCTTCTTCGATTCGCAACTGTTTAATGTAACATCATCAAGTATTTTAACTCCTGGGCTGGTCTTGAAGCTTCCTGAACATTCCATTTCATTGTTGCCTGTCCTTCTTCTTCTTCTTCTTTCGTTCGCTTGAAATATGTCTATATCTGCAATGTCGTCTCTTGCATGAATTGAACTGTTTTTTTCAGTTCACACAGTGGTCCATACAGTTTATCTTCCACTGTCGTCTCTCTAGGCCAGAAGGTTTGCCTAGATATGTTATATTTTGGGCAGTCTTGGAGTATGTGCTCTGCTGTCTGCGACGCCAATCCACATGTGCACATGGCTGTTTCACCAATCTTGAATTTTGTATACATGTGGTTGCGTAATCTATTGTGTCCTGTTCTGAGGCGCAGAATAATGACTTGTTCTGGTCTGTCCATAATGTGGTAGTCATCTTGAGCAGGTTTTGGTTGCTTTCTGACTGATTTGATCATTATTTTCTTTTGGTGGTATGTAACGGGCACATCAGGCTGTTCCTCTTTGGCTCCTTCCTTAGCCAATTGATCAGCTCTGTCGTTTCCGGGTACTCCACAGTGGGATGGTATCCACTGTATGGTGACTTTATGCTGACTGCTAAGTTCAGAAAGTAGTGTCCTTAGTACTGGCAATTTCCCAGAGAGGAGCGCCTCGAGTACTGATTTTGCATCTGTTAGTAGCACCACAGGTTGTGTACCATTGCTGTTATTTAGTAATTTCTCTGTTGCTATCTTGATTGCCTCAATTTCGGCATCATAGTTATGGCAGTACTTTCCTGTCGGTACTCTGGCTGTGTCCCTAGTATTATTTGGGTATTCTATGTACACTCCCGCTCCTCCATTTCGAACAGCATTTTGTGCTGACCCATCTGTGTAGACTCGGATCCAGAGGTCCTGTGGGTATTCTTCATCAAGGAAGCTGAGAGTGGCTGTTCTGCGCTGCACGCTGTTCTGTTCTTCCTTGTCAAATATTCCTCTCACTTTTGTCTGGATTTGTAACGATAGTCTATGCTCATCTTTCCATGGAGTTCGCTCTGGAATAGTTGATAGTGGGATACCAACTGTGGGCAGATCAGTGGTTTCTCTGCAGAGTCGTTTGGCCTGGTGGATAAAACTACTTCTTTTCAACCGCCCCATAGCTAGGTTTTCAAATCTGTTCTTCATAGGGTGGCCTGGCAAGCTGAGGGACTTTTCTGCTTGTATTAGCGTTTTCGTATCTCTGCGCTCACTCAGTGCCTGTGTCCTCCCCATCTTCTCCATTTCCACTATAGGGGTTGATCTCATCCCTCCTGTGGTGACTCTAAGTGCTTGATTTTGCACCTTGTCCAGCTCTTGTAGTGTGGTATTTGATGCTGAACACCACGCAGTTGACCCATATTCCAGGTGTGGTCGTATGTTCTGTTGGTAAACTTTGCTAAGTATTTTCGTACTGGCTCCCCATGTGGTTCCACTTAGCTTTCTCAGGATGGCTATTTTCCTTCTGGCTTTTGCTACTGCTTTGTTGATGTGCTTTCTCCATGTCAGCTTGCCATCAAATGTTACTCCAAGGTATGTTGGTTCTTTATCTTCTCTTAGGGGTGTTCCATTTATCTGGATGATCCCTGCCTTTTGTTTTGGAGAGAGGGTAAATAGGGTGGTGCTGCACTTGTCAGTGTTTATGCTGACACACCATCTATTTGCCCATGCAGCAAATGTATCTACAGCTCTTTGTAGCAATCTGGTGGCCACTGATGCATATTCATTTGTGCTCCATAGAACCAGGTCATCGGCGTACATTGCCGCTTTAATTCCATGCGGTAGGTGAGCAACAAGATCATTGATGAAGATTAGAAAAAGTGTGGGGGACAAGACTCCGCCCTGGGGGACACCGTGACGCAGTAGTACTTTCTTGCTCTTGAGTCCGTCTATCTGTACTCGGGCTCTTCTGTTGTGCAAGTATGCTTTCACCCATTTGTACATTCTTCCATTGACTTTGCAGTTTCTCAGTTTCTTCATCAGACCTTCTTTCCAGACTTTGTCAAAGGCTTTCTTCAAATCTATCCATGCCGCAAGCACCAGCTTCTTCTCTTGGAATGCATCCTCAATTTCTTGAGAGAGGTAGGTTGTCTGATCTTCCGTAGAGTAGTACTGCCTAAAGCCAGCCTGCTGTGGCACAAGGATGTTTTTACTTTCAATGTACCACTGCAGTCTGTGATTGATGATGCGCTCCAGTGTTTTGCAGAGACAGCTGGTGAGGCTAATTGGTCTGTAGCTAGAGGCAATGGAACCATCTTTCCCTGATTTTAGGAGGGGTATCATGATTGCTTCTCTCCAGGCTTGTGGAACACTGCCTAAGGTCCAGCTGTTATTGAAGATCTGCAATAGCTTTGTTTTGGCCTCTGTTCCTAGGTTCCTGATCATTTCATTGGAGATACCATCAGCTCCTGGTGACTTTCTCATTTTCAGTTTTGATATGGCTAGCTCCAGTTCGCTGATTGTGATGGGTGCCTCCAGAACCTCATGTACTATTTCCTTCTGTCCTGTATGTTGTCGTTTCTCTCGAATCTCTTGTTGTTTCTCTGGACTAATTTTGATATTGCTATCTTGTGCGAACGAGTCCGCAAAATGGTCAGCTGCTTGCTTTCTTGTTAAGATTTTTCCATCTTTATGTAGTGCAATTTTTGAGTTTCTCCCTGTGCCCTCGTCATTAAGCTGTTTTATTAGCTTCCACAATTTCCTTGTGTCTCTTTCAAAGTTCAGAGACTCCGTTTTCTCTTGCCAGCTTTTCCGTCTAGCCTGCAGCTTGGCCCTTTGAAATTTGGCTTTTGCATGCTGGAATTTATTGTGGTGCTCTTGGCTGGGTGTGGCCTCTGCTTGCTTTCTACACACTTCAACATCATTATGCAACTGTTCCAGTTCACTACTCCAGTAGGGTTTATATTGTTTACGGGCTCCTCTTGGTACTGTTTCTCGCGCTGCCTGTAGTATGCATTTCCCAAACTCTTCAACTGCTTTATTTATGTCTTTCTCAGTGTTCAGGTTTCTAACCAGTATGCTGGTGCGATGCTTGTACATTGCCCAGTCTGCTTTCTTGTAGTTCCACCTCGAGAGGGTGCTGCTTTCACTTACAAGCTCATTTTCTACGGTTAGAAAGACTGGCCGATGGTCACTGCCACCAAGTTGTTTCCCAACAGTTCTAGTAATGTTCCACTCCAGGTCTGGTGAATGAAAAGCCAGGTCAGGTGTAGTTGTAGAGTGCCATGATCTCGAGTAGAAAGTATGTGGGTCGGACGGCTTGTTAATCAACATGAATCTATTCTCATCTTGCCAGTCTTCCAGTCTCTCTCCTCTCTGGTCCATGTGATCATAGCCCCAGCTCTGCGAGTGGCTGTTGAAATCGCCACACACAATCATTTTTTCTTTTAGTGGTAGAGTGTCCAGTGCCTGTGGGCGGTCACTTGGACAGTAGTAATTGATCAGATGTAGATCTGTATTACCTGTCTTAAGTTTAAGTGTCTGATACTCAGCCCCTTCCATGTAGACTTTGATTTGGGAAGCCATGATGTTATTTCTTACAAGGGTCAGTATCCCACCTTTTCGCCTGTGCTTTCGGTCAGATCGGTAACACTGGTAGCCTCTGATTTTGAAGGCTATATTTTCATTGAGGTGAGTTTCTTGCAAGCAACATATGCTTACTTTTTCTTGGTCCAAGATTTTTTCTAATTCTATTTTTTTGTTGCTGACTCCCTCCGCATTCCAGTGCATTATTTTAAGTCTTCGTTTAGTATGGCCAGTCGTCCTATTCTCATGTCCCCTGGCTCCACAGGACATCTGAGAAGGACCTCCAGTAGTTGGGGTTGGACCCTTTCGAGACATAGGGCCCGGCACTGCACCTGCCTGGGGGTCCAAAGCAGGGCGAGCACCATAACGATTAGCAGTAGTCGACATATTCCATTTTGCGTGATTGCGTGGCATCCTGATTTCTGTGGTGCGCCTCTTGGCTGGTTGCCTCCGTCTTCAGCACCTTTCTTTGCTAGAGCAGACTGTGGTCTCACTCGAGTGTAGATGTGTACGCGCGCACACACCTGTCTGCGCATGCATGTACGTGCATACACATCTAGAGCATACTGGTTATTTTCCGGCGCCAGAGACTCGCCGTCGCCCCTTCTCCTGTTAGTTTAAACAGGCCCGCCACGTGAAGGCCAGGAGTTGGACTTTTGCTGCATAGGTTATGTATTCACGAGCCATTGAGGTATTTGAGCAATGTTGGGCGCTCACCCCAACACCGCACCTCGGCTACATACAGCAACATTTGGAACCCGTTGCCTGTCCTGTGACGCTCTCTTTAATTCCATGTATGTTTGCATTGGTAGCTCTGTGTATGTATTTTTTTATAATGGTGTCCTAGGATTAACCCTTTCTCTTTTCCTCTTTGTTATGCCCTCCAGTACTGTCTCTTTGGTGACTCTTGTCTTCATGTGTCTTCACTTTTGGATTGCTTTAAGTCTTCTTTGTTCTATTTTCCAGAACTAGTTTATGTGTCAGTTTTTACACCCAGCTGCTTCTTTCAATTCTGCCACATCTTGAATGACTGACTGCCCAATAAGGTTAACCCAGTCAACAAATGCCTGAAGAAGTCGGATGTGTCAGCCAAAAGATGCAAATATCACAGGACAGCTGTAAACAAGCACAACGCAATTACATTCAAATAGAACATTACATTCAAAAGAAACATTCCAGATGAACATAAAAGAAGAAGAATGACTGTTTTTCATGATTTTCATCATGTTTATTAACCGCCCATAATTTTGAACCCTCTATTGTGACTGGCCAGATTCACATACAAATGAGCGGCTGGTCGAGGGGCTAGAATGCCGGATTCTCCTTCGGGAGACCCGGATTCAAATCCTCGGTAAGACATGGAGTTTTTTCTGTTGGGAGTAAAAAGAAAACTAACTTGCACAGTTTGCGCCGACTGCACTAGCCATGTGGCCTTAATTCCTCAGGCTCAAGACCCCCCTGCCGTACACCGCAAGGTATTATAGACAGTAGATGACAGTGTTTTTGACAGAGTATTTTCTGTATATCAAGTCATACAGTCTTTTAAGTTGTGATGTTAATTTGTCAAGCATATACATGCACATATTTAATTGACATAAGGATCGTTGCAATGTTGTATCTACAGAACCTGGTAGATTTGGCTGGCAGCGAGAGAGCTGGTGAAAACAGTGGAGAACGCTTAAGGGAGGGTGTTTCTATAAACCTGTCACTGCTGACTTTGTCACAGGTGATACGCAAGCTGAGTGGTGAACAAAGGTAGTTTAGTTTCCTACATTTTTTGTATCATTCTCTTCTTATATAGTTGAGGAATTGTATTTTATTGTGGGCAAAGGGTGGTCATAAGTAGAGCAATACAAGTGAGTGTTTTCGTTTTATTAGACACTTCGTCTTATAGCCTATGGTGTTGGTGATCATGTCTGTCCACATCCGTCTTTGTCTCGTGTACTGCCAATCATTTCTGATCCTGGTGTTCCTCCATGCCATAATGTAAAACTGTCCAGAATCTTCTCTTGTCTCACCCATGCCTCTCCTCCCCTCCAACATTCCTGTTGTCGTGTCTTACTTAAGCTTTCCCCATCTGATTACAAGCCAAAGAAGGGTGTCTTCTGATGTTTGAACTTGTTCTCTTTTATTAGACACGTGCTAGGTATTCTTGTTACTGATTGCTTAGCCACTTTGATGCCTGGGCAGATCTTTGAACAAAGACGCTTTAAACATTTGAATTTAATGTAATGTAATCTGGTGAACTGTTATCTCTCTACAGAGAGTTCATCAACTACAGGGACAGCAAGCTGACCAGAATCTTACAGAATGCTCTGGAAGGAAATTCCAAGACAGCCATTTTATGCACAGTGGCTCCATTTTCTGTTGAGGAAACACACTCTACCCTGAGGGTTGGTTAACACTGTTGCTGTTCTAGTTGACACCATGATATATTTGTTAATGTTCTTATTGACACTATTATTGTTCTAATTGACACTGTTAATATTCTAGCTGACACTGTTAATGTTCTAATGACACTGTTAATGTTCTAGCTGACACTATTATTGTTCTAGCTGACACTGTTATTGTTCTAGCTGACACTGTTATTGTTCTAGCTGACACTGTTATTGTTCTAGCTGACACTGTTATTGTTCTAGCTGACACTGTTAATGTTCTAGCTGACACTGTTATTGTTCTAGCTGATACTGTTAATGTTCCAGCTGACACTGTTATTGTTCTAGCTGACACTGTTATTGTTCTAGCTGACACTGTTATTGTTCTAATTGACACTGTTATTGTTCTAGCTGACACTGTTAATGTTCTAATTGACACTGTTATTGTTCTAGCTGACACTGTTATTGTTCTAGCCGACACTGTTAATGTTCTAGCTGACACTGTTATTGTTCTAGCTGACACTGTTAATGTTCTAATTGACACTGTTATTGTTCTAGCTGACACTGTTATTGTTCTAATTGACACTTATTGTTCTAGCTGACACTGTTTTTGTTCTAGCTGACACTGTTATTGTTCTAATTGACACTGTTATTGTTCTAGCTGACACATGTTAATGTTCTAATTGACACTGTTATTGTTCTAGCTGACACTGTTATTGTTCTAACTGACACTGTTATTGTTCTAGCTGACACTGTTAATGTTCTAATTGACACTGTTATTGTTCTAGCTGACACTGTTAATGTTCTAATTGACACTGTTATTGTTCTAGCTGACACTGTTATTGTTCTAGCTGACACTGTTAATGTTCTAATTGACACTGTTATTGTTCTAGCTGACACTGTTATTGTTCTAGCTGACACTGTTAATGTTCTAGCTGACACTGTTAATGTTCTAGCTGACACTGTTATTGTTCTAGCTGACACTGTTAATGTTCTAATTGACACTGTTATTGTTCTAGCTGACACTGCTACTCTTCTACTCCACAATGTTATAGTTTTACTTCACACTTACTGTTTTTATTTTGCTTGAAATATGTCTATAACTGCAATGTTGTCTCTTGTATGAATTTAACTGTCTTTGTTAGTTCACGCAGAGGTCCATAGAGTTTATCTTCCACTGTCATCTCTCTAGGTCAGAAGGTTTGCCTGGATATGTTGTAGTTTGGGCAATCCTGGAGAATGTGCTCTGCTGTTTGCGACGCCAATCCACATGTGCGCATGGCTGATTCACCAATCTTGAATTTTGTATACATGTGGTTGCGTAATCTATTGTGTCCTGTTCTGAGACAAAGAATAATGACTTGTTCTGGTCTGTCCATAAGGTGGTTGTCGTCTTGAGTAGATTTTGGTGGCTTTCTGACTGATTTGATCATTGTTATTGTTTGGCGGTATGTAACGGGCACATCAGATTGTTCTTCTTTTGCTCCTTCCTTAGCCAATCGATCAGCTTTGTCATTTCCGGGTACTCCACAGTGGGATGGTATCCACTGTATGGTGATCTTATGCTGACTGCTAAGTTAAGAAAGTAGTGTCCTTAGTACTGGCAATTTCCCAGACAGGAGCGCCTCGAGTACTGATTTTGCATCTGTCAATAGCACCACAGGTTGTGTACCATGGCTGGTATTTGGTAATTTCTCTGTTGCTATCTTGATTGCCTCAATTCCAGCATCATATTGTGCCAGTACTTTCTGTTGGTACTCTGGCCATGTCCCTAGTATTATTTGGGTATTCTATGTACACTCCCGCTCCTCCATTTCAAACAGCATTTTTTGCTGACCCATCTGTGAAGACTCGGATCCAGAGGTCCTGTGAGTATTCTTCATCAAGGAAGCTGAGAGTGGCTGTTCTGCGCTGTACACTGTTCTATTCTTCCTTGCCAAATATTAATCTCACTTGTGTTTGGATTTGTAGTGATAGTCTAGGTTCATCTTCCATGGAGTTCACATTGGAATAGTTGTCAGGGAGATACCAACTGTGGGAAGATCGGTGGTTTCTCTGCAGAGTCATTTGGCCTGGTGGATAAGACTTCTTCTTTTCAACCGCCCCATAGCTAAGTTTTCAAATCTGTTCTTCATAGGGTGGCCTGGCAAGCTGAGGAACTTTTCTGCTTGTATTAGCGTTTTCATATCTCTGCACTCTTTCAGTGCTTGTGTCCTCCCCATCTTCTTCATCTCCACTATAAGGGTTGATCTCATCCCTCCTGTGGTGACTCTAAGTGCTTGATTTTGCACCTTGTCCAGCTCTTGTAATGTGGTTTTTGATGCTGAACACCAGGCAGTTGACCCATATTCCAGGTGTGGTCGTATGCTCTGTTGATAAACTTTGCTAAGTATTTTCTCACTAGCTCCCCATGTGGTTCCAGTTAGCTTTCTCAGGATGGCTATTTTCCTTCTGGCTTTTGCTATTGCTTTGTTGATGTGCTTTTTCCATGTCAGCCTGTCATCAAATGTTACTCCAAGGTATGTTGATTCTTTATCATCTCTTAGGGGTGTTCTATTTATCTGGGTGATCCCTGCCTTTTTTGTTTGTTGGAGAGAGGGTAAATAGAGTGGTGCTGCACTTATCAGTGTTTATGTTGACACACCATCTTTTTGCCCATGCAACAAATGCATCTACAGCTCTTTGTAGTGATCTGGTGGCCACTGATGCATGTTCATTTGTGCTCCATAGAACCAGGTCATCAGTGTACATTGCCGCTTTAATTCGATGCGGTAGATTAGCAACAAGATCATTGATGAAGATTAGTAAAAGTGTGGGGGAAAGACTCCGCCCTGGGGGAACAGCGTGACGCAGTAGTACTTTCTTGCTCTTGAGTCCGTCTATCTGTACTCGGCTCTTCTGTTGTGCAAGTATGCTTTCACCCATTTCTACAGTCAGACTGGCCGATGGTCACTGCCACCAAGTTGTTTCCCAACAATTCGTGTAATGTTCCACTTCAGGTCTGGTGAATGAAAATCCAGGTCATGTGTAGTTGTAGTGTGCCATGATCTTGAGTAGAAGGTATGTGTGTCAGATGGCTTGTTAATCAGGATGAATCTATTCTCATCCTGCCGGTCTTCCAGTCTCTATCCTCTCTGGTCCATGTGATCATAGCCCCAGCTCTGCGAGTGGCTGTTGAAATCGCCACACACAATCATTTTTTCTTTTAGTGGTAGTGTGTCCAGTGCCTGTGGGCGGTCACTTGGACAGTAGTAATTTATCAGATGTAGGTCTGTATAGCCTGTCTTAAGTTTAAGTGTCTGATACTCAGCCCCTTCCATGTAAACTTAAATTTGGGGAGCAGTGATGTTATTTTTTCAAGTGTCAGTATCCCACCCTTTCGCCTGTTCTTTTGGTCAGAACGGTAACACTGGTAACCTCTGATTTCGAAGGCTATATTTTTGTTGAGGTGAGTTTCTTGCAAGCAACATACGCTTACTTTTTCTTGGTCCAGGATCTTTTCTAGTTCTATTTTCTTGTTGTTGACTCCCTCCGCATTCCAGTGCATTATTTTTAGTCTTTGTTTTGTGTGGCCAGACGTTCTAGTCTCAGGTCCCCTGGCTCCACAGGACATCTGAGAAGGCCCTCCAGTATTGGTTGGACCCTTTCGAGGCAGGGGGCCCAAAGCAGGGCTAGTACCATAACATTTAGCAGTAGTCAACATATTTCACGGCGTAATTGCATGGCATCTTGATTTCTGTGGTGAGCCTCCTGGCTGGTTTCCTCCGTCTTCAGCACCTTTCCTTTGCTAGAGCAGATATGGTCTTACTCGATTTAGATGTGTAGGCGCGCACACATGTGTCTGCGCATGCATGTACGTGGATACACATCTAGAGCGTACTGGTTATTTTTCGGCACCAGAGACTCGCCGCCGCCCCTTCTCCTGTTAGTTAAAACAGTTCCACCACATGAAGGCCAGCTGGACTTTTGCTGCAGAGGTTATGAATGTACGAGCCATTGAGGTATTTATGCAAGGTTGGGCGCTCACCCCAACTCTGCGCCCCAGCTACATAACAGCAACAATTGGAACAATTTATGTCATTGATTCTTATACTCAGTATGAGTTGAGGAACACTATTTCTTGAGGGTTACTTTATATTACTGGAAGGCCCCGGTTAACGTCCGGGTTACGTTCTTGGAAAACACGACGTTAAGTGAAACAACGTATAGGGAAACACTATTTCCCATAGAATTAAATGAAATACAGTGTATTGTGTACCACAGTAATGTTTATTTTCATGGTTGTTGATATTTATTGGCTAAATAGAAGTGGGTTGGAGGACGAGTGGTAGAGTTATTGGGACGTAGAGGCATTAAATTCTGCCTCTTCATCTGGGGATGAAACTGTAACCTCTTCCTGGCTCTTCTTTGCTTTAACAAAAAAAATATGTCCAATGTCTGCTGCACAGTAACCACCGTCCTCAATCATGGCCTTTAACTCTACAGGGAAACGATCTGCAGTTGCAGTATCAGCACTCGCCGCTTCACCTGTTGCCTGAATGTTGTGCAGGTGTGAATGCTTCTTAAAGCGCTCAAACCAACCTCGACTCACTCCAAAACTATCATCAGCACTGCTAGTACTACTCTCACCCGCTTTCTTAGCTAGATCTTCATAGAAAGACTTTGCTTTCTTTTGGATAGCCATCTTGCTCATAGGCATATTCCGTTGGTTCTGGTCTTCAATCCAGACGGCAAATTGTGCTTCCATGTTCTCCATAAGAATACTTCTGGTACAAGTGATCTTGGAAGCACTCAAAGGGGTTATGTTTTTAGCACCCTTTTTGATTTTGTCAGCACCTGCATGAATTGTCCTAGTCTCAAAATGACGTGATGGCGAAACGTAGCGACGTAAAGTGAAGTTAATCCCCTAAGTGACGTCATAGCGAAATGATGTATACCGAAGCGACGTACAGCGGGGCCTTCCAGTACTGCTATTGGTAAGTTTTCTTTTCCGGTATGTTACCGAGGTCCTTTGGAAAAGCAAAGAATAGTAATACTCTAATTTGCCATGCATTTGACTGAATAATGTATATAGAACCTGACATGCTATTTTAATGAACAGATGTGAAGCTGAATACAAGCTTCCTTAATGAATTGTTGCAGTAGAGTTCACAAAGTTCAGTTGAGATTTATATGTAGCTGTTAGTGAACGAAAGAAGAATAAGAATATGTAACTGTTTATTCTCACAACTTAATCTGCAGTTTGCGCTGAATGCCAAGAAGGTGCAGACAAAACCACAGCAGAATGAAGTACTGACAGACAGCGCCATGTTGAAGAAATCTCAGTTGGAGATAACTAAACTGAAGAATAAAATCAAAGTGGTAAGAAAATCCACAAATGACATTTTATTAATATGGAACTTATTGTGAGCCATTTTGTTACAGTGGAGCAAAGTTGTTAGATGCCTGCCTACTGGCCTGGTGGTCATGAGTTTAAATCTGCATTGGGGCAGATCAAAAAAATGTACCTTGGTTTGCAGGTCTACCCAGCCTAAGAATATACCAGAAAATGTCCTGGAGAGTAAAGGCGATCGGCATGGTACTGACCACATGACCAAGTGAATGCTGATTAGTCTGTCAAAATATGCCTCTAGCACTATATGCACAATGTGCTTTAAGGCTTGTACAAGATTCCTGTACTGTTTATTATGGTGAATGGTACATCCTATTTAGTTCTGGTATCACGTCTTTCATTGATCTTCCATTATGTTTGTTGAAATGGTAGTAAAAAAAGGGTTATAAAAATATGGTTTTGCATATATTATTTTTATTTATCACACTCAAATGTTGCATCTGGAACATATTGTTACAACTAGTATAAGTGCTGAAGCTTGAACATTTGTAACTGGTATAGATTTTGAAGCTTGAACAATTGTGACTAGTATAAGTGTTGAAGCTTGAACAATTGTAACTAGTATAAGTGTTGAAGCTTGAACAATATTGTATCTGGTAATAGTGTTGTAACTGGAAAAATTGTAACAATTGGTAAAAGTGCTGTAGCTGGAAAATACTGTAACAACTGGTAGAAGTGTTAAAATTGGAACGTATTGTAATAACTGATAAAAGTGTTACAATTGGATTATATTGTAATAACTGGTAAGAATGTTAAAATTCAAACATATTGTAACAACTAGTAAAAGTGCTGATGTTAGAATATATTGCAACAACTAGTAAGATTATTGGAAAGGCAGATGAATGAAAGTCACAAAGAGGAGATTGTGAACAGCCTAGCATCAAAGTGTTCATGCAGCACATAAGGGAAGCAAAGAATATTAATACTGTAATCTACCGTGCATAGGTCAGCATGGCCGAATGGATGAGAACATGTGTTCTTAAACAGCCGGTGTGCTGATGCCGAGGTAATGGTTTCAACCCCTACACCGGACAGTTGCACTAAAATGTTGACCCACCGTCCTTGACTTAGAGACGTGAATTATAAGTACCTCTGAAGTCTGAATGTGTTCGCCTGATGGCGAGGGACACTGGAGACAGGGAAAGCTAATCCACACACAAAATTCAGTCCAGCAGTACTAGAAGTAGTGTGTATAGATTACGCTTGAGTTAAAGCAAGCAAGCGCCAACAGTTTAAAAAAAAATGAAACAAAACAAAAAACCTACTGTGCATATTGTAAGATATACAGACATCTCCAGGGGTGCTAAGTGTGTTCTGTATTCTCCTCTATGTTACTGTGGCACATGCTGGAAGCAAAGAATATAAGCACTGTAACCTACTGTACATATTGTAAGATAGACATCTCCAGAAGTGCTATAAAATTAGTTTTCTTTTGTGCATATCCCTTACAGGACATTGCAGTCAACATCAGCATTTTTCAGCTGCTGTTGTTGTACTAGGCAAGATTACGCTCAGTAGTTTGCTTTTTGAGCGGCCGGCTCACATACCCCTAAGTTACCTACACGGCGAGAACTGCTACCGATTCTCGTGCAGGTTACGTTACTCACGAGAATATACGGGATTGCGGAGAAAGACTTAACCCCTAGGCCAGGGAGACCAACAAAAAAATTAGTTGCATTTCCTTTACAGGATGTAGCAGTCAACCCCAGCATTTTTTGGCTGTTAGTGATTCCTGGGCAAGTTTATGTTCAGTAGTTTGCCATTGTTTTTCTGCACCCATACCATTTTATAAAAAAAACCAATACCTCTGAAGTCGGAGTGGGTTCGCCTGATGACGAGGGACACTGTTAATAGGGTAAGCTACTTCACACGCAAAATTCAGTCCAACATTTGTTGTTCCATGATGTCAGCGTGGCTGAATGGATAAGAGCGGTGGTTCTTCAACTTCCGGTGTGCTGATGTCAAGGTGGCGGGTTCAGTCCATACACCGGTCAGTTGGACTAAAATGATAACTTCTCTTCCTTGATTTGGAGACATAAATTACAAGTACCTCAGAAGTTGGAGTGGGTTTGCTTGATGGCGAGGGACACTGGTAATGGGGAAAACTAATCCACACGCAAACATCAGTCCAGTGCACTAGAAGTAGTGGCATGCGTAAGGACTACTCTTGAGTGCAAAGTGAACGAACCAAAAAAAAAATGAATATTCTAAATTGTATGCCCATGTCATTGTGTATAGTGGATTCATCAAAATAATAACACTCTTTTCTCTCTAAACATGCACAGCTTGAAGAAAGAAACTTAGTTCAAGATAACGATGAACTTCAGCGAAGGAGGGCAGAAAGGGAAAATTTGATTAAGGAGTTCAGCAGTTTCTTGTGTGTCTCTTCCAAGGCAAGAGAAGAAAAACGAGGTTTTGAAAAAGTAAGTTGTGTCATTCACTTTAATGATGTGCAAATTTGATTCTTCTTATAGCAAAGCAATCGGCAATTATCACACCTTATAT
The DNA here is from genome assembly GCA_963921405.1 of Cepaea hortensis. Classification (NCBI taxonomy): domain Eukaryota; kingdom Metazoa; phylum Mollusca; class Gastropoda; order Stylommatophora; family Helicidae; genus Cepaea; species Cepaea hortensis. Next base: position 57,429,657 of record OY992891.1, read on the forward strand.
CCTATGGGCAGAAACAGTCCCTATCTACACAGTTGTGATTGACTGGGTGCAAGTTCCACCACCTTCACAGTGTGAGACTACAGGGTGTTTGTAAAGTCTCACTACACTTTGTATGTAGAACAATTTTGAAAAATGAAGTACATGTCATTATAAAAAAAATGTGCTCCACAGTCCATCGTGAAGCAATATGCAGCGAATGGCTGCCGTCTACTGGAGTAATTCTTTGCACTCCAAACAGAATGGTGTTATCAACAGAAGAAAGAATTATTTTTGGTTGAACAAGTGTTTCAAAATGGCAGTTGATACACACGAATGGTTGCTCAAATATTTATATAGCAAGATTTCCTTATAAACAATCTCATCACATTACGGTTAGAAATTTGTTGAACAATTTATAATGAATTGGTACATTCCAGCTTCCCCAAAACAGTGTTAGATGATAGCAGTGACTATTGTACCTAATTTAATGAATTTTGTAGCACCTTTTTGATGTCATGTACTTAATTTTTCAAAATTATTCTACATACAAAGTGTAGTGAGACTTTACAAACACCCTGTATTAGGTTCCAGTGTGTGTAAACCAGAATCTCAGTCAGTCAGTGAGGTGTCATCTTCACAGTGGAGGTTGGCTGCTGTGGATCTTCAACACAGTCAGTTTCTCACTCTGGTTTACACTGGCAGATTGTTGTTCGTCCATCTTTTCTCTTCCCACTTTTATCACTATCTACCTCTCTCCTGCCTCTCTGCCTTCACCTCTTCATTCCAGTATAATTTTACAAGAGAGCTGTCGTGTCTTGTAATGTGCGGAAATATTTGTCTAAATTTTATTTCTTTCAACAACTCTATTTTCATTCCTATCTTCAGAATAAAGCCTCTCCAAACATTTAATTTATTGTATATTTAAATAAAATTTGACCTGCATGTTTATTGTGAGATTTCAAACTGTGTAACTATGGTGTTCATGTTTTGTTCCATTCTCTTGACAGATGTGAGATTTCAAACTGTGTAACTATGGTGTTCATGTTTTGTTCTATGCTCTTGACAGATGTCTTGTGAGGTTTCAAACTGTGTAACTATGATGTTCATGTTTTGTTCCATATTCCTTGGCAGGTGTCTTGTGAGATTTCAAACTGTAACTATTGTGTTCACGTTTTGTTCTATGCTCTTGACAGATGTCTTGTGAGATTTCAAGCTGTGTAGGTAGCTATGGTGTTCATGTTTTGTTCTATGCTCTTGGCAGGTGTCTTGTGAGATTTCAAACTGTGTAACTATGATGTTCATGTTTTGTTCCATATTCCTTGGCAGGTGTCTTGTGATATTTCAAACTGTGTAACTATGGTGTTCATGTTTTGTTCCATGCTCTTGGCAGGTGTCTTGTGAGATTTCAAACTGTGTAACTATGGTGTTCATGTTTTGTTCCATGCTCTTGACAAGTGTCTTGCCATTCTGCGGAGTGTACTGTGCCAGATGGGGTAAAACCCAGTGCCACAAAGTCCATCCTCTCACCTTTAACTGTTAGTTGGCCTTTGATGATGCGGAACATATGTTGTCTTTTTCATTTTCAGAAACGCAGAGAAACAGTTTGTGTACCTCAGATGTACAGAAGTGCAGATTTTAAAGGTTGGTTGGACTTGACATGTTTAGTTCTGCATTGAAGTTTTCTGTCTTAGCAACTATTGGCAAGGTGTCAAGTTGGCATTTTAAACAACACAATCAGACTAAAATACAGTGTTACCTTGTTTTTCATCGATAATCCGTCCAAAAACAGGCAATTATTTCCATATGAGTCAATGTGAATCCAATTCATTCATTCTCAATCAATCAATCCTGTGCCTTGCCGGAAAGTGTGGGCGGTCATGACTCGCCATTTCACTCGATCACCAGTGTCGTGGATCAGCTCAGTGTTCCTGTCATGACCATGCCTCGTGGCCAAGCCATCCAGGTATTTCCTTCTCGGCCTTCCCCTTGTTCTCTTCCCTTCGATCTTGCCAGTTGTCACCAAGTTCTCCAATTCATTTCTTCTCATAACATGCCCAAAAAATTCTCAATCTTCGTCTAAAGTCTCTAATCAGTTTACAATCTTCATTTGTTTCTTGAAGGACTTGTTCATTGGTTTTTCTGTCTGTCCGTGGTATTCTTTGTATTTTCCTCAGAAACCACATTTCTATAGCCATCAGATGTTTTTCAGCTTGTCTGCTCATTGTCCACGCTTCACATCCATACAAAAGTACAGGTTCTATGTAGCACTTCAACACTCTTTTTCTCTTTTCAGTTGATATCTTTCTATTGGTTAGTATGTTTTTCATCTTGCAAAAGGCTACCTTTGCAATGGCAATTCTTGTTCTAATTTATTCAAGTTGTGTTACATTAGCATATCCTTTACTGCACGTAGCAGTCAACCCCAGCATTCTTGGCTGTTTGTGATTTCTTGGCAAGCTTATGTTCATTAATTTGCCATTGCTTTCTGAGCAACCAGGACTCATATCATTAAATGAAAACCAGTGCAGGGCTGTCTGCAGCTGTGTTACATACATGGTATGTGGGATTAAGATTTGCGTCATAAGCCTTTTACCGCAGCATTGACTTTACATTGTGTAACAGACATGTTAGATATGTCTTTGTGATCTCAAAACAAATATGTCAGTTCATGTAGTAGTATGAAAATATTAATTTATTTGATTTACAGTGCCAGGAATTCCAATGGATGTTCCAAAATTGACATTTTCAAACACACTGCCCAAGCAGTTGGAAAGTATCAGCATTCCAGAGTCACCTCCCTTGAAGTAAGTGATTTCATGCAGTTATTGTGCTTCTAATATTCACATGCAGGTTATGTCAGTAAGTCGATGTCTGTGTCTTAGGTGTTAGTGAATGTTGTTTTACAATCCCCTGATATAGCAGGCTGAAGGTTTGAAATTAGCCACCGACAGTTTGGAAGCAGATAATTTTGTGTTGATTTTGATGGTGTGAGCGTCTGCTGTTTAGAAAGTAATGGCAAACTACCAAACATAAAATTGTCCAGTAAATCACAAACAGCTAATAAATGCTGGGGTTGGTTGCAAAATCTTGTAAAGGGACATGCAATTTACCTTGTTTAGTGGAAGCAAACCTGGCAGCTGGAAAATTAAGGATCCACGTATTCCTCCTGGATCTCAGGTCTACAAAATGTGGTGCTTTCATACCACAGACCCCTCGTAGGACATTGCTTCAGGACAAATTAAAATACGAAGGGTTTTAATGCAGCTGACTTGATTCTGTGAATATGAAATGTACTGTTAGAACTAAATAAATAGCCCTGGTAATCTTTACCAAGAATGCCATTGGTGGACAGAAAAACCAATGAGCAAGTCCTACAAGAAACAAATGAAAACTAAATTGATTTAAGAAATTAAGCATAGATGGTGTAGATGTTTTGGGCACACTATGAGGGTAAATAAACTGGGAAACTTTGTGACAACTGGCAAAATTGATGGGGAAAAAAGCAAGGGGAAGGCAGAGAGATAAATATCTAGATGGCTTGGCAAGGTGCATGGATGTGACAAGAAACATAACTGAGATAATGTGAGATGGCAAACCATGACCGCTCATGCTTATCAGCATAGCATATGATGATGATGGATTATTACTAAAGATACCAAGATGACAGTGTTTAACAGTCTTTCCTACCTTACCTGTGCTACCAGTAGCAGAACTGGACAATGGTAGCAAGGGATAGCAGAAGAATTGCTGGAGTTAAGCATGAATTTATGGAACAGGATTTTGGGTTCTATTTAGCTGAATGGGTGGGTGCTGTGACTTGGGGAGAGTAAACTTGCTTCACAAATCCCGGACAAACCTAGTCGGGGGTTCAAAATCAGCCGCACAGGATTTGGAAGCAGACCGTTTGCATTGATTTAGATGGTATGGGTATATGTTGTTCAGAAAGCAGTGGCAAACTGTTGAACATAAACATTGTGGCTAGGAGATCACAAACAGCCCAAAATATGCTGGGGTTGACTGTGACGTGCTGCAAAGGACATGCAAGATTGTGACGTGCTGTAAAGGACATGCGAGACTAACGTGCTGTAAAGGACATGCAAGTAGCTGTAGCTGAATGGAAGTAATGTTTGAAAGGTCTTGTATGACGGCCAGAAGACATTTGTGTCAAACATGTTTTCATTATTCATGAGCACAAATTACAGATGTTAGACTATTAGATACTCTTGCAGTTCTAACCATAAACATTGCCAACTGGCAATACACAGTTTCTTTAAATAAATGAGCCATTTATTTAGATGAGAGCGTCTTAAAATGCAAATACTGTCTTGATATAATCTTGATAACCGCGTTTATAAATAATAATTCACTTATTCTGTATGTCTTATGCTACTTTTCTGCCCTGGTCATCTATTTCATTATTCTTATACTTATATTCCTTCATTACACTCTCTTCCATTTTAATGATTTCATGAGGCATTACCATTGAAAGATTGTTATTTCATTCTTCCATGTTTTCCCTTAATTGTCACATCCTTATGTTTTTTCTTTTGTTGACATTTTTTTGCCACTGTTTTATCATTTCTCTCTGTCTCTCTCCATATGTCTCTCTCCATATCTCTCTCTCTCTCTCTCTCTCTCTCTCTCTCTCTCTCTCTCTCTCTCTCTCTCTCTCTCTCTCTCTCTCTCTCTCTCTCTCTCTCTCTCTCTCTCTCTCTCTCTCTCTCTCCCCTCCCTCCCTCTCCCTCTCTCTCACTCCCCCAACGGTTATATTTTCAATATTCAAATTCTGTGTCTTCAATATGAGACCTGATTATTCCTGTTTAATATATTGAAATTTGTTGTGTCAATTTTTCAGTGATTCTGTATTTAGTGTCTCGCATGCGCTGGACTCTCCATGTAAATCACAAGAATGTTCCTACTGTGACCTGTCCTTCACAGGCTTAGAGCAAGCAATAGTGCAGGACAGTATTGTAAAGGTAAATACACACTAGCACATTCAGTCATGTCTCGTGTTGTCCTTAGTTGTGTTATAATATTTAAACTGCACATAAAATACAAGATAAAATGACAATCCCCTGGAAGGTTAACCCGGTCAACAAATGCCCGCAGAAGTCGGATGTGTCGGCCTAACGGCGCAAGAACGCAGCTCTGCTGTAAACAGGCAAAACACAATCACGTCTGGAAAGAAAAAAAAAAAACTCCAGATGAACGCAGAAGAAAAAATGACAGTTACAAATGTTCTCTTATGTTTTTCTTCTTCTTGGTCCAGGATATTCTAAGAACTTTTCTTTTTAACATTCATATGCTGTGCAAATTGCAGCTGTAATGGGCTGGCCATGTTACTGACATGACAGTGAACAAAAATTCATGGTACATCGGTGAACAAATTAGGAAGTGCTTAGAAGCAACAGAAATGTAAGGTCCTGAGTCAAATATTACTGCCAAAGTACCCAACAACTATTGCTTGGAGGAGGCTAATGACACTAGAACATTATATACAGCTACAAGAAAGAGGTGAAAGCACTGGAGAGGAACCTTACAACTTAAACGATCAGTGGGAAAAGAGGCAGAGGCAGGCCTAGAGAAATGATGCTGGATGGAAAGTGATGGTGACATGGAAGGATATCATCAGGAGAGTTGATCCAGAACACTTAAGTACTGAGATCTGTGGAGAGACATGGACGCCTACGCTAGTTGATGGGGCACATGATGAAGATGATATGGCACCGGCACCAGTTAATGAATCTTTGTCCTCATCTCTTACTGTAACATAAAACACAAATCACAAGTTGAGCCCCTGCAGAGGAACAGCAAAATACAACTCATATAATAAATATATTTTAAAATATGTAGGTAACGGGGATGTTGGTCATAATATGAATGATCTACCTTATGCAAATGGCACCATCTTGATAGCAACAAGTCAAGTCAAAGGAACTACAGATAATGATCGATACAATGGATGTAGAAACTAAAAATAATGTTCTCAGCTTGAATTATAGGATGACAAAAGTAATGGGGATATCAAAGAAACAGAGCATGCCTAAATGTACTGCTAAATTAAATGGAGCAAATGCATAAATCCAAACATGTAGTCACATGTATAATGTCATGTGTAAGATATATAATAGAGATAAAGAACAGTATAGGACAAGCAAATACTGCATTTTATAACTTGAACAAAAATGTATGTAATAAATCATTGTCCTTGAAGGTTAAGTAAAGAATTCTTACATGTTAACATATAACTGTGTTTAACATATGGCTATGAATCCTGGACAGTTAGTAAACAAGCAATAACAAATATACATAAGTCTGAGAGATTTAGTTTTACAGAAGAATGCTGAAAATTCCTTGGACAGCCTAAATGAGTAATCTAAATGTTTTTAAAGAGGCTAATACCCAAAGAGAGCAGAAAGAGGCAGTCGTCACTGTTTGGCCACATTATAGCAGATACAAATTAGAACATGAGTCTCCAGAAAAGATTTGAGGAAAAAGATGGATGAAAACAGCGAGATAAAATTTTTGGCAGCCTTGTGGTATGGCATGGAAGGGTGTCAGCCTACAAACTGATAAATGCCTTTGGAAATAGCAAGATACGGAGAAGCATGATTACACAAACCAGCCGGAAAAGCACTTAATGATGATGATATTGTACCCAACAGAGGTGTCTGGTCAATAGAAATCACATTAGCACCTCTTATAAAGGAATGGAGAAATAAACTCCAAAGAAAAATTACACTAAAGCAGTTGAATGTGTCAATACAGGTCCAGCGTTTCATGTAGAACACTGTTTTGTCAGGGATGTGAGAAACACTAATAATAATGAGAAAACAAAACAAATATGAAAGTGGTAAAGAAAGGTTGCACAGCTTACACATTTAATTAAAGTTTTTTTTTAATGTTGCATATCCCTTACAGGACGTTGCAGTCAACACCAACATTTTTCAGCTGTGGTGGCTGCAAGGTTTACGTTCAGTAGTTTGCCATTGCTTTCTGAACGACTGGCTCCCATATCAACACGTTATAACTCAACGCGACACGGTCTGCTGCACAAATCAGTCGCAGTTGAGTTTCGAACGCCTGGTAAGCGGCTTACGGACCGCGTTCACAAGCCTTTGGCCACGGAGACCGGCTTTAAAAAATTATTTCGTTTTAAAACTTTAATTAAAGTGCAGAGTGAAAAAGGTGCATTAATACCATAATGGGGAGAGTAGAACAACTCAGTGTACCAGAAAATTTCATGGGAAGTAAAGATGGCCAGATGGTTATAGAACACGTCACCCATCAAATGTTGATTGGTCTATTAAAATATGGGCTCTTAAAGTCAGCTAGCACTGACACAGAGGGAAAAAGAAACTAAACCTGCACCATGAACCACCACAATTATAACCCAGGCTAGTAAAGCTGGTTGAAAGGTTTTTTATTGCTGTACATATCAGATTGGATCGGATCAGAATCATATGACTAGTGTGCTTCAGGGCTTATAAAAAGGTCATGTTCTTTACTTTAGAACTTGGTAGTAATAATAATAATGTATTAAACGATGACAGAAAAGAGTTTGAATAACGAAGACGCAAACAATAGATTGCACGATTTATTGCCTGGCATATTTTGCTGCATGTCATCAGTTACATACTGCAGAATTCACACAACATAAAGTAAAATAACTAAATAAATCTTTCATGCTGAAATACACACATGTTCGCACAGTAATGTCAATTGCCTACCACGGTAATTTTAAAATGACTATCGTGTTTCTGCAGTATCGTTATTCTGCAGTATGTACCTGACGAGATGCAGCGAAATATGCTAGGCAATAAATTGTGCATTCTATTGTTTGTATCTTAGTGATTCAAATTCGCTACTGGAAAACATTGTTTTGATTTACAGAAAAGAGTCGTGAAATTTTTTTTAAATGCAACTGTGCAAATGTGGGGTATCACACTGAAGCATCTGTATCTCGGTATAGCAGATATTCCTTGGCTTGGGTGGACCAACCCTGAACATGTTCTGGGACTTATAAATGACAGTATGGTTCTTTTTTGACAATGAGGGACTAAACAGTTGGTGTCAGCTCTCAGACAACCATTTTCATCATCATTATGTGTCATGCCGATAAGTGGACAATCAAGGTTTGCCATCTCACATGATCACCAGAGTCAAATTTCCACTGCCATTTGATGTTTCTCAGCTTGTCTGCTTATTTTAATGTTTCATATGCATATAACAGTATAGTTTATATTTAGCACTTCAACACTCTTTTTCTTGTTGCAATTGACAAACGTGTTGGTGAGTATGTTTTCCATCTTGCAAAAGGCCACCATTACTGTAGTATTAGAACCAACCCTTGAGCCAGGTAGAATACTGTCTATCCCCCTCAACCAGGGTAACGTGAAATCAAGGGAGGCGTGAAACCATGGGAGACGTGAAACCATGGGAGACGTGGTTGACAACTTCAGAGCAGCAGACTTCAGAGCAGTTGTTGGTTATGGTCTCAAGTTCATGGTCAGTAGGCAGAGGCTCTCTTTATGGAGACAATGGCTACAATCACTGTCCAATGTGGTCACTGCCTAGGAGGAAAGCAGTGGCAGACTACCTTCTTTACAGACACCTTAACTTCATGATTCGTCTGTTCAAAGAGTATCAATTCACAGAATTCTCACACAATGCATGCAGTTTAAAGATGATTTAAAAAAGTGTAAATCCTTTTTTAATTAACAATCGCGTATTCTGTTTTGTATTTTATTTATTTTCCCTCCCAAACATTTCGTACCTCCAGAAATACAAGGCAAAGCTGAAAAAATGTGAAGCTGAGATTGCAGACCTGAACAGAAAACTGAGGCAGAAATCTGGAATGTTTATTACCTGCAGAAGGGACTATAAGGTTGTGTTTCTAGCTTCTCTAAATGGGCCGGTGCATTTGAATGTGTGCCTGTGTGTTTGTGGGCTAGAATGTGTCAAGAGAAGGAGAAATATAGAATGGCGTGGCTGTGTTTTAAAGACTATTTTGTCTGTATTTGTGTGTGGAGGCATGTTAGTGTGGGTGTGTGTCGTATATGTGAGCAGTTGTAAACCAGATTATAAATATATTCACGTGAAAATTTGCTCTACTGCTAAATAGCTTCATTAATTAACCTTTGAACCATTGACAGTTGTTTTGTAGGTAGATATTGCATTTTTGAATTGGTGCCCATATTCTAACTGCATAAATATCCACTTTGTAATAAAGCATAGATGTTTAGGAAGGAGCATCCATGGAGAAATGGTCAAGGCGTCAGCCTCTATCTCTGAAAGTTGTGGTTGTGTTTTCGTACTGTGTCATTCAGACTTTGTACCTATGAAGTCGGAGTGGGTTCGCCTGAAGGCGAGGGACACCGGTAAAAGGGAAAGCAAACCCACATGCAAAATTTAGTCCCATACTACTTTAAACAGTGTGCAAGGACTATGCATGAATATAAGCGAGCTAACAAAAAAAAAAAAAAAAATTCAGACTTTGAATGTAATTTTTCTGGAGAAATCCTGGGGGTCATCGCTGGAGCTACAGAGTTTGTGCTCTGTGTGATGCTCTCGGCAGGCAGCTTAGCATTCTGGGGTTAGAGAAACCAAGCCAGAAGGGGGGAAATGCAATGCAGCGAAGTTGATCGTCTCTGTCATCACTTTTTAAGGAATAGTGAGAATTTGAAAATAGAAGATGAAAACAGAAAAAAACAAAAGCATGAAAATTGTAGAATACAGAAATAATATTCTTTTAAAAGATTCTTTGAATTGATGAAGCCAATAATTGTTTTAATTATTTATTTTTCAGAAAAATAAGAGTTTTAGTTCTGAGTTTCTAAACCCAACATTTTTTGAAGAGGATGAGGAGGAAGTGCTTTCCAGCCCAGAAGAGCACATAGAGAGTGAAAATGGGGGACTGGATGAGGATGTGGAAGACATGTTTGAGGAAAAGGAGAATCTGAAGTCACAGAATGTTTTATATAAACAGGAGATTGAAGGGTTGAGAAGTAAGCTAGAAGCTTTAACTGTGAAGATTACCCAGTGCAATGGGAAGAGAGAAGAGTCTGAGAAGAATATTGCTGAGCTTAGTGACAGAATCAGAAGAGATGAAGAAGAAATAAAGAAATTCAAGGCCAGAGAAGAAGAAATAGCATTGCAGTATGAGGAAGACAGTAAGAGATGGAAAGAGAAAATTGAGAGGCTGGAATGGGAGCGAAGCATGCAAGAAATGATGAAAGAGGAGAAAGGATTGCTGGAGACTACCATCTTAGATAAAAATGAGGCATCTGAGAGGGATTCACATGAAGATCTTGAGATGCAGAAGAAGGAGTTACTGAATGAGTGGGAAGAGGTGAGCAGACTGAAAGAAGAATTGAATGAACAAGCCACAAGTATTGAAAAAACATTGGAGAAAGATAAGGAGAAACTTCAGAAAGAGAAAGACAGAATTGACAGAGAGTGGAATGAGTTGGAAAAGGCTAATGATGACCTGAGGAAGGAAAAGGAGGAGTTTGATAAGAAGCAGGAGAGGATAGAGAGTATGACTGAAAGATTACTTGCAGTACAAGAAGCAACAAACCCACATCTAAGGAGTGATGGTTATAGAAACACTGAAATGGCTCACGCGTTAGAAAATGGCACATTTGTAACAAGTGAGGCAGAAGATGAAAGGCATGTTTTTACTCCTGTAAATGGAAGAAATCATGAATATATCTTACTACAAGAAGAAAAGGATGCACTTTTACGAGAGCTAGATTCTTTGAGACAGAGTGTCTGTGAGTTAAACGCAAGAAAATGTGCCCTTGAGTCAGAAATGGCAAATTCTAACAGGTCTAAATGTGAGGATAATGTAGAATGTCTGCCTGAAAAAGCTGACAAGCCAGAGGCTGACAGGCTTAAAAAAGAATGGGAAATTTTGAGAAAAGCACAGGAACAACTCAAAGACAGAGATATAGAATTATCAGAACAAGAAGCAGTTGGTGAAAGAATTCATGATAGATGTTGCATGCTTGAGGAACTAAATGAGAGGCTGGAAGAAGAAGTTCAGAAATGGAGGTCTCAGTGTGAGCAGGGAACTGTGAATGTAACTGTACAAGAAAGAAATGTGTTGAGTATGCTAAATGATGTAGGAGTGGAATTACAAGCTGACAGTGCTGGTAAGAACAGGCAAGATGAACATGACACTGATATGGCCAGACAAGAGAGCTCATTGCAGGAAGAGTGGAAGAAATTGACAAAGTACAAAGCAGAGCTTTCTACGCAAGAGGAGAATGTAGAGAGGAAAATAGAAAGACTGTGTATGCTGGAGGAAGAGAAAGAACAGTTTGAAGAGGAAAAGGATCAATTTTATAGAGAAAAGGAATGCCTGAGGGAAGCTGAGATAGATTTGACGATGGCGAAAGAAGCTTTCAAGCGTGAGCAATTAAACTTATATCAGGGACTAGAACAAGACAGAGAAGATAACTTGGTAAATGGAAATCAATTACCACAAGAGGAAAAAAATCTACAGGAGCAATTAGAACGCCTGAGGAAACTTCAAGAGCAGTTCCATCAAGAAAAAGAAGCTTTCAAACAAGAACAATTAAAAGTATACCAAGAACTAGACCAAGACAGAGAAGATAATATGGTAAAGAGAAGTCAGTTATTGAAAGATGAGGAAAGACTACAGGAGCAATTGGAACACCTAAGGGAACTTCAGGAGCAGTTCTGTCAAGAAAAAGAAGCTTCTGAGCAAGCAAGAGCTGAAGATCAGACAAGAGAAAGAAGAGATCAAGAAACAGTGAGCAGAGAATGGCATATTCTTAAACAAGCTCAGAATGATTTCAGAATAGAGAAACAGGCTTTAGAAATGAGCAAGGTTAATGTCGACAGAAATAATGTGAATGGGAGAGAAGATATTGGAAACATGAACAGGATTAAAGATAATTTGTCACAATTGGATGATGAATCTGGAATTGTGACAGCAACTAGTTGGGATTGTTCTAGTTTGTGTGACGAGTTTAAAGAGGGGTCTAAGAGTGTGTCTGTTTGCATTCAAGAGACGGTGGAACAAAAATTGCAGGAAAGTAAAGAGGTGCCTCAATTACAGTGGGAAAATATAAGACAAGTCCAGGATAATATGAATGTGAAAATATTACCTGAGAATGGTGGTGAAAGGGTTGTACAATGTATAGAAACATGTGAAGAGTGGCACAGCTTTGGGGGAAAACAGACATGGCAGGGTGTTACAGACAACAAGGAACAAGCTGAAGAGGTAACAAAGGAATATGGACTACAATATGAAGAAGAAAAATATACACAGAACACACAAGACAGGCTACAAACACTTCATGATGAGGTGGGAAAGCTTCAGTTAGAGAAAGAACAACTCTTCAACAAGATGGTAATGTTTCAGAAAGAAAAGGAACAATTTCAAGAGGTAATTGACATGCTTCAGAGGGAAAATAAAGTGCTAAAAGGAGAAAAGGAAGATTCACCCATGGACAAGAAAAGTCATCTAGAGGCTTGCTTGGAGAACCCTCATTCCAACATTCTGTTAAATAGACAAGAAAAGAAAATAGAAACATTGATCCCAAATGAAAGAAACAGAGAAGTCCAAAATGAGTGGGAATGTCTTAAGGGAAATGAAAATGAATTTGGTAGAGAAAGGACCTTATTGTCTGACAAAGAGGAGTCTCTGAAGGAGGAAAACTGGCGACTGCAGAAACAGATAGAAAATCTGAGACAGTGCTTGGAATGTCTGCAGCAGAATCAGGTAGTACTGATAGATCCTGGACATAGTCTTCAAGGTGCGAAAGAAAACAAGGGAACACAAGAGATAGCAGAACTGGTCGAAGTTGGGCAACAGGATGTAGGCAGTAATGTTGAAAACACTAGTGTGAATGTGCAGAAAGAGATGGAAGATGTTCTCAATGACCAGAAGTGTCTAAGTCAGAATCCTGCATTGCTGATAGATCCTGCACATAATCTTCCAGGTGCAAAAGAAAATGTGGGAACACAAGACATAACACAAGTGCTCAAAACTAGGCAGCATGATATTGACATCAGTATTGATAACATTAGTATGAATACTCACAATGAACTGAGAGATGTTGCTTTCAAAGACCAAGAATTTGAGACTGCTGATTTGACTGAGCAGGATGTCCTAGATGAGACAGTGAAAATTCAGACTGGTTTATCACAATCTGGTTGTGATATTTCAAGATATATTCAAGTTTCATGTGGTGGCGAAGACAAAGCTGAGGTCTGTGACCTCATGACAGAGTTAAAGACAGCAGGTTTCTTCTTCCAGGAGAAGAAAGAGATAACTGATAAGGAGAAAGTAAGTCTGGAAGAAGAATGGGAAAAATTAAGGCGAGCTCAAGAACAGTTATGTAGCAAAGAAGCTGCTTTGAGAAATCTTGAAGAAGACATTGTACAAAGAAGTGATATTTTACACACATTTGAAGCAGAACAGAGAATACTCCAGGAAAACTCAAGTCATTTGAAACAAGCTGAGGACATTTTGGGCAGACAACAAGAAGAACTAAAAGCACTTGAAGACAGTATTAAAACAGAGCTGGTTAGACTACTTGAACTTCAGAAAGAGAAAGAAATAATTCAGATTGAAATAGAAAAACTTATTGAAGATAAAATGGTGCTTGAAAAGGAGAAAGGGAAACTTGTAGAGCAACAGGAGATTGGTCAAGAAAAGAATGCAGATTTTCATTGTGAAAATGATATAGAAATGACTGAAGTAGAGAAACATATTCTCCAAAGAGAAGAAGAATGTGTCGAAGAAACAAAAACAATAATTCAGGAACATCCAGACAGATGTCACTTGAAGAATTGTATAGATCAGGGCAAGGGCACGATGTTTGTAGCACAGAAAGAACATCTTCAGAAAGAGGAGGAACAACTTGAAATGAAGAAAGCAGCCCTACAGATTGAAGAAGAAAGACTTCAGAAAGAAAAAGAAATGCTTGAAGATCTGAAGGCATCCCTTCAGGAGGAGGCAGGAAAATTAAAGACAGATAAAGAATTGATTAATGAAAAGGCAGCAGTTGTTCAGGAAGAACAAGCAAGAATTCAGAGAGAACAAGAAACACTTGAAAGGCAGAAAACAGACCTTCTAGAAGAACATGAGAGGCTTGCAAAAGAATTTGAAGAGATTAAGGCAATGCTTCAGAAAGAACAAGAAACATTTCAACATGAACAAGAAGAGCAGGCAGCAGTTCTTTGTGAAGAGCTAAAAAGTCTGCAGAAAGAGAAAGAATCTTTTAAAGAGAGAAATTTAGCTTTCAAAGATCAGCAGGAAAGGCTGGGACAGGAGCAAGAAATTATTGAGCAGAATATTGTTTTAGTTCACAAACAAGAAGAAAGACTCCATAAAGAACAAGGAATACTAGAAAAGAAAATTGCTGCTTTTCAGAAAGAACAAGATGAATTTCAGATAAAGGCACAAATATTTGAAGAAAAAGATGTAGCTCTTCAAGATATGCAAGACAGATTGCATAAAGAGAAAGAAATGTTAGAGTATGAAAACATGACTCTTCAAAGCGAGAAAGAAAGATTTCAGAAAGAGAAGGAAGTATGTGAGGAAAAGAACATTCTTTTTCAGGAAGATCAAAGAAGATTTCAAATCGAGAAAGAAACATTTCAAGATGATATTGCTTGTTTGCAAGAACAGCAGGCAAGATGCCAGAAAGAAACAGAAATGTTTCAGGAAGAGAAAGAACAACTTCAGAAAGAAAAGGAAAGTCTTCAGTTGGAGAAAGACAAACTTCATGAAACAATATCTGATTTACATGCTAGATATCAAAAGGAAACAGAAATACTTAATGAGGGGAATAACAGACTTCAGGAAGAAAAAAACAGATTTCAAGAAGCAGAAGCTAATTTTCAAAAGAAATGGGATAATTTTCAAATCGCCAATAATGATATAGCAAAGTGCAGAGACCAACTGAATGAGAAGGAACACCTCATTGAGAACAGAATGAAACAGTTTGAGAAGGAGCGAGAGATATTTCAGAATGAATGGGACAAGCTTGAGAAAGATCGTGAAGGTTTAAAACATGAGAAAGCATCTTTAGCGGAAGGAATAAAGCGTCATGAGGTAGAGAAGAGGAGACTACAAGAGGAATGGGACAATTTTGAACAGTGCCGTGAAAATCTTAAGCAGGACAGTATCCTTTTCCAAGAAAAGAAGAAAGATTTTCAAGAGGAATTGCAGTCTGCTTGGGACAATCTGAAGAAGGCACAAGACAAAGTGACAAAAGAAGAGGAAGCATTAAACAAAAGGTATGCAGAAATAGAAGAAAAAATGCAGGCTGTTCTTGAACAAGAAAGAACTTTAAAAGGTAAAGAATCACAGTGTGCAGACGAGATTGCAACAAGTTCTCAACCAAGTTCAGAAGAGCTTATAAAAGAGCTGGAGGATGATCTGGAGAATGCTTATGACAAGATTGACCGTCTGGAGAACCTCATCACAAAAGGCAAGGCAATGCTTGCAGAGAAAACAGAAGCAGTCAGACAAGCTAATGACAGGGTTCAGGTGAGTCAGTCATTGCTGCAGTTCTTGTATGCGCTTTCTTTTGTGGTCTTTATTTTTAGAAAAAAGTACCAGGGGAAGTCAATAAGTAAGTCACAAATGGGTGTAGAAAAATAACTAAATATGATAACAACTTGAAACAACTTAAAAGTTTATTTTTATACATACATTGTCCCTTTATTTCTCAACATAATTTCCACCAACATTGATGCACTTATCCCATTGTTTTATCAGTCCTCCCAAACCGGCTGCATAGAACTGTGTGCTCTGTTTTCTAAACCACGTTTTCACTTCACATTCAACTTCAGTATCATTCGCGAAATTTCTCCCGCCAAGGTGGGTTTTCAGTGAGCCAAAAAGGTGGAAATTGCTAGGGGCTAAGTCGAGGCTGTAAGGTGGATGTTCCAGAACTTCCCACCTTAGTTGGTTAATTTTCTCCTGAGTTAATCGAGCTGTATGTGGTCTGACATTGTCATGAAGAAACAACACTCCTCTAGTCAGCCGTCCTGGACGTTTTCTTTGAATTTCATCATGAAGCATTGATAGAACTTCACAGTACGATTCAGAATTCACATTGTCACCTTTCTTCTTGAAATTGGTTAAAAACACCCCTTGACAATCCCAGAACACTGTCAGCATAACCTTCCCTGCTGATGGCGTAACCTTGACTTTTTGGACACAAGGCGAAGAAGGATGTTTCCATTGCATTGAAGCACGCATTGTTTCGGGCTGGTAGTCAGCATAAACAGGAAGCATTTTCTTATGAATGTCCTTTGCAGGCTGTCCTTTTGCCCACAAAAAATGCACAACAGCACGTTACTCTTTGGTTGTACACTGTAAGTACAGTCGCCATTTTGTTTATGCGCTGCGGATGTGCATGAGACACCTAGTGCCATGTGACTGGGAATATAAAGTTTGATGTTGCTGTCACCTAATGACACCTGCAGAAAACACCATCTACATTTACCTGCCATCCCACGGAACTGTGTGACTAACTTATTGACTCACCGTCGCAGAAATGCTTAATCATCAATTTCCTTCTCCATTAGAGTGTGTTTGCACATAGTTTTTTTCTCTCCCCATCTTTGCTTTCCACTCGCTTTCTCTATATCCTCTCTCTCTCTCTCTCTCTCTCTCTCTCTCTCTCTCTCTCTCTCTCTCTCTCTCTCTCTCTCTCTCTCTCTCTCTTGCTGTATCTCTGTTTGTCTGTCTGTGTCTCACTCTTATTCTCTCCTTCTCTTCTATTTCTTCTCAGCCTACCCCCCCCCCCCCCCTTTTCCACTTTTTTTTTTTTTTTTTTAAATTTTAGTTTTTAACTTAAATGCTATAGGAATGTTATTATGAGAATCATTAAGTAACAGGAATTTTACAATAATGTTTCTTTTTTTTTCTTAACAGTAGTGCCAACCAGATATTTTGTGTGTGTTATTTTTCAACAGCAGTTTATCTTGAATTTGTTCTTAACCAGAGACCGTTGGTGTTTCCACTGCATTGACTGCCTCTTACTCTCTGGTTTGTAATGGTGTGGCCAGGACTAGTCTCCTGTTACAATTTCATGGAGTAAAGCATCTCCTTCATACTGTCACCATACTGAACCATATTTCTTCTGTAAAATTCACAACAACAAAAAAAAATGTTCTTCCAAGGTACAAGTCGATAGTGGGGCAGCCATTTTGTAATCTCTGTTGTGCATGCCCAAGTTTCTCAGTCCTCATTACCCCAAAATGGTGTGTCGCTTAAACGCCAGTTTGTATCCTTAAGATTTTCCACTGTCCGTACTCTTCCATACACTTTATAATACAATTCCTATTAATTAATGACTTTCCATAGTATAATATTGTGGACCAAGAACAAGAAAAATACTACAAGAATTGAACATCAGAGGAAGCTGGTTCATATACAGCATGATGTATCAGAAACTGAAATACTTTGGCCAATAATAAATGTCACTGTGGCTTCGAAAGAACAGTCATGGAAGGCAAGCACAGACATACAGTTTTGTAATGAGGGGATTGGACATTTAGCCTTTTCTGGCAAGAATGAAACAATTGAAAGTTCTGTGTGTATGTTGTAAACAGTTTGACACCGCAAACTGTTGACTGAATGGACTGCTGTCCAAACTACACGTTTACAAATTTAAACAAATTTTCAAACACACCAGAATAATCATGGTATACTTAGGAGATGGACACCAGCACATACATCTTGTGCCACATGTTATGACTAGTCTATATATAGTTAGTGTTACTTTCATGCTATACTTATAGATTAGATCAGTGGTTCTCAACCAGTAGGGAATTCCCCCCAAGGGGGGAATTTTAGGGTTTCCAGGAAGGGGGGAGGGGGAATTAAGACCACAGATTGGCAGACTCAAATGGCTTCAGGCACAATATCCTGGTGTTCTATTGAACATTTCATTTAACGACGCACAATTATTTTCTGGTGTCATGTATTAGGTGACAATTCGTTGGCATTTTAACTGTTTGTTCATTGTAATATGATGCTGTGTTAATAAAATATTGTGAATATAAAAAATGCACCTTTTGAGGCTGACAAATTTGGAAAGGGGGGAATTATTCTTCTTTCATTTGCTAGATAGGGGGGAATGACATTCTGACATATGGTGAAAGTGTGCATGGGCCAAAAAAAAAGGTTAACCACTGGATTAGATGGATGCTACTAACTGGATCTTGAGCCACATGTGATGGCTAACCTGTACTGAATGTTAGATCTGTGTGATTGGGTATATGTGTGTGTGAAGAAGTGATTATGTGGATGTATGACTGGGTGAGTATTTGTGTATTTGCATGTGTGAAAGTGTGTTTGTGCCTGTCAGCGTCTCACACGCACACAGGTATTCTAACTCCTTCATAAGCACTCAAGAAAACATCAGTCGTGCATATGGTTCTTCTCACAATTTATTCAGGTGAATCTGATCACAGTTACCATGTGCACACAGGCGGTAACTTCATTACATATATATACAAATGCCGCCTTACATACGCTTATAGCACATAGTCAATTACACAAGTCCTACACTCGCTATCTTCCAACTAGCACTCCCGCAAAAGCTATTCATTCGCTCAGAAATACAACATCCTCTCCTGAAACTGTCTGAGTCCCGTCTCCCGTTTTCAGCCTCGACAGCTGGACTCGTGGTACTGGACCCCGTGCCGTTCGTGACCCCCATGCTGTCTTAGCCGTCACTTTGTACTGCAGTCCGTCCGTGTTAGGTTAGGTTATTCAGTGTAATAACATCTAGTCCGTTCAGGGCAGTGTCCCGTGAACTTATGTCCCCTCCTATCCCTCGGCCTTGTCCTGCCAGTGTCCTGTTTATGACACATCAGTGTCCCCACCTAAGTCCTGTCTCCACTTTATCTACTGTCCTGTAGATGTCCTGTCTTATGACCACTCTGTGTCCTGACTTATGTCCTGTCTCTATTCTATCGACCATACTGTCGATGTCCTTACCTGTGTCCTGTATGTCCTTATCTATGTCGTTCTGACTCTATTCTGTCCCTTGTCCTCTCTATGTCCTGTACCTACACTCCCAACACCCTGACAGTGTCGATTATGTGTCTGTGGGAAGAAGTGTATGTTTGTGTGTGCTTTGCTTTGTGTATGAATGAGGATATATGGGCGTGAGAGAGAAAGAGAGAGGGGGGGGGGGGGGAGAGAAAGTCTGAGTATGTATATATAAGTAAATTTTTGTTAGTGTGTTTGTGGTTGTGATTCATATGTGTATGTGAGGGAGTGTGTATTTGTGTGTTATTGAGTGGGTGGATAACTGTGGGAGTTTGTGTAAATGATGTATGTGTTTATGCATGTGTGCGTGTCTGTGTGTGTATATGTGTGTCTGCCTGCCTGTTTCATAACATGGTAATATGCACTGTTTATGTTCACATTCATTCATTTGAAATTTATATTTTCTATGTGAATGTAACATTCACAATAAATAATATTTGAGAGAAGAGTGATTGTAAGGGCCGAATGTAAGATGGGCCTGCATAACAAATTTGTGACACTTTGAAAATAAAGTTTGTTCGTTAATTTGTTTGTTTGTTCTATCATGATATACCTAGAGATTAGATGGACATGACCAAATAGGTCATGTGCCACACGTGATAGCTATCCTATGCTGAGTGTCACTTCCGTCACCGCATACTTAGAGAATAGATGGACACCTCCAAATAGATCTTGTTCCACATGTGAATTTATTCGTTATTTTGAGTGTATGAGTAAATACATGTATATATACTGCAGGAGCTTGAAGAGGCTGTGGATGCTTTGAAATCCAACCTGGCATCTCTGAATTCAACTTTGGAAGCAAAATCTAGTAAGTACATAATTTTCTTTTTCATTGCAAATGCTATTCCAATTTCATTGCAGTGAATTTCTGTGTCATTGTGTGTAATACAGGGGTTACCATCTAACAGGAACAGCAGCTAATTTTCAGGGTTGTGAAAAACTAGAATAAATGGGAAAGAAAGACAAAAATCGATTGATTTTGTGCACTGAAACTGGGGAAATCCAAAATTAAATGAACAAAATTGTAAGCATTAATTTCTGGTTATAGGAATATTTTCGGTTGCCGTCATTCATTCACGTGTGTCTGGTGGTTTTGAGTAAAATGGCAGCACACAATTTATCAATCATCCATTGTTCTCATTCACCTGTGCGTGTTACTGTAGCCTTTAAGGCAGTGATTATCAACCTTTTTTTTGGGCCCATGCCCCTCCCTTTACCATATGTTCAGAACGTCATCCCCCTCCCCCCCTTTTTCGAATTTCCTCCCTATAAATAAATCTCTTCTCCCCCCCCCCCCACCCCCCCCCCCACCCTTACACAGTATACATAAAAATGGAAGCTAAATTTAATAACACATACTAGAACAAATCTAGACATCTACATAAAATGTGATTTGCAGGTCTACTTACGTTATAAAATGAATTTCATTAGGGCGAGAAGTACAGAACTGTAAAACTTAGAGGGAAAAACAATATCGAGTAACTGGTTCTTGTATAAATGCAATCATGAAATAATCTTACTTCCCCCTGGAAACCCTAAAATTCCCCCCTGGGGAGGAATTCCCCACCGGTTGAGAACCACTGCTTTAAGGGAAGCATGAAACAGTAAAACCATGCATGTCATAAGAGACGACTGTGGAGGTTGGTCTAGAGGCTACCTATCCTATTCCATAGATACTTAGCTTTAAAATTCAATAACCATGGCATGAGGTGGTTGAGTGCCCATGCTCCATTGGGGGTTTGCACCAAAAAAAGAATTGTTTGCATTGTGTCGGGTTGCATGTGTAGTGAGTGATCATTGGAGTACCGCCATGTCTTGTTCTTCAGATTGCAGTTAAACCGTGCTGGATTGCTCATTTAAATCCAAGTGGCTATTTATTCTCAAGTATACCACCAGGATTGGAGGTGAATATCACTTGAAAAACCATCTAAAGAAGAAATTAGCTGTTGAACTTCTGAAGGATGGAAAAGCTGCTGGTTCAGATAGTATACAACAGCAGCAATAGGAACCTATGAAAACACCTCAACTGAACTACTTCACTTCAGTGAATAAAAAATCTCTAAACTTGAAAGTTTGCACACTTCAGATTTAGAATATTTCTATTGTTTGTATGAAATTGCATCACATTTGGACAATTAGAATAGCTACAGTATTCCATTAAAATAGTATATTGAAAAACTTGTGTTACAAACTGTAGTAGAATTTCTGGTTGCAGAAAAAGAAACTGGTGAACATTTACTAACATTTCTATGGTCTCACACTCTTTTAGGGAAGCTGGAAAGACCAATGAAGTATTCATTATTACAGGTGTTGGAAATGTCCACTACAGGCTTCAAAACGTGACTGTACACATCTCTGCATATTGTCAAATACCTTCTGCAACGTGTCTGTTGTTATTTCTTGAATGGTAATTCTGATTACTTCTTCAGAGCCTTAGTTGTGTGAACATTATTTTTGTAAACATTTCCTTTCAAGAAATCCCATAGGTCTTATGAAGTTAGATCTGGAGAATGAGCAGGCCAAATTCCATGTGATATGCGATTTTAGAACATTTCTTCCAAAAAACGCAGTGATGCTCTAACTGTGTGTGTAGTTGCACCATCTTGCCGAAACCACGCTTCTTCAATTTCATGTTCATTCAGCTGTTCTACAAAATGTTCCAGAATGTTTGTCCTTACCGATCAGCATTTATAGTGTTGTTGAAAAAAATTGGTTCAATAAAACTTTTCTACTGATGGCACACCATCTCCCAATTTTCTCAGATAGATGAAACCAAGCTTCATCAGAGAAGAATGTTACATAGAGTATTGACTCATCTTCTTTAGTTAAAAACGCTTGAAACCACTTGGAGTAGTTGACTTTGGATTGATTCTCACACTCTTTTAGTTCAGACACAACAAATCCTGTATGGATGAAAATTTTATCGTTGTTTAAGAATTGTGTGCACTGTGCTCACTGATACATTGACTTGTTGCGACATTTTCCTTAAGGACTTTCTTAGACTTTTAAGGATTCTGTCTTGGATATCTGGACATTTTTCTTCAGACACAGCAGGCCTGCCAGATCGTGGAGCATCTTCCATACTTCCCTGAGCAAGAAACTTATTCAACAAATTTCTAACTGTAATGCGATGAGGAGGTTGTTTATAAGGAAATCTTGCTGTAAATCTTTTAAGTGTGTATCGACCGCCATTTCAAAACACTTGTTCAACCAAAGAAACTCTTTCTTCCGTTGATACCACCATTCTGTTTGGAGTGCAAAGAATTACTCTAGCACATGATAGCCATTTGCTGCATATTGCTTTACGATGGACTGTGGAGCACATGTTTTGATAACGTCATGTACTTCATGTTTCAAATGTTTTTGCATACAAAGTGTAGTGAGATATTACAAAAACCTGACATAAGTGCTTCTTACAAGCCTCTTCACCTCATCATAGGTTATGTCTGTATGT
Source organism: Cepaea hortensis (assembly GCA_963921405.1). Classification (NCBI taxonomy): domain Eukaryota; kingdom Metazoa; phylum Mollusca; class Gastropoda; order Stylommatophora; family Helicidae; genus Cepaea; species Cepaea hortensis. The sequence continues at coordinate 57,452,147 of OY992891.1, forward strand.
GGCTGAGGTAGTCTTCAACCTTTCTCTGCCAATTTGTCAGCCTCTTGATTTCCAAATTAGTGTATATAAAGTCCTTTCACTTAACACAGACAACCGTAAGGTCATCTTCATCTTCATCCCGGGACATGCGGGAGTCGAGAGATAAACTGGCTGGCTCTGCATCCCCTGCAGATGGCCAGCCCATGGATTGTGCCGATGTTATTAACATCTTTAAAGAGATGTCGAGAACAGAGGATTTTGACGTCAGTGAATCCACATCGCTGTCTAGGATGAAAGACTTGGGAATAAGAATTGGCATGGCCAGACACGAGAGGTACATCAGGAAAACGAGGTGCCTCGTCAACCAACACAGAACTGGCACTATTAGCCACCGGACGCTGATGTATATGCTGGGGGGAGGATCTGAGCACCTATGGACCTGTCCAGAGTTTAATGATGATGCCCCAACTGATAACTGATAACCGTATCTGCCGCAGGTTCATTTGCCATTACACCCAAGAAAGCACTGCGTGGAATAGTCATTGCATCTTCCCTATTCTGCTTTTAAATGCAAACAAGACGAAGCGGCACTGAGCATTGTTGGACCTCATTTGTTCATCAAATTATGCCATGATGACAGACAACATTGAACACGTTAATTTGGTTATTCCCTTTTTTGGTTTATTTTGTTTGAATTATCTGGCATATTTTTCTGACTCCCTAGACGAGTGTGAGAAGTTGAGGAAGGTACATGACAATTATCGAATTGCAGTTCGTGAACAAGAAGGACTCAAGAAAGAAATGGAAGCCATGTAAGTTTGTGTTGTAAAAACGTTTGCAGCTATCAGGGATGCATTTTTGGGGTCCACAAAGGAATCAAAAAATGGTAAAATTGTAACCTACCATAAAAGTCATAAGAGGCGATCAAGGAAGGTATATATCCTTCATTGTATTGTTTTCTATGGTTATAAGATATGCATCTCTTTCAGTTTCGACTTCATTCATTCATTTAGTTGCATGTCCTTTGCAGAACCTCGCTCCCATAACAACCTTCCGGAAAACTTCTCGGTCATAAGCAAGATGTCCCACTTCCGATACACCCATCTGGAGATAATCTGCCACAACCTGCACCCATCTCCTCTTTGGCCTTCCTCTTCCTCTCATTCTGGGCATATACCCCTCCATGATTGTTCTCTCCAAACTTTCGTGACGTTTCAAGAGACCAAAATATTTCAATTTTCTTTGTTTTATCGTCTTTAGGAGCTAACCTGTTTCAATATTTAGTTCTTGTCGTATTATTACATTTGTTATTTTCTGTATCCAAGATATTCTTAGAGCCCGTTCATAACATCTATATTCAAAGGCATTTGTGCGCTGTTCTGCTTGTTTAGTAACTGTAGTTTCGACTAAATTTTACTAATTAGTAGATGGTGAACTGAATCTACATCTGCACTTCTAAAAACATTTATGTTATTGAGAACGTATCTAAAGTCTTGTTACTACAAGTATGATCAATTTGATTTTCTGTACTTTGGTCTGGTGATGCCCATATTTTCTTGTGTATGCTCTTATGTAGAAAAATACTTTTTTTCTATGATTTATTAATTCACTGTACAACATTTTGCAAATGATTCTCTATTTTCATTCTTTACCCCATGTCCATGTTTAACCAAGATCTCTTTATTACTTGTGCTATCTGATCCTATCTGTGCATTCAGGTCACCCATCACATTGTTCATAATGCCAGTTCTTTGATTACTTTGCAATTTCAGGTAACATTCCTTTTTAACCAATTCATCCTTATTATTTTTTATTGTGTACACTGGATAACATTTGTGTTTGTATGTTCTAGTGTTGCTTCTATTCTAGAACTTACTGCTTTCCACTCTCTTAGTACATTCTCTGCTTTTTTAGATAGCTTTAGTGTCACTACTTCATTGTGAGGAATTGTCCCTTTTATGCCTCAAGAATAGGACAGTTTGGTTTGTGTTTTTGCTTTCTCCACTCCATCTTCTTTTGGATAATCTCACAATGTTAGTCCTATATTTCTTTTCATTTACTACTTGCACTGTCTGTCTTAATTCATACACATTCCAACACTGTAGGTGCCAATTGTGGAGATTTTTCAAAGTAATAAGAGGTAATTCCCTGACCCAGACTGCTCACAGCTTTCTCCACATCTTGTCATACTACTTCTTGGAGATGAGCCTCTTTCCATTTTAGTTATTTTTCTTTTTGTTTCTTTTGACTTGTTCATGATTGGATGGATTGTGCAGCTAAATTTGTCTATGGCATGAGGTATCCAGTTTCTTGCCAACCATCCTTAGCAGCCTCTTAGGACATGCATGGTTAGTACAGTGTTACTATTATTTGCATCAAAGTTATCCTCATCCACAAAGAGAAATATCTCACACGTCCTATTACATCAAGGACACAAAACCAAAGAGACCAGAACGTATGCTTTCTTTGATGGTATCAATTGCATGCGCTCATGAATTCTTAATTTTCATGGACGATTTACAAAACCAGATCATGCTAATGTCTCTAGGTAATCAAATATCTCTAGGCAATCAAATGTCTCTAGATAATCAAATGCCTCTAGGTAATGAAATGTCTCTAGATAATCAAATGTCTCTAGGTAATCAAATGTCTCTAGGTAATGAAATGTCTCTAGATAATCAAATGTCTCTAGATAATCAAATGTCTCTAGGCAATCAAATGTCTCTAGGCAATCAAATGTCTCTAGGTAATCACATGTCTCTAGGCAATCAAATGTCTCTAGGCAATCAAATGTCTCTAGGTAATCACATGTCTCTAGGCAATCAAATGTCTCTAGGTAATCAAATGTCTCTGGGCAATCAAATGTCTCTGGACTATCAAATGTCTCTAGGTAATCACATGCATGTGTCCACCTGTGTTTTAGACTTCTGTCATGTAAAGGAGTTGACTTTTCACCCTGCCCGACAATCTCTGACTACAGTGATTCCCGTGCAGAACATCACTGGCATCACCTGCCAACAAATTGTCCGTTCTCTGGCCATTTCTCCCATCTGATGCGCACTCATACACAAGATGTCTGCAATGTCTGGTGTCCACCTTCGTGCTGGTTGACTGCTGCCATATCTCCCATCTGATGCGCACTCATACACAAGATGTCTGCAATGTCTGGTGTCCATCTTCATGCTGGTTGATTCCAGCCTCTTTCTCCAGAGACCACGCCTTCCATCACTGTAATTTCCTAGCCACCATAGGTTTAATATGGTCAAAAGTATTTTAGTTTCCAGGACACGACACTGTGTATGGGCCAGTTTTCTTCTTTGTTCAGATCTTGTAGAATGTTAGTATTTCCTCTTCTTGTTTTGTCATATTCTAAGAACATTTCTGTAACATTTAAGTTAAAAGCATAAGTTTTCTTTATTTAAGTTCATAGTTGGCACATATACAACGTGTAGACTGTGACACTTAAATGCCTATGTCTTATCATGATTAGCGGCAGTAATTGTTTATGATTTACATCAGTGAAAAAGAAAGCTGCACTCATTACCAGTCATTGACCATATCAGCAGCTTGAAGAAGCAGAAGTGTAGGAGGAGAAAGGGAGATAAATCACACATTATTCATCCCTTGTGCTTAATTGAGTCTCACATACCATTGACAGGGTTCGTGGTCGAACAAAAGACAGAGAATACTATGACGATACAATCAGGCAGTTAAAACTGAAGCTCCGAGACACGCAGAATGCAGAAACATCATGTAAGTACTCGTGTAAACAAAAATATGGGTAAATGGGCAAGGTAGTTCCATTGCTTTTGTTGCTGTTCCAGTGCAAAGAGTTAGATCTCCACATATTCTGGGCCATAACACAGAAAGTTTTGAGATCGCTTCTCGGCCTTTTGGCTAAGATCAAAGTGTAGTATCTGCACTTGATCTTGCCAGGGGCAGGGATGATCACCCGACACACAGGGACATGGGGACTTAATGGGGTGGCTCTGGCCCCTCTGGGAACCGCGAGCCCTTCTTTTTAAAAAAAGCGGATTTTGAAAACTGATCTGAGCTCCCAGACTGCCCCAGGCCTTCAATGGGTATCAGGAAATGTCTTGAGAAGTAGAGGTGGTTGCCAAGATATTAATCACACCAGCCCTTGAGTGCTGATTGGTCAATAAAGTATGGGGCTAGCTCTATACACCTCAAGCCTTATTTTGTAAAAGGGTCCGTTCGCTATTTTTGTTTTTCTTTACTGCCTTACTATGACAAATGTGAGGTGGCAAGTTCCCTTCGTTATCACCTTACCTCCCTTGACAATTTCCAGAACATTCTGTAAACAAATATGATGGCGGAAAGTGTACATTGTTCATTATTTGGTTGTTTATTATTCCAAAGCTGCTAAAGTGTCTCTTTGTAGTCAGTGGATTGATGCCATTCAAATTTAGTCCTTTTATAGTTAAATTACTATATTTGACTTTGTGCTTACTCATAAACTGATTCTTCGGAAACTCATATAGTTATAACTATTCTATTGTGGAAATTTATTTTACAATAATAAGATGTTGCAACTTCCATTTACCTCCCACTCTTTACAATGTCAAACTGCAGCAGGATCTGTAACATTCATCGTGTGCACATGAGAGCCATGCTGTCTCTCTCCTACTAAAGCATCAGCAACTCCTTCGCCAAACCTTCTATACAAACATACCAGAAATTGCCAGATATTTGATAACAACCATAGAATGGCCATACATTCAATCGCTAGGAAATTTCTCAGCAGAACTGCCTCACAGCACACCTAGATCAAAGCCTCAAGTTAGTTGCATATTCTTTACAAGATGTCGCAGTTAACCCCAGCATGTTTTGGTTGTGCGATTTCTCAGCAAGTTTATGTTTAGTAGTTTGCCATTGCTTTCTGAATGACTGGCATGCTTCCAAATTGCCCACAACTGTGTTTTGAATGCAGGATTGCAAATTATGTTCACAACCCCTTTGCCACAGGCCCTGAGGTTAAATATAACAGCTATCTTATTTGTAAACCTTTTTCACGGTTGGATTGTCTCTGGGCATTATTTGAGGGAGGTGGACACCCTCCAAGTCACAAAGCAAATAAAAGAACACAGTAACTATCTTGTGATATTGATTAAGAATGTTATTTGCACTATGCATTATTCTAGAATACTATGGAAGCTTCTGGTTTTGTTGGGTTTAATTAATATTTAAAATATTTCCGCACAGTTTTTGTTCCAAAAGATCCACCAAATCAGTGTGCTCCAACTTTAGACCAGATGCGGAAAATTGTTGAATTTGAAAATGCAGCAAAGTTTCTGGAGTTGAAGGAGTTGAAACAGCGAGTTCAAGAACATGAGGTCAGTTGGGGGTTTGTCTCTGGTTGTGTTACTGAATAAGTCTCTATGTCTTTCTCTGTCTTTTGCTCTCTCTCTATCTCTCTCTCTCTCTCTCTCTCTCTCTCTCTCTCTTGCTCTCTCTCTCTCTCTCTCTCTCTCTCTCTCTCTCTCTCTCTCTCTCTCTCTCTCTCTCTCTCTCTCTCTCTCTCTCTCTCTCTCTCTCTCTCTCTCTCTCTCTCTCTCTCTCTCACACACACGCACACATACACATTCAAATATACACCACCCCCTGTCAGTTGCACTTGAACATTTTAAAGTAATAATTGTTATTTTATATGTATTACTAGGTCTTGGACATCAGGGGTAGTTGTTACTTTATTTGTGTTAACTAGGACAATAAATGTAATTGTTACTCTTTCTGTGTTACATTGGGGGTAAAGATGATCATTTCTATGTTAACTAGGACAATAAACGTAATTGTTACTCTTTCTGTGTTACACTGGGACATCGGGAGTAAAGATGATCATTTCTGTGTTAACTAGGACACCAGGGATAATAATTGTTTCCTTTTCTGTTACATTAGGATATTGGGGGTAATAATTGTTCTTTTTCTAGGATATTGGGGTAATAATTGTTACTTTTTCTAGGATATTGGGGTAATAACTGTTACTTTTTCTAGGATATTGGGGTAATAATTGTTACATTTTCTTTGTTATAAGAGAGCATTAAGGGTAATCACAGTTACTTTTTCTGTAACACTAGGACATTGGAGTATTAATTGTTACTTTTTCTGTTACACTAGGACATTGGGGGTAATAATTTTTACGTTCTCTGTGTTACAAGAGGGCATTAAGGGTAATCATAATTACTTTTTCTCTTACACTAAGACATTTGAGTAATAATTTCTACTTTTTGTTACATTAGGACATATGGGGTAATCAGTTACTTTTTTTACTGAAACATGATGGGTAATGGTGCTTACATTTTCTCTGTGTATAACTCTCTGAGCCGGTCTGATTTGTAAACCCGCTTACCTGCATTCAAAACACAGCTGCAACTGATTTGGCACGGGTTTTAACGTGTTGGTAAGGGAGACAGTCGTTCAGAAAGCAGTGGCAAACTACTGAACGTAAACTTACCAATACATCAACAACAGCAGTAAAATGTTGGTGTTGACAGCGATGTCCTGTAAATAGGATATGCAAAAAAAAAAAATTTACTCTCTAAAGAGTGGATTAAAAAGTTATGATACTGAAGAAAGATTTTGAAGTAGCAGTTAATTAAAATGGTTTAAAGTAGCACTGTCATCATATACTTTTTTTCTTAACTAACAGGCAAAAATAACAGATCTAGAAAATGAAAAGATACAACTACAGGCAGAAATACGAAAGCTGCAGCTTCTGCTTGACAATGAAACTATGAATTCAGAGACAATGCAATCGATAGTCAATCAAAAAGTCTTGGAGAATCGCAAACTTGAAGAGGCGTTAGCACAGCTGCGCAAACAGCTTGGAAAGGTAAGCAGATAGTAATACAGCATAGTAATTTGATACTCCATTAGTTAGGTCAAGTTGTAATGGATATGTAAATATCTGTGTCACTTGGAGTATCTAACTACATGCATTGATTATCTACCTATCTATCTCTCCATCTGTCTGTCTGGGCTTGCATGCCCAATTTGTGACCCTATTAAAATATAGTTTATCCATTAATTTTCTCTTTCTCTCTCCCTCTCAGCCTATCAGTCTATCCATTCATCCATCTGTATTTCTGTCTGTCTGTCTATCCATTCTTCAGTCTGTTTGTTTGTCTATCTGTCCATCCATTGTCTGTCTGTCTCTTTCCATTCATTCTGTCTTTAGCCATATCGTCACAGTGGTTTGGAAAGAGTTTAGTTTAGTCGATGGATCAACATCACAGCACACGGGTGTAACCCATAAGTGCTCCATTTTACTCCTAACTCAAGCCTAAGTCCGGAAAATCTCATCTCAGTGCACAAACTCCATAGCACCGGCTAGGATCCTGAAATACTTTGGGTGGATTTTTAACTCAAAATTTTTCGATTTTTAACTGGCAAGGGATGTTTTACATGCACAACAATACACACGGGCATCCAATCTCACTACCCAGAGACCACGGGAAATTTTGTTACTAGAATTCCACGTGAAAAAATCCCGGCCCTCGATGGGGCTTGGATCCGGAACCTCCAGCACTCGAGTGGAATGCATGGCTCTTGAAAGAAGAGGAAGGTCTGCCAGCATGGAGATAAACAAAAGAGAAGCTGGGCTTGAAAATACATAAAGCAGTGAAACTGGCAAAGGGATAAGACTATTTTCAATAGGCCAGGATGAAAACAGTGATATGTATAGGACCTGCTATAGGTTGCAAATGTTGCTGTATGTAGCCGAGGGCGCAGAGTTGGGGTGAGCTTGCATAAATACCCCATGGTTACTACATTCATCACCTCTGCAGAAAATCTCAACTCCTGGCCTTCTCATGGCGGAACTGTTTTAACTAACAGGAGAAGGGGCGGCGGCGGCGAGTCACTGGCGCAAAAAAAATAACCAGAATCTCTGGATGTGTATGCATGTACATGCATGCGCTGACACGTGTGTATGTGCTTACACGTCTAAACTTGAGTGAGACCACAGTCTGCTCTAGTTTAGGAAAGGTGCTGAAGACGGAGGCAACCAGCCAGGAGGCTCACCACAGAAATCAGGATGCCACGCAATTACGGCATGAAATATGTTGACTTCTGCTAAATGTTATGGTGCTCGCCCTGCTTTAGACCCCCAGGCAGGTGCAGTGCCGGGCCCTATGCCTCGAAAGGGTCCAGCTACAACCACTGGAGGTCCTTCTCAGATGTCCTGTGGAGCCAGGGGACCTGAGAATAGAGTGTCTGGCCATACCAAACAAAGACTAAAACTAATGCACTGGAATGCAGAGGGAGTCTGCAACAAAACAATAGAACTAGAAAACATCTTGGTCCAAGAAAAAGTAAGCATAAGTTGCTTGCAAGAAACTCACCTCAACAACAATATAGCCTTAATCACAGGCTACCAGTGTTACCCATCTGACCAAAAGGACAGGCGAAAGGGCGGGATACTGATCCTTGTAAAAAATAACATCACTGCTTCCCAAATTGAAGTTTACATGGAAGGGGCTGAGTATCAGACACTTAAACTTAAGACAGGCAATACAGACCTACATCTGATCAATTACTACTGTCCAAGTGACCGCACCCAGACACTGGACACACTACCATTAAAAGAAAAAATGATTGTGTGTGGCGACTTCAACAGTCACTCGCAGAGCTGGGGCTATGACCATATGGACCAGAGAGGAGAGAGACTGGAAGACTGGCAGGATGAGAATAGATTCACCTTGAATAACAAGCCATCTGACCCACATACTTTCTACTTGAGATCATGGTACACTACAATTACACCTGACCTGGCTTTTTATTCACCAGACCTGGAGTGGAACATTACACGAATTGTTAAGAAACAACTTGGTGACAGTGACCATCGGCCAGTCTTTCTAACTATAAAAAATGGGCTTGTAAGTGAAAGTAGCACCCTCTCGAGGTGGAACTACAAGAAAGCAGACTGGGCAATGTACAAGCATCGCACCAGCATACTGGTTAGAAACCTGAACACTGAGAAAGACATAAATAAAGTAATTGAAGAGTTTGGGAAATGCATATTACAGGCAGCACGAGAAACAGTACCAAGAGGAGCCCGTATACATTATAAACTCTACTGGAGTAGTGAACTGGAACAATTGCATAATGATGTGGAAGTGTGCAGAAAGCAAGCAGAGGCCACACCCAGCCAAGAGCACCACAATAAATTCCAGCATGCAAACGCCAAATTTCAAAGGGCCAGGCTGCAGGCTAGACGGAAAAGCTGGCAAGAGAAAACAGTTACTGAACTTTGAAAGAGACACAGGGAAGTTGTGGAAGCTAATAAAACTAATAAAACAACTTAACGATGAGGGCACAGGGAGAAACTCAAAAATTGCACTACATAAAGCAAGCAGCTGACCATTTTGTTGACTCATTCGCACAAGATAACAATATCGAAATTAGTCCATAGAAATAACAAGAGATTCGAGAGAAGTGGCAACATACAGGATGGGATGAAATAGTACATGAGGTTCTGGAGGCACCTATAACAATAAGCGAACTGGAGCTAGCCATATCAAAACTGAAAATGAGAAAGTCACCAGGAGCTGATGGTATCTCCAATGAAATGATCAGGAACCTAGGAACAGAGGCCAAACCAAAGCTGTTGCAGATCTTCAATAACAGTTGGACCTTAGGCAGTGTTCCACAAGCCTGGAGAGAAGCAATCATGATACCCCTTCTAAAATCAGGGGAAGATAGTTCCATTGCCTCTAGCTACAGACCAATTAGCCTCACCAACTGTCTCTGCAAAATAATGGAGCGCATCATCAATCACAGACTACAGTGGTACCTTGAAAGTGAAAACATCCTTGTGCCACAACAGGCTGGCTTTAGGCAGTGCTACTCTACGGAAGATCAGACAACCTATCTCTCTCAAGAAATTGAGGATGCATTCCAAGAGAAGAAGCTGGTGCTTGCAGCATGGATAGATCTGAAGAAAGCATTTGACAAAGTCTGGAAAGAAGGACTGAAGAAGAAACTGAGAAAGTGTAAAGTCAATGGAAGAATGTACAAATGGGTGAAAGCATACTTGCACAACAGAAGAGCCTTAGTACAGATAGATGGATTCAAGAGCAAGAAAGTACTACTGCGCCACATTGTTCCCCAGGGGAGAGTCTTGTCCCCCACAATTTTTCTAATCTTCATTAATGATCTTGTTGCTAATCTACCGCATGGAATTAAAGCGGCAATGTGCGCTGATGACCTGGTCCTATGGAGCACAAATGCGCATGCATCAGTGGCCACTGCATCGCTACAAAGAGCTGTAGATGCATTTGTTGCATGGGCAAATAGATGGTGTGTCAGCATAAACACTGACAAGTGCAGCACCACCCTATTTACCCTCTCTCCAAAACAAAAGGCAGGGATCATCCAGATAAATGGAATACCCTTAAGAGAAGATAAAGAACCAACATACCTTGGAGTAACATTTGATGACAGGCTGACATGGAGAAAGCACATCAACAAAGCGGTAGCAAAAGCCAGAAGGAAAATAGCCATCCTGAGAAAAGTAAATGGAACCACATGGGGAGCCAATGGGAAAATACTTGGCAAAGTTTATCAACAGAGCATACGGCCATACCTGGAATACGGGTCAACTGTGTGGTGTTCAGCATAAAAAACCACACTACAAGAGCTGGACAAGGTGCAAAATCAAGCACTTAGAATCACCACAGTAGGGATGAGATCAACCCATATAGTGGAGATGGAGAAGATGGGGAGGACACATGCGCTGAGAAAGCGCAGAGATGCGAAAATGCTAATAAGAGCAGAAAAGTTCCTCAGCTTGCCAGGCCACCCTATGAAGAACAGATTTGAAAACTTAGCTATGGGGCGGTTGAAAAGAAGCAGTTTTATCCACCAGGCCAAACGACTCTGCAGAGAAACCACCGATCTGACCACAGTTGGTATCCCCCCTGAAAACTTCCAGAGCGAACTCCAGGAAAGATGAACGTAGACTATCACTACAAATCCAAACAAAAGTGAGAGGAATATTTGACAAGGAAGAACAGAACAGTGTACAGCGCAGAACAGTCACATTGTTTCCTTGATGAAGAATACCCACATGACCTCTGGATCCGAGTCTACACAGATGGGTCAGCACAAAATGCTGTTTGAAATGGAGGAGCGGGAGTGTTCATAGAATACCCAAATAATACTAGGGACATGGCCAGAGTACCAACAGGAAAGTACTGCCATAACTGTGATGCTGAAATTGAGACAATCAACGATAGCAACAGAGAAATTACTAAATACCAGCAATGGTACACAACCTGTGGTGCCATTGACAGATGCAAAATCAATACAATAAATTGCCAGTAATAAGGACACTACTTTCTGAACTTAGCAGTCAGCATAAGGTCACTGTATAGTGGATACCATCCCACTGTGGAGTACCCGGAAACGACAGAGCTGATCGATTGGCTAAAAAAGGAGCGAAAGAAGAACAACCTGATGTGCCCGTTACATACCACCAAAAGAAAAGAAAGATCAAATCAGTCAGAAAGCCACCAAAACCTGCACAAGACGACTACCATGTTATGGACAGACCAGAACAAGTCATTATTCTGCGCCTCAGAACAGGACACAATAGATTACGCAACCACATGTATACAAAATTCAAGATTGGTGAATCAGTCATGTGCACATGTGGATTGGTGCCGCAGACAGCAGACCACATACTCCAAGACTGCCCAAAATACAACATATCTAGGCAAACCTTCTGGCCTAGAGAGACAACAGTGGAAGATAAACTCTATGCACCGTTGAGTGAACTAAAAAAGACAGTTAAATTCATACAAGAGAAAACATTGCAGTTACAGACATATTTCAAGCAAATGAAAGGAGGAGGAGGACCTGCTATAGGTGATGGTTATAGAAGACAGACAAATATAATATGTTTCTATTTACATTATTTATAATCAAATGGTACATGTTCTCACAGGGGACCAAACAGAACACAGATGAAACCCCCAATGAAGTTACAAAGATGCTGAGAAATCAGCTGCAAGAAAAAGACCAATTAAATGAGCAGCTGAGTAAATCAAACCACCACATGAATATGAGATGGAAGGTATTTTCCCTGAAGCATAAGACTCTGATTGAAGAAAACCGCCAGCTGCAGAAAGTATTGGCTGAGCATCAAAATAGGATTACTGACTCTGCAAAATTCCCCGCACCGTGTAATATCAGTAAAGACGGTGCTGACGGACTGCAGAACGACGGGCAGATAGACCTAGCAGATCTGTTGAAAGACAACTCAGAGCTGAAGGTAATAACACATATTACTGCAGATGGTGAATATATTTAATTAAATTGTTTCATTTTCAGGCACTTCTGCGGCTTTCTTAGACCAGCAGTCCTGAAAAACGTAAAAACCTAGAAAGGAAGAGGAAAAAAACAAACATTGAAAAATCCTGAAATTTGCACATCCGCAGAAAAAAAGAAAAAAAAGTCGCTTAAAAGTCGACAGGGTCGACTTCATTGCACCGGGTTTTATCTCATATGGCTCGGTCCCTTTCCGCAGCACGGAAAGCGTCGCACAAAGCACGAACTCCGTAGCTTTTAGCGACGACCCACAGGAGTCTCCGAAACATTTAACTCGTAAACCGAAGGGTGCGGCCTGGAATCGAACCCACAACCTTCGGAGCACGAGGCAAACGGCTTGACCACTTCGCCACAGAGACTCACATCAGCAGAACCAAGAGGAAAATCTTAAACAAGAAGTTTTTAGTTGTTAGGGGTATTTTTGCTTGCCATAGTTCATATAAATGTGTTCAGTCATTTTTAGTTATTAGGTGTATTCGTTCCATGTCATAAGTCATATAAATGCATCCAGTCATTTTGGTTATGTAATTCTTCCATGTCATACGTCATAAAATGTGTCCAGTCATTTGTAGTTATTAGGTATATTCTTCCAATGTCATAAGTCATATGAATGCATCCAGTCATTTTTGGTTGTTAGGTACTTTCTTCCATGTCATACATCATAAAATGTGTTCAGTCATTTGTAGTCAATAGGTATATTCTTCCATGTCATACATCATAAAATGTGTCCAGTCATGTGTAGTTATTAGGTATATTCTTCCATGTCATATGACCTAAAATGTATTCATTCATTTGTAGTTATTAGGTATATTCTTCCAATGTCATAAGTCATATAAATGCATCCAGTCATTTTTGGTTGTTAGGTATATTCTTCCATGTCATACATCATAAAATGTGTCCAGTCATTTGTAATTAGGTATATTCTTCCAGTGTCATAAGTCATATAAATGCATCCAGTTATTTTTTATTTCTTCTTCTGCGTTCATCCGGGGTTTCTTTTTTTCGGACGTGACTGCGTTGTGCCTGTTTATAGCAGAGCTGCGTTCTTGCGCCGTTAGGCCGACACATCCGACTTCTGCGGGCATTTGTTGACCGGGTTAACCTTCCTGGTGATTTTTTTATTTTAAGGTATACTCTTGCATGCCATTGCTTATATAAATGGATCCAACTGGATAATATGTGGGTGTTAATCATAAAGACTGGGCAGTAGTTAACGGTTACTTTCAGTGCATATGAATATCTCGATACGTGCTCCAGTCTCCTCCCATAGATCAAACTAGGAGAATCTCAACGCAGCGCATGAAATCACAAAACTGGTAATCAGATGGGTGTACACCAGCATCTTGCATGCCTCAAATAATCTTTTGTGGCAAAGTTTTCTTGTTTTGAATTTGAGCCTGGGCTGCATCCTGTTTGGCCTGCTCTTTTCGACTTCCAACTCGATGCTACCAATGCCAAACCTGGACAGTGACAGAAAAAGAGAAAAGAAAAATCACAACAACAGAAATGAGATTCCTGAGAAAAATACTCAATGCATCAAGAAGAGATAGTATCGGAAATAAAGAAATCAGTACTAAAGTGGGGGTTATAGATGCACTAGATTTTATTAGAAGGCAGCAAGTCAAATGGTTTGGCCATGCAAGTAGGTTATCAACTAACAGTATACCACAACCAGCAATGATGTACAGACCAGAGGGAAGCAGAAGAAGGCCATGTAAACGATGGACAGAGGGCATAGCAGAGTCCATGGAAATCTTGATACATGAAGCAAATAAACGGGCGCTCTCCCGCTGTTTAAACTTCACCTCGACACCGCAAGGTACAAGAGGAATGAGATGAGAATGCTGAGAATCCTTATGTGTGCAACATGCATGCAGGACTGCTAGCTATTCACCCTTGTGCGAGCAGATGCAGCAGGGATGTGGTTTCAGAGGCAAATATTGTGAATACCGTTAATTGCAAGAATAACTAACAGTGATTGTCTGGAAGAGGCTCATGAAAGTAGAGAATATACACAACTATAAGAAAGAGACAGGGATGATTCTTTGGTCACATAATGTGAAGAGAGGCATGGGAAAACATTGCAACAGCTGGACTGATCAGTGGTAGCAGAGGCAGACAGACAAATGATGCTGGATGGTCTCAGATGGGGCAGGGAGGAATATCAATAAAATTGATCCAGAACACCATGCACTGAGATCATGTTTAACCCTTTACCGGGGAATTGATCCTGAACACCATGCACTGAGATCGTGTTTAACCCTTTACCGGGCAAAACGTCCAGGAATGTTTCTACCCCTGAACGGGCAATCCGTCCGAAACCACCCATGACTATTATGCATTGTAAAAACACGATCTCTCGGCTTTCCGAGACTTCCAATTGTCTACTTTTGGTTTCACTGATAGCTTGACAACGTGGCCGCCATTCACAAGCATGTACTTTGAATTTGAACGGATTTTTGAAATAGTTTTTGTGGGTTTTATGCTTTGTATTTCAAAATGGATTTCGACAAGTGATAGCGGAGATTTCGCTGGGTTCAATTTAAGTGACATTGAAAGGCACGAAGTTGACTATTAATCAGAGCTAGATATTATTGATCAGTGTTACTTTGCGTTACCAGTCGTGAGTCGGACTTTAAAGAAAGTGATTATGATTCGGAAAATGACGGAACACTTGCATGGATTGCTACCAGGCATTGGATGAAAGGGGGAGACCACTGGACCTGTTTCTTCTTTGTTCCTATTTTTTTTTAACTGGCGGTGTCACATCTAGTTGTGCGCCTCAGTGGTCAGTGTGCCCAGTTTTGGCCTGCATTTGTTTGAGGTTGACTTCCTTTAGACAGATTCCATTCAAGGTCATGGATTTATCTACCCATGGGTAGGTTTGTGTTTCTTCATAATTTTGTCAGGACAGTTGCCGAACCGCCCACTCTTTGCGATTTCTAACTGCCGTGGGATTTTTGCGCACGTGACCTCCTGATTTTCACCTCTGTCCGAGAAGGCTAGGTATTCGATCTCTCGACCCCAGAGATCAGGGGGGCATGTCATATCATTAGATACCAATGGTTCTTGGGGAAAATGACCAGCCCTTGTGCTGGGATTGGACCCACTACTGTCAGAGGTGGACACTATAACCTCCGAGCCATGGAACTCGAATACCCCCCCCCCCTCCCCACACACACACACACACAAATCAATCAATGAATCTATAACAATACAAGGCTGTCTAAATTTTCTACTTTCCTTTATCAATTGTTCTATTATCTCAGTTACAATAGGCCTCAGTTGTTCGCCTCTTCAAGAATGCTGGTTGTTTTTGTCTGTCTTTTAAAACAAATCTGCATTACTCGTTTTGTCTGTCCATGGTATTTTTAACCTTCTCAGAAACCAAATTTCTTTGACTTTAATCAATTTGTTTAAACTGATATTTTCGTGATTGACAGCCATGTGTAGAGAAACTGAAACTTGAGGCTCAACAACAGCCTGTGCATAAAGAGAATCATTTGAAACAGCAGCAGAAACAGCCTAGCAGTAGTGCAGAAAGTCTGCATTGTGTGCACAGTGAACTGTCAACACAAACAGAGAACAGCCACTCAGCACAGCAGCCTCAGCAGACGCAAGCATTCAGTGTTCCCTCTTACAGATCTGGTGGGGGTGTTGAAAGTTTTGTCATTGCTGTCAAGGATCGAGAAATCCGGGACCTCAAGAAGAAACTTGAGAAACAATCGGTAGGAAATATGACACAGTTGTATAATTCTTCTTCTCCTCACTGTATGTCTTTCATGTCTCTGTGTTTAGCTGGCTGATCTAAAAGTAATGCCATAGGGAAATTAAATTAAGGAAATTTATATATATATATATATATATATATATATATATATATATATATATATATATATATATATATATATATATATATATATATATATATATATATATATATATATATATATATATATATGGTATACTGATGTTGGGTGCAGATGACACAGTATTGGTGGCAGATAATGCTAAAGATTTGCAAGAGTTGTTGGTCATTGTAGTAACAGAGTGCAAAAAAAGGACTCTCCTTGAATGTCAAGAAAACAGTAGCAATGGTGATATCGAAGAAAATGGTGACACCAAAATGTGGAATGGAAATTAGAAAGAAAATGTGGATAATTGTAAATACCTATGGGCATTTATAATACCAGATTGAAGATGCACAACTGATATTAAGAACAGAATAGGGCAAGCAAAAGCTGCATTTCAGAAAATGAAAAGTATCTTATGCAATAAGTCACTATCATTGAATGTAAGAAATAGAGTACTGAAGTGCTATATAGAATCTGTTTTGCTGTATGGCAGTGAATCTTGGAATGTAAATAAACAAATTAGGAAGAACTGTGAAGCAACAGAGATGTGGTTCCAGAGACAAAAGTTGTCAATTCCTTGGATTGCCAGAGCAATTGCCAACAATTGCCTAAAAGAGGTTAATGAAACTACAACATTATATACAACAATAAGAAAGAGACAACAGCTTTCTTTGGTCATGTGATGAGAAGAGAGGCATTGGAGAACATCGTGACAACTGAGAAGATCAAGGGGAAGAGAGGCAGACTACGAGAAATGATGCTGGATGGATTGAGACGGTGGCATGGAGGAATATCATCAGCAGAGTTGATCCAGAACACCAAAGACTGAGATCTGTAGAGAGACTTGAACCAAGCCAGCTGGCAGGGCACTTAATGATGTGGGGTGACCAGGTCTCATCTTCACGGCTTTTCTTTGCCTGAGAAATCTATCATACCCATTTTGCAAAGCTGAGTTGACCTCCGCCAGTGTTATCCTGATAAGATATACTTCCTGTGGGGATTGAAACCCCTTGTGTTGGCCATCCGGTAAGCTAACCACATGCAAGGTCTGTTGAAAAAGTATTGGACCTTTGGCTGGGAACAGTGCAGTTACTGTCCTGAAGGTCTGCAGCTCTAATCCCCTTCAAAGTAATCTCCTTAGGACTAGACAATTCTCCCAGCGGTCCTGCCGTTATTGGACGCATTTTATGAAAGCTTTGGGAATGGAGCAGCATAGCTATTGCCTTCTGCAATAGATCTTCTTGTGACTCTAAACCTTTCAGCTGCAAGTTCAGCTTTGGGAATAGCCAAAATTGCAAAGAGCCATAACAGGAGAGCATGGAGCCTACAAATCTGTGGAATATTGTGTTTGGCCATGAAAGGTTGTGAGTCGACCTGTGAAATGTGTTTGGCCATGAAAGGTTGTGAGTCGACCTGTGGAATATTGTGTTTGGCCATGAAAGGTTGTGAGCCCACCTGTGGAATATTGTGTTTGGCCATGAAAGGGTGCGAGCCCACCTGTGGAATATTGTGTTTGGCCATGAAAGGTTGTGAGCCCACCTGTGGAATATTGTGTTTGGCCATGAAAGGTTGTGAGCCCACCTGTGGAATATTGTGTTTGGCCATGAAAGGTTGTCAGTTGACCTGTGGAATATTTTATTTGGCCATGAAAGGTTGTGAGCCCACCTGTGGAATATTGTGTTTGGGCATGAAAGGTTGTGAGCCCACCTTTGGAATATATGAAAGTCTGAATCAGTTATGAGCTGACCTATGAGTGACACAAACTTGCTAGTCCCATCATGATAACTCATCTGTCCATTCTTTGCTCCTGATATAGCGGTTAGAACTGCAGCTTAGAACAGGTAAAGTAACAGTGAGTATGGACAACTGACTGGCATCTTGCTGTCTTGACAGACGATAGTTTGTAAAATGAAGTTATATCTTTCCATAACACAAAGCCTGGGCTGAATTTAGAGACCATGTGTTGCCCATGCAGCATGATCCCTCTCTCTGCCTGCCTAGTTACTCCAGAGGAAAGGTAACACCAATACATCTGGAACTAGACAAGCTACAGAAGCCAAGGCTTAGGGTCTGGTCTGCCCTATCATGACATTTAGTCTTTAGGTTGCATTTCCTTGCACTGGGGTAAGGCTTGTTTGTACTCTCCCAACTGAACTCCTCAGCCCAAAGCTGTTGGCACAATGTGGGGTGTCGGGTTTGGTGAGCGCTAACACTCGACGCTAACAGAAAGCAGGTAGTACCGTCCACTGTCATACGGTAGCACAGTCATATTTGACTAAGATCTGACACCAGGTATGGACAGAAGGTGTCAGAAAGATATCTCTCTTGTGGATGAACCAATACACATAGGGAGTTGCTTGGTACAGAATGGGTTCGAGAAACAAATGCCTGGGTTCATGGGTTACAATTACAGTTTAGAACACGGGACTGAAACCTTTTTGTAGTGTATTGCAGAAATAATGCTGCAAAGTCTTAGCGTGTAAGTCACCATGGTTTTATCCGTTCTTTATTGTCCAAAACGCTTGAAACTAGCATATATCAAGTTTTTGCCTTTTTAAATTCATTTTAACAGCACTGTATTACATGAAAGCAACACCGACTTTTATGCTACTGTCAGTGGACTATATTGACATGTATATGCAACAGCTAAAAGAACTATAGAGTTGCTGGTAGAGGTGATTGAAAGAGTGAGTAGGATAGGACCAAAATGGAACTTCATCAAGGTCAGCGAGTGTTGTTCCACAATCACTCTTTTTGCACCAGATCACACCTTCTGACTTCCAGTTGCTAACAACATATTTTGAAGGGGTGTAAATTCAGGAATAGTTTTAAAAGAATGATCTGTTTCCATTTAATTAACAATTCAGTGTTTAAATAAGATCATATACTGTAAGTTCATTCAACATGTCAATGAAAATCTTGCCACGCTTGGTACGCATGCCATTGGTTACCAACACCTGGTTTAGAATATGTAAAATAACAGGGATAAGAGTGAAGAAAGATAACTTTTACATAGAGTAACCTATGCACTGGAATTGTTTGGTACAGACTGGCTTGAGTAATCAATATCTAGATTTTGTGGTTACAGTAAGAACTGTCAGGGCCAGGAGTTAAATCAATACCTAGAATGGAAAGAGTTCATGAAGATACAGAATAGTGAACAGAATGTTGTTTAGAGAGCCAGGAGGATGTGGTGAAACAAAACATTGACATGTATGATCATCTTGCTGAATCTGAAATTATTTCACACTTTTAAATGTCAATATAATGTGATGAAATAAAACATTGACATGTATGATAATCTTGCAGAATCTGAAATTATTTCACACTTTTAAATGTCAATATAATGTGATGAAATTGTTGATATTTTTGTTTTTAATTGAATATACGTAGATATATACCTTGATAATAATTCTTTTTAGGAAGCACTAAAACAGATTGAACAAAACACACACACAAGCTCTCAGAAATCAGTTGGCTCTGAGGTTAAACAACAGTCTGAAGAGCATAGGCATCGGAGGTAGGCAGATATTTATGTTGTTTTATTGTTTCACAACTTTGTGTTCATTTCATAAGCAACTGGTTAATTTTATTTGCGGTCACTGGTTTTGTATGTGTTCCCTTTTGCTAAGTTGCTGGCTGATGCTAGGTGGGTCACACATTGATGAAATATGACAATAATATAACTAGACAGGCTCTTGTTTATAACCCACAGGGACAATGAAATAGAATGAGATCTAAAAACAAATGCAGAAGAAAATTAGAAACAGATGAATAATATGGGGAGGACATAGCGCTGAAAGAGATTGCAAAGGATATTAGGGCTTGCATGGGTTGGTTGAGAACCTAGACTCCTTCGGGAGTTAAAGGGCAGAAGAAGAAGTTGCTAATTCTTAAACTTGTCAGCAGCAAGGAATTAGACTGTAATGCAACAGAATTGAAGAAAGAAATTGATAATGTAACTTATTTAGAAATGGTGCAGTTATGAAAATGTGCATGTTGAAAGTAACAATAAATTAATGTAACAATTGTGAATGTTTTGTCTGAAATGAAAGAAGAATATAATATTTGCAGACTACTTTTTTTAAGTCAGCTTTTATTTTGCTGCTTGATAATATCTTCATGCATGTGTTCCCATAGCCACCACACAATATATAAAGAGAAGTCTTGATTCTGTAATGGTCTTGCAACATCAGTACTTTTCTTGATATGCCTGCCAAACATTTTCAGGCACTCATCTCATCTCATTCCTCCTGTACCTAGCAGTGATGAGGTGAAACAAACAGCGGGATAGTGCTTGTTTATGGCTTCATATATTTTGATTCACATGGATTCTTTTATTCCCTCTGTCCATCGTTTACATGGTTGGCCTCTTCTTCTGGTTCCGTTTGGTCACTCTGAATATGCTTCTTATTATTTCTTCAAGCAGGAAAAAAATCCCCTGCCGGCTTGCTAGGCCAGTCTCAGGTTTAGGGTGAACAAATCTGACCAAGGGGAGTCTTGTTGGCTCCATGACCTCATCGTCATGGTTTCCCGGTCTACACCGCTGGGAGATGAGGTTGACTTGTGTATTCTGCCGGTCATCTGCGGGCTACCAATTTTCACTTTTTACCACTCCTGAGAGAGGCTAGCCGATCCTAACCCCACTGGCTGCAGGGTCAGGCACAGTCAACACCTTTTAGACACTTTTTCAGGCACAGATGTGAAGACATATATGAACTGGTCAGTCTTTTGTCCAGTTATGGAAAATAAAGTTTGACATTATTATCTTATAAGGTTCCTATCTAATCAGGATCATGTCTTATTAGGATCCTGTCTTATTAGGATGATGGGAGTGAATCTAAGAAGGTTGGAGGGGTTACTTGTGGGTAGTGAGAATGGACAGTCATGGAGAATGCATGAGAAAGCAAGAAGATGCACTTCATTTTCCCATCTGGTTTCTGCACTTGTGGTCAGAATAATGCAGTTTCAGAACAAAGCCCCAACCTTCAGAGAGTGAGTCAGACAACTTGACCGTTTTGTCATGCAGATCAGCTTGGGAAATGTGTACGAGTAGCAAGATTGTCCTGTGGGACCAGGTGGAAAAAGCGATGGAACAGACTGAGAATCCGTATGTTGAGAGAATGATAGGCAGGGGTTCTTGACGAATCTCAAAACTGAGAGGGAAGACCAGAAAAATTTTCAATCAAATGGCAGTTGGAATGATTAGCAGTAAGACTCTTCACTGGCTGTTTAATGAGAGGGCGAAACGAATATGGAAATATCCTGAGTTCAGTGATGTTGTTTCTTAGATCGCTCAACTCACTTTTGTAGACCCAACCAGCACTCAAAGGATGCTTCATTCTGTACTACATCGGCTGCCTTCACTTCCTTACTATTTCCTGGCACCTATTGAGAACCTGAGTCAGTTATAACAACCAGCCTGGTGCAGATTCTAACCCATAACCACTGCGTCAGCAGGCCAGCGTCTAGCTACCCTACCACCCAACTCCCATATAAAAATGCATACCAGACTATTTTAAGAAATTCATTAGAATTGTCTGAGGAGGAAAGGTGATGAGGATGGAAAGCCTAGAATATGTGAAGACTTCACACCTGACAGCGCTGTCTGCAACAGGGGCCACCTTGTTTCACAAGCTGACATTGTTTCACCTCCTCTCTACAGGTTTCAGGTTAACAGTACGGGCAAAGAGAACACTCCTTTTGAAATGTAATGCCTGGAGTTCTGTAGAGGAAACAAGTCTGGAGTGAACGAAGCTGAGCCTATCATTCTGATAACCACAGTAATATAGTTTCATTGTAGAATCATCCCTAAATATGTCATACCATCATTATGTTTCTCTCTCCAAATGTATGATATTATCAGTGTTTCTCCACGTATGTAGTCTTTTGATTATTCTGAATGTGTACAGTCAGAAACAGTTGCACCCTCATCCTCTGCAATTCTTTGCTCAAATAAGTTTGGTGTTGCTGAAATCTCATGTAAAATAGTTGAAGTAGAAAGTTAGTTTTTTTGTTTCTTTTATGAGCGCCAGTCTTTCTTCTATTTTTATGAGTGCCGATCTTTCTTCAACTGCTATGAGCACCAACCTAACAAACAGTCGTACATGCTGGTCTGTGTTTAAACTTATGCTTGGCTGATAGTTTTTTCACGACCCTGGTTGGTCACTGTCCACTGTTGGGAGCCGTGGTGGTGTAGTAGTTAGTACACTTGCTTGCAACAGTGGACCTGGTTCAAGCCCCTTAGTTGTAGGATTTTTGCTCTCAGCAAAGCTCAGGGATCCACCCAGCCTTGTAAAATAGTTACCTAATAATACTCTCTTATTCTTTTCTTCTTCTAGCTTTCTTTTCTCAGGTTTCAATTTTGGGTTCAGAAATAAATGAAATACATTGAACTGTTGACAGCAGCACCTTGAGATATCACGCCGTTTCTCTTTGATGCCAATTATTTAAAGCCAGAGTTGTTATCTTAGAGTGGTGTAATTTGCAGTCTGATAAAATATTTGCTGCTGCCACTGCAGGCTCTTAACATTCACAGGTTTCGAGGACAAGATTATTATTCATGAAGAATACAGCAGTGCATAGAGAACTTGTCTTTCTTCTTCATTCCTCTTTTGAAATGTTTCCCAAAATTTTATAAAACGGGAAAATAGGTTGTGAGGAAGGAATCTGGACATCCTACATCATTATGGTCTAATCTAGTGCATGTGAAGCCCTAACATTTCACTCCTGTATGGCATCATCTGGCAAGGGCACGGATTTGTCAGGCATTCTAGTGCTAGACTGGAGATCTTCATGGTGAAGTCACCAGGCTGCCTGTCTCAAGCGATGAAGGTCATCGGTGTATATTCTAGTGCTAGACTGGAGGTCTTCATGGTGAAGTCACCAGGTTGCCTGTCTCAAGCGATGAAGGTCATCGGTGTATATTCTAGTGCTAGACTGGAGGTCTTCATGGTGAAGTCACCAGGCTGCCTGTCTCATGCTATGAAGGTCATGGGTGTATATTTGGGACCCGTCATTCAGCTCGTAATATTCAATTTTTTGTGTGTGGAGACCACTGGGGGTCTGTCACTGGAGCTGTGGAATTCGTGCGCCATGGCAGGCGGTTCTGTAGACAGAAGACCGACCCAAGTCGTTGAAACCTGGTGCAATGAAGTTGATCTTTTTGCTGTTAACCCCATTTGTTCTACTACTCGGCTGATTTACAGGTAGGGCATTTCCCATTCCTCACAGAGGTCTTTCGCTTAGCTGGTCTAACGATATCCTTTCTTCGTTTACGGAACCGTATCTCGTAAAAGAAACTTGCTAAACACATTCAGCTATGTGAAATTGGCACCTCCCAGACCATGTGAGTATGTCACTTAGTATCACCTGTAAACTATATCCCTAATTTCATCTTCTATATTCAATCAATTTCATTTGACTATGCCTAATTGTCTGTTCTGACCTGTTTTCTGTGTTAATACCTGCTAACTTTGCATTCTTAACACTCTACAATGTATTTATTTAGTCTATATTTATTGTGGTTGTATTTTATAACTAGTGTATATTGTATTTGTTTTTGTTTTCCATGCTGAAAATCCGTGTACATTGATAAAATAAATGATTTGTAATAGACGAACCTTTGTCCTTTGTTTTCTCTAAACATGTCTAATGCAAGAATATATGTTATATGTTGATGACAGCATCACCGGTTGGCATAAAAATGGTTATATGTTGATGACAGCATCACTGGTTGGCATAACAGTGGTTATATGTTGATGACAGCATCACTGGTTGGCATAACAGTGGTTATATGTTGATGACAGTATCACCGGTTGGCATAAATATGGTTATATGTTGATGACAGCATCACTGGTTGGCATAACAGTGGTTATATGTTGATGACAGCATCACTGGTTGGCATAACAGTGGTTATATGTTGATGACAGCATCACTGGTTGAAGTACAAGTGGTTATATGTTGATGACAGTATCAGTGGTTGGCATAAAAGTGGTTATATGTTGATGGCAGCACCACTGGTTGGCATAACAGTGGTTATATGTTGATGACAGCATCACTGGTTGAAGTACAAGTGGTTATGTGTTGATGACAGTATCAGTGGTTGGCATAAAAGTGGTTATATGTTGACAGTATCACTGGTTGGCATAAAAGTGGTTATATGTTGATAACACTATTGCTATAAAAATGGTAACCATATTGCATCATTTAAAGAAAAAATGTATGATTAGTGTGTCTAATTTTAAAATCATGATAATTACACTTATAAGAACATATTTGACATATATTAAATGTTTGCCAAATTAAAATGTTAGATGTGATTAGCATGGGTGAATGAATAAGAGCACTTGCTCTTAAACTTTAGGTGTGCTGATGCCAAGTTATCGGTTTCCACTTCTACACCAGTCATCTAAACATGTTGACCTCATGGCGGGTGGATGAAGGATGTATGTGAGGATGGGGGATGTGTGTTTGGCTGGGTGGTTGAGGTGTGTGTGGGTGGGAGGGTAGCTGAGAGATGCATATGTTGATGGGTGGGTGATGTGTGAGTGGTTGATGGATGAGTACATGAGTGGGTGGATGTGTGTGAGAGATGGGTGGGGATGTGTGAGCAGCGAATGTGTGTGGGTGGGTATATGTGGGTGATGGGGTGTGTTTTTGGATGAGGAATATGTTGGTGGATGTGCAGTTAAGGGGGGGGGGGGGGGGGGGTGGGAGGGTGAGTGTGTAGGTTGGGGGATTGATTGATTGATTGATTTAGGAACCGACATCACAGCATTCGGGACATTCCCATAAGCGCTCCATCCCCATCCTCAGCAGCCAGCGAAGAGTTCCAACACTAATAGTTCCAGTAGCAATTTGATTATATGTCCGTCTCGCCTTTCCTCTGAGCGTCGAGCGTGGGATGTGTGTGGGTAGGTGAGGGATATGGGTGTTGGTGAGAATATGTGTGTGTGGGTGTTGGATATGTGTGTTTGGCAGAGTGGTTGGGGGTGTGTGTGTGTGGGTGGTGGAGGATATGTGGGTAGGTGAGTGTTGGTAGTTTATGGGATGGGTGGAGGGTGGGTGTGGAGATGTGTGAAGATGGGGGATGTGTGGGTGGGTAGTTGATGGGTGGATGTGTGCCTGGGTGTGTGTGGGTGGATAGGGGATGTATGTGGTGGGTGGGAGATGGGGTGTGTGTGGGTTGGGTGGATGGATGGAGGCATGTATGTGCCTGTGGGTATGTGTGTGGTTGGGTGGTGAATGTGTGTGTGGCGGACATGCAGATGGATAGGGGGTGGGTGGGGGTTTGTCTCATAACATGCATCCTTTATGTTTACAACATTCATTTGACAATGTTTTGTTTTCCTATGTGAATGCACTATGCACTGATGAACAAAAGATGAGTGATTGGAAGGGCTGAATGTAAGATGGGCCTGCGTGCTCAATTTGTTACCCTTTGAAAATAAAGTTTGTTCGTTCGTTCGACCTCTCCTTGACTTAGGGGTGTGAATTACAAGTACCTCTGAAGTGTATTTTGGTAAATTGTTCCAAATAACCTGGGGTTCCAGGGTGACCCATCCTGAGACGGGTACCAGGAAACCTCATAATAAATAAAAGCAGCCGGCGTCATACTGACCACATGACCCGATTGATCTATACAAACATGGGTCTAGCACCATATGTTCAACACGCTTTAAGGGGCTAGAGGGGGTTCTGTACTATATCTCTCTTGGTATCTGGTGCCAGTCAGGTGGGTTATACTGTGTGGTGAGGTATCTGGTGCCCGATTCAGGTGGGTTATACTGTGTGGTGAGGTATCTGGTGCCTGAGTTAAGTGGGTTATACTGTATGGTGAGGTATCTGGTGCCTGAGTTAGGTGGGTTATACTGTGTGGTGAGGTATCTGGTGCCTGAGTTAGGTGGGTTATACTGTGTGGTGAGGTATCTGGTGCCTGAGTTAGGTGGGTTATACTGTATGGTGAGGTATCTGGTGCCTGAGTTAGGTGGGTTATACTGTGTGGTGAGGTATCTGGTGCCCGATTCAGGTGGGTTATACTGTGTGGTGAGGTATCTGGTGCCCGATTCAGGTGGGTTATACTGTGTGGTGAGGTATCTGGTGCCAGATTCAGGTGGGTTATACTGTATGGTGAGGTATCTGGTGCCAGATTCAGGTGGGTTATACTGTGTGGTGAGGTATCTGGTGCCCGATTCAGGTGGGTTATACTGTGTGGTGAGGTATCTGGTGCCTGAGTTAGGTGGGTTATACTGTGTGGTGAGGTATCTGGTGCCCGAGTCAGGTGGGTTATACTGTGTGGTGAGGTATCTGGTGCCCGAGTCAGGTGGGTTATACTGTGGTGAGGTATCTGGTGCCCGAGTCAGGTGGGTTATACTGTGTGGTGAGGTATCTGGTGCCCGGGTCAGGTGGGTTATACTGTATGGTGAGGTATCTGGTGCCCGAGTCAGGTGGGTTATACTGTGTGGTGAGGTATCTGGTGCCCGAGTCAGGTGGGTTACACTGTACGCGGTATCTGGTGCCAGATTCAGATGGATTATACTGTGTGGTGAGGTATCTGGTGCCAGATTCAGATGGATTATACTGTGTGGTGAGGTATCTGGTGACAGATTCAGATGGATTATACTGTATGGTGAGGTATCTGGTGCCAGATTCAGATGGATTATACTGTATGGTGAGGTATCTGGTGCCAGATTCAGATGGATTATACTGTGTGGTGAGGTATCTGGTGACAGATTCAGGTGGGTTATACTGTATGGTGAGGTATTTGGTGTCAGATTTAGACGGGTTATACTGTAAGGTGAGGTATCTGGTGTGATTCAGGTGGTTTATACTGTAAGGTGAGGTATCTGGTGTGATTCAGGTGGGTTATACTGTCTGGTGAGGTATTTGGTGCCAGATTCAGGTGGATTATACTGTATGGTGAGGTATCTGGTGTCATATTCAGGTGGATTGTACTGTATGGTGAGATATCTGGCATCAGATTTAGATGGGTTATACTGTATGAGGTATCCGGTGCCAGATTCAGATGGATTATACTGTGTGGTGAGGTATTTGGTGCCAGATTCAGGTGGGTTATACTGTCTGGTGAGGTATTTGGTGCCAGATTCAGACGGTTTATACTGTATGGTGAGGTATCTAGTGTCATATTCAGGCGAACCTTCTGGCCTAGAGAGACAATAGTGGAAGATAAACTCTATGGACCGCTGAATGAACTAAAAAAGACTGTTAGATTCATAAAAGAGACGACATTGCAGTTGTAGACATGTTTCAGGCGAAAGAAAGAAGAAGAAGAAGAATATTCAGGTGGTTTATACTGTATGAGTTTACTTGTGCCAGATTTAGACGGGTTATACTGTATAGTGAAGTATCTGGTGCCAGATTCAGGTGGGTTATACTGTATGAGGCATTCTTTTTCATAATTCGATATGTACACTTTTAATGTTAGAATTCTCCTATAGTGAATTTGAATAACGAAGACAGAAACAATAGATTGCACGATTTATTGCCTGGCATATGTTGCTGCATCTCGTCAGGTACATACATCCCAAACCCAAACCAGACGCAACTAGTCCCTAAACTCAAGGTATTCATCCAGCTAACCTTTCGAGGGGATGACGTAATGCAATGTCTACAAAACCGGCTCACTACAGCAGTAGGCCGAACATTCTGTGCTGCAACTCCAGTCATTAGATATAGAACTATACCAATTCCCACACCAGTAGTCTGTACGCCACAAACAATTGTATTTACCAATTCCCATGTAGATGCCAGGCCTTCTACATCGGTAGAAAAAGACAGCTGAACAAAAGATTGTCAGAACACATACCCCAATGGGTCGACAAGATACGACACACGACACACAGGCGATGCTAGCTTAGTGGGACCAACACGGGAAGCTCCCCGCATCTTCAATCAGTAGACAAATTATCGAAAGCGGCCATGTGGTTGACAGAGACATTGCCTTTCGTGTGTTGTTTAAACACACAAAATACTCGCTTGTTAAAGTTTGCAGAAGCAATTATGATCAATCAACGCAAGCCAGATTTGTGCAAACAGAAAGACATGTTAGTCAGCTTAAAATTACCGTGGTAGATAAGTGACATTACTGTGCGAATATGTGTATATTTCAACTTGAAGGATTTATCTAGTTAATTTACTTTACGGTGTGTGATTTCTGCAATATGTACCTGACGAGATGCAGTGAAATATGCCAGGCAATAAATCGTGCAATCTATTGTTTGTGTCTTCATTATTCAAATTAGAATTCTCCTACTTTGTTAAATCAGTTTGTTAGCAATGCGTTGCGTTCTAATTTTTCTGTACTTTGTTTAAACTTTTTTGTTCGTTGTGTAAACAAGAAACATTGGATAGTCTTACATAAAAGGTACTTATTGGGACTCATAGAACTGTGTGGGGTGGGGAGAGAGTGTGGGAACAGACTATCCCCGTTTTTGTCATGAGATAGAGAGTGTAGGCTGCTGGAATGGAAAGTGCCTTATTCAACTCAAGGGTTTGTGCAATGACTACATGGAAACAATGAAAGTTACGCGTGCAGCACAATTTCCAACAGCTATGCCCCTGAAAATGTGTATACTCTGTATAAAATAGCCGAAGAGACAAAACACCCAGTACATGTGCTTTAAAAGCCATGACTATTTGAAAACCACCACCAATGAGCCATTGGTATGTTGGAGACCGGTATGAGCTTGCAGGCTATTGCCAGAAGGATGAATTGCCATAACAGCAGTGCCTGGGATAAGACTTCTGAGTGGCCAACCATGAGTTACTACTGCGCAAGATCGTCATATTGTGCCTAAGGAATCTACTACCCAGGGACAAGGTTATAGCGCCTCGACTCTTGGAATGTGAACAATAAAACTTGGAAGCAACAGAGATGTGGTTTCTGAGGCGAATGTAATACCTTGGATGATCAGCGTGACTACCGCTTGCCTGGAAGAGGGTTTTTAAAAAAAAGGGAAGAAAAAGAGAGTGTGTTCTTTGGTCATGTAACGAGAAGTGAGGCATCGGAGAACACTAATGGAAAAGATAACAAGAGGCCGATGGGGAGAAATGATGCTTGAAGACAATGGGATAGAGGAATGGCATCAATAGAACTGGTCCAGAACACCAAGGACGGATCTCTGGATAAACATGAACATGTTATGTCACATTGCAGGGCACAAGATGTGTCCTCTTTTCATCTATTTCCCTTCAAAGGATTCGCTGCTTTCATATCATATGGCAGTTTCAATGGGCTTTCCGCGTTAAGTGTCATGTTTCATATACACTAGCTATTCTTACACAAAGTGACAAATTAAATTTCAGAACATGAAAAGCACATTTCAGAACATGACAAGCAACTATACAATTAATTACTATCATTGAATGTAAGGGAGTGATTAACAAGAAGGAAGCAGATATCAACAATACTTTATTTACAAAATGTGTGTGCACACAAACACAATGGTTATGCATTAAATACATTATTAATGAGAACATGACAATGCAAAATTGGTAGCTGCCATAGTTTACAGACAGACCAATCCTATATGGGACAGACAGAAGCAGATGTCAAGAGGGACACAAGAGCAGCAGTGAAAGGGGTGAATTGTATACAGATTTGTCAATAAATGTTCAGTAGTCATGCATATCTGCACTATCCCAGGGTCTTGGCGCTGAACTGGTCAAGCTGTTTGGGGGATAAATATGATGCAATGAGGGTATCCTGTTACCTTGCGTCACTATTCAGTGTACTCATGGAGCCAATCCAGAAATATCATAGCACCCTTAGAAAAATAATACTGCTAACTGTTGTGAGGATTAATTAATCAAACTTGAAGAAATGTCACAAGAATTAGGTCAAAAATTTCAGAGGTAAAACAAAGATGAGATTAAACCAAAAATCTTTCAAATCACACATGAAATATAACAGGAAGCTTAAATGAAAAGCAAAAACCATACTTTGTTGTCAATAATTAAAATTAAAAAAAAAAAAAATCAAGCTATCCATAAGATTTTGGGGGGGGGGGGGGGGGGAGGAGAAAGAAAGAGGAAATCTGCTAGCAGTCTGTTGGCAAACCACCCTCCCGCCTGTCTACCTCCTCCTGTGTTTGGTTCTACGGTCTCCAGCTTTTTGTTTTGATTTATTTTGATGTTGGGTGTGGATTAGGTTATTTCAGTCTTGGCCTAGGTATTGTTTTCAGACATTTTTTTTTAACTTTAATATGGTCAAAGCATTTGTTGGTCGAGCTTCCTAGTCATATTTCACATTCATTATATTTCATTCATTCATTCAATTATTGATATCAGCCCACCTGTAGTCACTTCTATTTTCGACCACCTTTCAAATTGTTTTTCTGAATAATTCAATTGCAATTCTTGCACACAATTCACATTATTTTTTTATTTTATTTTTTTAATTTTTCATGAAACAGCACTGTATCCAGTGCAGAGAGAGCTGTCAGTCTGCCATATTTGCATAATTTATATATACATGGATTAATTCAAATTTCCCAATACATCACAACGGGAACAATACAATATTAAATCTTTCAGTGCAGTCATATGATCAGTTCACAGGTACAACTATATGAAATCATACATCAATTTCGGACAAACCCGGAAAGAACTTGGTTAAACAATACAAGTGATATCATACTGCATATACATGTCACATTGGCCTGTGAAGGTACTATAGAAATACTGAGTGAACATTATGACTGATTATTGGCTATGTTTCTTGTCGCAAGGCTACATTCACTCCAGAGTTGCAGTCTGGAAACCCCTGATCCACTAGTGACCAAACCTAGACTACCAACGCTGGTATGTCAAGGTCCCACCTAAGACACCACTGTAACTTGTAAAATAAACGGCAGTCTTCAGTGAGGCAGACTCAAATAAGTGACGTCAACATATTACAGCGTCAGTATTTCAGGTACATTGAACACACGTTAGACTTGGTGCGCAGTCTCTTCATGAACTCAGCATCGCTAAGAACTCATAAAACAAACCACAAGACCTGACCTGCAGCAGACAGGACTCATTATAGCAGCACAAACCACTTCAAGCAAGTTACATTAAATCACAAATGGTATTTGGTCGTCTGAAACAAGGCATTTTAGATCAGAGAAATTAACAACAACGCTGCGACCAACACATTATCAAGAACATGAGGAATGCGCCATCTCCATACAAGCACTGACTACACTCTTACAGGGCACACTAACTGAAAGACCTTATAAATCTGATAGCACTGGGACAAACCTTTTTCAGATTGATAATCGGGTTGAAAGGGTGATCAACTAACCGCCACAATAAAAACAAAATGATCGATATAAAGTTTGCAAAACCAGACAATTATAGAACATGACAGTACTTAGGATTGGTGTTTTGCTTGTCTTATGGTCAACAAAATATTTTTGGCTGTCTAAAACACAAAGACATGAAGGTCTATTTCTGAGAATTCTTTAAAAAAACATATCCAGGGGGAAAGAAATAGAGGACTGCCAAGAAACAACATTCCACAGATATGCCAGATAACAGGTTCCCTCTTGTGCAGAGTTGATAGCTAATGGCTAAGAACAAGGGACACTGATATCCAATGTGGGCCGATGGGCCTAAAACAATTCCAGAATAATTACAAAAATACAGTACAGAGGACATCCAAGGAGAAACATTAAACAGACATGCAGGAATAGAGATTCTTGCTTAAGGAGCAGAAAGGTGGTGAATCAGGAATAGTGAAGTGACATGATCAGAAAACCCCAATGCTAACAGTTGGGACTAACTAACCCCGCGATAGATCTAAAACCCATAATTATCAAACTGACAGTACTAGCAACACTGCAGTCTTCCTCTTCACTGCTCTCTTCGGGGGAGTCTATTAAACCACTTAACCACCCCTAATGAGGTCAATGTTTGAGTGATAGCTGAACAGAACTGAAGTCTAATGGCAGCTGTTGATCAAAAGCTACAACTAATTCTTTCTGTATAGTTTGTATGCCAGTTTGCTTTATAACGCATTGAACCACGGAAAACCAACTGATTTCATTGACCCAAGGAACACCTACACATAGCCAAAACCTTCACCATGCACGTAGGAAAGTTGGCGGTTGCACCAGGACACGGCAATATACATCACAAACAGGCTTGGTTAAGATCCAGCCCCTACAAACTCCACATCACAAACAGGCTAGGTTAAGATCCAGCCCCTACAAACTCTACATCACAAACAGGCTAGGTTCAGATCTGGCCCCTACAAACTCCACATCACAAAGATCAAATACATCGCCCACTCGGGGTGTGGAATGTAGATCTTATGTTCGTTGATTCTCAGCAGAATCTCTTGTGCTTTTGTTGAAACTCAAATTCCCAGTTTTGTTAGGTTATTTTATACAAATGATGGAACTTCATGGCCGTACAACAAACCCACATATACACTATGTTCATCACTCCACTCTGCCAATCACATTAGATGCTCCTGCTTCACTCCATAAGTATCTATAGTCTGTACAATCTGTGTTCTGTGTTCAATAATCCGTGACGTGGCATTCTGCTGTTCAATGAGCTGTGCAGCGGCTGCAGCAGCTTGAGAATCGGCCTTCATCGTGGCAATATACTCTGACCGGGCCCGGAAATGCTGGGCCTGACCCCTGTCCATCATGAGGATTTCGTCTGTGCCGACAAGCCGACTCAGCTCTGCTGCTGTGTATCCGGTTAACAACTTCAGGTCGCAAACAAATTTGTATACAAATCTTTTGCCGAGAACCTGTAGATAAAACAATTATATACAGTGAAAATTACTTACCACGTCCTATAATAAGTGATATATAAGTAAATGGGAATATTCTTCAAGTGAATTAGTACAATTATCTCGGAACAGTCACAACACCTGGTGGGAGAAGTGTTGAAGAGATTAGAACAAGCACCATGGCGAAGGTTGCCTATTGCAGGATGGAAAACATACTGGCAATTAAAAAGATGTCAATTGCAACGAGAAAAGGTGTTGAGGTGCTACTTAGAACATGTAATTTTGTATGTATGTAAAACATAGGAGCAGATTAAAAAAAAAAAACATCTGATGGCAGTGGAAACATGATTTCTGATGAAAATGCAAAGAACACCATGGACAGACAGAAAAACCAATGAACAAGTCCTTCAAGAAACAAATGATTATAAACTGATTAGAGTCATTAGACGTAGACAGTCAAAATGCTTTGGGCATTTTATGAGAAGAAATGACTTGGAGAACTTTGTGACAACTGGCAAGATCGAAGAGAAGAGACCAAGGGGAAGATCAAGAAGTAAATACGTGGATGGCTTGGCCATGTGGCATGGCTGATCCACAACTCGTGATCGATTGAGATGGCAGAACATGACCGACCACACTTATCGGCATGGCACATGATGGATGGATGGATTTCTCTTATCAGCACAGCAAACACTCTTGTGTCTTTAACATCATCATAGATTCGGCCCCCAGTGTGCCCCTACCCTTTTGACCGCTATTTCAAGCCATCACAGCGTGTTTCTAATGCCTCTCTTCTCATTACATGACTCACAACCTATAATGTACTTTCATGGGAATTTGCAGTCAATCGTTGTTAGCTACGCTGGCAGTCCAAGATATTTGTAACATTCATCTAGACAATCTCTGATGCTTTCCACTTCTTCCTAATGTTTTCTTTCATGTTCCAAATTTCAATGTCATGCTTTTTTAAAAATATATTTGGGTGGGAAAAAAACACAATGAAATGGCTCCAAAGTGTGATAACGCACCTTGGACATTATTTCACCATTGTAATAATATCTCAATGCCCTGGACAACTTCTCGTAGTTCATGGTTGGTTTGTTCTTCCTCTGACCCCACATCTCAGCCACCACTCTTGGGTTGATGAGTTTGAACTCGCCTTCACTGCCAACCCAAGTAATCACCTCTCGACACATCTTATCAGTCAACAGCTCCAGTAGGAACTGCCATAGCTGGATCTGACCATTGTTGCCTGAAACAGAAGCACATAAGTTAGCAAACATTCAGGCAACATTGCCTCACAACATGCAAAACAGTTTGATTTCTACCCGTTCCCTTATTACTCCCCTTTTGTCATATTTTTCAAACCAGTTGCCAGAAAAGTGATCTTTTTCAGTTTTGATCCCCATTTTCTAAACTTGTATCAAAACGTTGAATGTCGTTCTTCTTCTTCTTCTTCTGCGTTCATCCGAAGTTTTTTTTTTCGGATGTGATTGCGTTGTGCCTGTTT
The DNA here is from genome assembly GCA_963921405.1 of Cepaea hortensis. Taxonomy (NCBI): domain Eukaryota; kingdom Metazoa; phylum Mollusca; class Gastropoda; order Stylommatophora; family Helicidae; genus Cepaea; species Cepaea hortensis. The sequence continues at coordinate 57,486,588 of OY992891.1, forward strand.
ACAGCAGAGCTGCGTTCTTGTGCCGTTAGGCCGACACATCCGACTTCTGCGGGCATTTGTTGACCGGGTTAACCTTCCCGGAGGTTTCTTAGGACGTTTGACTCTCACTGTTGTGGTGTTATCCCCCATCCCAGCTGGCCCATATAGAACAGCCAAAGATCCTGGTCAGCTCTCAAGGGAAGGCAGGGGCAGACCATGGGCATTCCCCGCCATCCAAGGAGGCTTCCATACTTGCAGAGCCGATACATAGCGCTCTGGTACTGGGCTCATCCAAAGAATCGTCACGTCCTGCACATGGCTGCTTAGCCTCACTTCCGTATATTGAGCCTTCCGTTCACCATAGGCTGTTCTTCCGGAAACCAGAAGTATGCAGTCTGCAGATGACATCCACACATTGAGCTTTCGATTCGGACTTTCCATGTAATGGATTTGCTATCCAAGCAATATTCCATTTCGTGCCACTAGGACACTTTTCCACCTTTTATGAAGCCCACACAATGGGCTTTTGATTCGGACTTTCCACATAATGGATTTGCTATCCAAACAATATTCCATTTCGTGCCACTAGGACACTTTTCCACCTTTTATGAAGCCCACACAGCGAGCTTTCGATTTGGACTTTCCACATAATGGATTTGCTATCCAAGCAATATTCCATTTCATGCCTCTGGGTCTTCATGCACCTTTAAATGTCAACCTGTATGTAGTTAAAGTAAGCTGCGGTCAACTTGAGCTTGTTGATATCTCCATAGAGCTTGTCCTCAAATGAAGCAGGTGTGGGCCAAAATATCTTTCTCTGTTCTGCATACGTTGGGCAATCCTGCAGCAAATGTTTTGCTGTCATTTTTCCAGTTCTACAATTACATTCATCGGTATCTCCTATCTTTAGTTTATTGAACAAGTGATATTTCAGCCTGTTATGTCCTGTGCGGAGTCTAAAGATCGCTACTTGTTCTCTTCGGTCGAGTTTGTAATATGCATCATCCTTCTGATGGCCTGGATGCTCTGATTCCCATTTGGTTCTATAAGTGCTTTTTATCAACCTCTTTGCCTCATTATAGGTTATGTCTATGTCAGGCTGTGGTAGTCGTCCGCCCTCTTTTGCCAGTCTGTCAGCCTCTTCGTTTCCAGGTATACTGCAATGTGATGGGATCCACTGTATTACAACTTTTTTGGATTTCTGGCACAGACCATGGAGTGTTGCTCTTAGGTCAGTTAGTTCTGTGCTGTTATTGCTCTTCAGTATTGAGACAGCTGACTTTGCATCTGTGAAGATAGCTATTTGCTTCTCTTTATTTTCCTCCATCAGGAGCATTTCTGCTGCAGTTTTCAGGGCCTCTACCTCCGCTTTGAAGTTACTTGAAAATTTTCCAGTTGCCATTGAATGTGTTTTTTTCACTCCATTTTTTAAATTTAGGAGAATTCCTCCTCCTCCATTCTCTATTGAATTTTTGGCTGATCCATCTGTATATGCATGGGTCCAATTCCTGCTTGGGTAATGTTCTTTTATGTAGTTTAGGGTTATTTCTCTTCTTTGGGTTTCATGCTGAGTGTTCTTTTTCTCAATACCAGGAATGTTTTCTATCATCTCAGGCAGTTGCTGCTGTCTCAAAGCTGGGAACTTGTGTGCATTGTAAATGGGCTTGACTGTTGATATGTTAAGTATAGGATCTGCCCTAATCCTTCGTTTTGCAGTTTCTACAAAGTTGCTACGCAGTCTTCCCTTTCCAAAACCATTAAATCTGTTGTACATAGGGTGGTCTGTCAATCTTCTAAATTTTTCTGCTTGTTGCTGGGCTCTGCTATCTCTACTATCCTGCATTGGTTGTAAACAAGTGATCTTTTCTAGTTCATTAATAGGCGTTGTCTTCAGGCTTCCAGTTATGATTCGCATTCCTTGGTTTTGGACTCAACTTATTTTGTTAAAGTTTGACTTAGCTGCTGTTGCCCAAGCTGCAATGCCATATTCCAGTACTGGCCTCACCCGTCCAGTATATAACTTCTTGAGAACTTTCTCATCTGCTCCCCACGTTGTACCAGCAAGCTTTTTCATGATTGCCATTCTCTGCCTTGCTCTTGTTCGATTTTTCTCAACCTGTGTCTTCCATGTCAGGCGACGATCAAAGGTGACTCCTAGATAGTTTGGATTTTCTTCATGGCGCAATATTTTTCCATTCAATACCAGCTTAGGTTGCTGAGTTTTATTTGAGAGGGAGAACACTGCATGTTGTTTTCTCCTCACTTATCTTCACTAGCCATGATTTTGACCAGTCTTCTAGCGCTAATAAGGCTTGCTGTATTCTGCTGTTAGCTGTACTAATATATTCTTCAGATGTCCATATGGCTAGGTCATCTGCAAAGGAGGATGTGTGTACTCTGGCTGGAAAATTTTCTGTGATGTCATTTATATATGCTAGGAATAATGTTGGTGAAAGAACTCCTCCTTGGGGGACACCTTGCTCCAACAGCATCATTTTGCTTGTTTGTCCTTGTACTTTTGTCCTGGCAGTTCTGTTCTCAAGGTAGTGGCTGATCCATTTATACATTTTTCCACAAACATGCATGTTTTGGTGTTTTACTTTCAGTCCTTCCTTCCATACTTTATCAAATGCTTTTTCTAAATCTATCCAGACTGCTAGTGTGTGCTTTTTCTCTTGGAAGGCATCCTCTATTTCCTGAGCTATATAGGTTATTTCATCTTCAGTGGATCTGTACTTTCTGAATCCTGCTTGGTGTGGTGTTAAGAGTTTGTTTTCTTCCAGATGCCATGTTAGCCTGCCATTGATAATGCGTTCCATTAATTTTCCTACACAGCTAAGTAGACTGATAGGTCGATAGCCATTTGGTTCTTCCAGGTCTTTTCCTTTCTTTGGGACTGGTATTAGTATAGCTTCCTTCCATGCCTGTGGGACTATTCCTCTCTTCCAGCTGTTATTTAGGACTGCTAGTAGTTTCTTCTTTGCCTTGGTGCCTAGTCCTATTAGCATTTCATTTGTGATTCCATCCTTTCCTGGTGATTTCTTCTTTTTTAGGGTATTCATTGCCTGTTCCATTTCTTCCATTGTTAGATTTGCCATCATATATTCTGCTGCTGTCTCTGTATTTCTATGATGTATCTGTTTGTCTTTGATTGCTTTCTTCTGTTCGGTTGTAATATCAATGTGGTTTACATTTGCATAGTGTTCCATTAGTGCATTTGCAGCCTTTTTTCCTGTAAGCAAGGCATTTCCTTGTTTAATTGTTATTTGTTTGTTTCTAGGTCCTTCATTGTTCATGGCTTTCACTAGTTTCCATAGTTTGTTTCCATCCCTGTCAAAATTAAGGTTTTCTGTTTTTTCCCTCCAACAATCTCTTGTTTGATTTACTGTTCTTTTATATTTTGCTGAGATGGCTTTGAGAGAGATGTTCGCTTCAATTGTTTGTTCTCTCTCTGCTGTCTTCCTGGCATCTTCAACTTTGTCCTCCAAACTTTGTAGTTCTTCAGTCCAGTATGGTTTGTAATTTTTCCTCGCTCCTCTAGGAATGGACTCAGTGGCTGCCTGTATTATCGCTCTGTTTAGACTTTCCACCATTTGCTTTATTTTGCCATATCGTGTATTTATGTTTTCACAATATTTGTCTGTTAGTATGGCAAATCTGTCCCAATCTGCTCGTTTGTAATTCCAGCGGGGCAAGGGCTTTTGCTCCTGTGGAACATACTCCATATTCATTACAAGCTTAATTGGTCTGTGGTCACTACCTGCTAATTGGTCCAGCACATGGCGATCGATTTTGTGGAGGATGTCTCCTGTGCAGAAAGCTAAGTCTGGAGTAGAAGTCGTAAGCCATCTTCTGGAGTAGAAGCTCGGTGTGTCATCCGCTTTGTTGAGTAGATGGAGATTTGAGTCTATTTCCCAGTCCTCCAATTCATCTCCTCTTTTGTCAGTATCTGGGTATCCCCATCTTTCTGAACGGCTATTAAAGTCTCCGACAATAATGCAGTTTGTGTCAGTTATTTTCATGTTTGAGAGTGTAAGGTCCTTATCCGCTGGGCTATACAGATTGTAAATTCTTATTTTCACATCCTTTATCATTATATCAACACCTATAATTTCTGTTTGGTTGTCAGAGATCACAGATACTTCGCTGCAAGGTATTGTATTTCGTGTAAGTATTAGAACTCCTCCTTTGTGTCCTACGCGGTCAAAACGTGTGGCCTGATATCCTCTGACTGAGAATTTGTGATTGGCGTTGAGGTGTGGCTCTTGAATGCATGCCACATCTATTCTATCTTTATGAAGATGCTGTGTTAGGGAGTCTTTCTTCTTGTAAACTCCTTCGGCATTCCACTGTAGTATGTTGAGTGTCCTTGGTATTTGGTCAATAGCTCTTAACCTACTCCTCTGTGCCTTGACTCCACAGCACAGGGGAAGGTGACCACCAGTAGTCATGGGTGGACCCCCTCGAGGCAGGGGGCCCGGCACTATCGCCGCCTGATGGGACTTCACGGGATTAGCACCATAACGATTAATTTTGATTTGTGACATCATGAATTAAGTTACGTTGCACTGCTTTGTCAAGCCTGTGGCTCAGTACATCCGATTTCGACAAGCATTTATTCGGGATGCTTTCCCTAGCCTTTGACTATCCCCAGTCTACCTACAAGGCAGCAGGTTTTACGTTGCACTGCTTTGTCAAGCCTGTGGCTCAGTACATCCGATTTCGACAAGCATGTATTCGGGGTGCTTTCCCTAGCCTTTGACTGTCCCCAGTCTACCTACAAGGCAGCAGGTTTGTGTGTCTCTTCGTCTGTTCCCTCTCCCTTGAACTGTCCGACATGGGTGGCCCTACCAGTATCTGTGCTACCGTCGGCATAGCTCTTGGGGTCATTGGGACGCACAAGCCCCTCTACCTCGTCACGGTGGACACACAGCAGAGGGGGAATGTCGTTCATAATCCTTACATGTTCTCTAGTCATACTGTACACCAATTTGCTTTCAACAGGACTGCAAAATGTATGTGTCGCTGTCTAAATAGATGTGATTACATTTAACTTGCTAATGAGATCTTCAATAAATAATCCCATATCCCTGCCAAATTTCTCCTTGCCAGCCTGTCACAATCATAAGTCCTATACGGTACCAAAAGGGCTTAAAAGATTTCAAAGGTTTACTTTTAACATACAGAAATTCGACATAGATCAGATGATGGAAAGCCACATGTCTATTCAAGCTAATGTTTTATTTTCAAGTTCAATGTACTGGTTTGATCTTAGTGTGGCACTGGACTACAGGCATATTACTTAGTCCTAAAGTACCCCAAAAAAATTGTGTGAAGTATAGGTGGCAAACATGATACCAATATCAACTGACTGATCTATACAAAAATATGGTCTAGCACCATGTCAAATGCTCCTTTATTTATCTTTTTTTACAAAACTTTTGGTCCAAGAAGGAAGAAGCCCACGGCAGAAAATAACCACTATGGAAACATTACTCAATGCATGGGATTTAAGAGCAAGAACCAATGATTGGGTCACACAAAAGAAACATCCTTGCTGTAAGAGTTACAAACCTTTCAATACATACAGTTAAGTGACACAGGGGAACTTCCCAAGTATGAGCATGGCTATTTTAAAATTATGTGTAGCATGGTTTGGGAACTTCCAAAGTATGAGCGTGGCTATTTTAAAATTATGTGTAGCATGGTTTGGGAACTTCCTATGTATGAGCATGGCTATTTTAAAATTACATGTAGCACGGTGTAGGCAACTTTCCAAGTGTGAGCATGACTACTTTTAAATTACATGTAGCACAGTGTAGGCAACTTTCCTAGTGTGAGCATGACTACTTTAAAATTACATGTAGCACGGTGTAGGCAAATTTCCAAGTGTGAACATTAAACAACAAAGTCCCATAGCAAGAACCTGCTGTCAGAATGTAAAGTGATAGGACCATCTCATCTTCTGTTTGTGTGATGTTTTCTAACCACTGCACAAATATCATATGACTTCTACAAGTGTGCACAAAGATCGTGTGATTTCTACAAGTGTGTGCACAAAGATAAAGAGACTTCTACAAGTGTGTGCACAAAGATAAAGAGACTTCTACAAGTGTGTGCACAAAGATAAAGAGACTTCTACAAGTGTGTGCACAAAGATAAAGAGACTTCTACAAGTGTGTGCACAAAGATAAAGAGACTTCTACAAGTGTGTGCACAAAGATAAAGAGACTTCTACAAGTGTGTGCACAAAGATAAAGAGACTTCTACAAGTGTGTGCACAAAGATAAAGAGACTGCTACAAGTGTGTGCACAAAGATAAAGAGACTTCTACAAGTGTGTGCACAAAGATAAAGAGACTTCTACAAGTGTGTGCACAAAGATCATGTGATTTCTCCAAGTGTGTGTACAAAGATGAAGTGATTTCCACAAGTGTGTACACCAAGATAATGCAATGTCCCCAAGATGAGATCAACTAACAGCATCAGTTTACCTGATCTATTTCCTGGGGTTAACATGACTTCCCCTGAGAATCGAGGTGAGCGAGGTCTGTGTCTGCCAACTGTTCGTACTCTACCTTAATTATGAAGATAAAAGAATGATAAATGTCCGATAACCAATGGATGTATTCTGATAAGTTTCATACCTGCAGTTTCATACATTTGTTATTTTCAATTACTTGCAATATTGTCTTCTTTATTTTAATATATTTCGAAATTCTTATTACATAATAATTTACATTTTCAGTTTGCTTACAAACCTTTGAGAACAAAATTTTAAGACGCATCTTTGGACCCATTAGGGATACACAAAGTGGAGAGTGGAAAAGAAGAAGTAACAAAGACATTTATGATTTGTTTGTCCCCGCTAATCACTGGTATCATGAAGGCTAATAGACTACAATGGCTGGGGCATATAGAAAGAATGGACGATAATAGGGAAACAAAACTCGCTTACACTCAGGAAATAAATGACCGTAGACCCCGAGGTAGACCAAGAAGACGGTGGAGAGATAATACACGTACAGACCTACAAGCACTTGGAATCAACGACTGGCAAGAGAAGGTCCACCAGAGAGACGAATGGAGACGGATTGTATTTGCAGCAAAGAACCTCAATGGCTCGGAACGCTGAAGAAGAAGAAGAAGTTTGCTTACATCTCATCTTATTCCTTTTGTACCTTGCGGTGTTGAGGTGAAGCATAAACAGTGCGAGAGTGACTTTATGGGCTTCATGTACTGAGATTCCCAGGACTCGTGCTATTCCCTCTGTCCATCGATTACGTGGTCGGTCTCATCTTCTGCTTCCATGTGGTCTGTACATCATTGCTTGATGTGGTATACTGTAGGTAACCTAGTTACATGGCCAAACCATTTGACTTGCTGCCTTCTAATAAAATCTAGCGCAGCGCTACTATAACCCCAACATTAGTTCTAATCTCTCTTCTTGATACATTGAGATTTCTTCATGGGAATCTCAATTCTGTTTGCTTACAAAGACTATTTAATACCCTTCGCTCTATTATATTTATGCAAATAACTATATTGTGAATGTCCAAGTCTTAATACAAAAGTGTTTAAATGTGTGGAAAACTTAGTAAAACAGTTGTATGAATAATTTGACACATTTTGAAAATAGATGTTTGTTGAAAGATGAAAACAAATTGTAACAGACAACAAATTAAAGAACTAAGAAGACTTTCTGGCAATAATTCCTGGACAATTCTGCTATATGATTTGCATATAAAAGTTGTTCTGTCATCTCAAGATTGGCCAGTTTGTCTACTTGTGAGATCAACAGCGGTTTCATCCCTGGTGTTCCAAACTGGACTACTTGAGTTGAATTATCTATGTTGATGTAAGTAAATCTGTTGCCAGTCAGAAGCAGAAGTTTCAATAGCTATTCTTTATGTGTGAAACATCTCCCATTTGGGAAAATGAGGAGTTGAGTGTGAGAAAATGGACTCGTTTGCATCAGATTTTACTCTATCTGGCTTGGTCTAAGAACCACCAGCCACCTATCAAGAACATTGCACAAGGTGCACATGCCGTTGCTTCAGTGATGACCCAAAGAGTTCTGAAAAACTGCACGCAGTCAGGTGATGCAGTGTGAACATGACTGCCCAGGATCTCATAGAGTGAGGCTGGCAGCTTGACTACAGACATGCTCAAGTGAAGTACAAACTCTTAATCTTGACACAGAGTTGCCCTAAATCATGTTGATTACAGAAAGCAATTAAATCATGACAGGAAACTAATCGGCAGAATACATGCAGATAAGCACAAGTTCTCAAATGATCTTACCAAATCTTCTGTCTGCCTCAGCAGAAGTGACCGTGATTGTTGTGACTGCTGGCTGCTGCATCACAGCTGAAATGAGACATTGTTGCAATGAGGATGTAATGCATGCATCTCCCACAAGAAATGTGTTGTAAATAAAAAAGCTTAGAGAAATTTTGTTTTTAAAGAGACTTAAATACACACCAGGCTGGCACTGAGGTGAAAGGGTTACGTGCGCAGTTCGTAATCTCACACACTGCATTGGAAATGCGATTTGGCAGCAGACCACCTTGCATTGACTTTTTTTATGAAATGGTATGGGTGCTGGTTGTTCATAAACTTGCCCAGAAATCACGCACAGCCAGAAAATGTTGAGATTGGCTGCAACATCCTGTAAAGGATGAGCATCGTTATCATCAAGTACTAAACCAGCTGGTGTAGGAGTTCATGGTTCTCCACAGATCTTGGTCTTCTGGATCAACTCTGCTGCTGATATTCCTCCTGGCCACCATCTCAATCCATCCAGCATCATATTTCTTAGTATGCAATTAACTCTACATACACGAGGAGAGAGAGAGAGAGAGAGAGAGAGAGAGAGAGAGAGAGAGAGAGAGAGAGAGAGAGAGAGAGAGAGAGAGAGAGAGAGAGAGAGAGAGAGAGAGAGAGAGAGAGAGAGAGAGAGAGAGAGAGAGAGCAGAAAACTGCATGGTACATCAAGCTCCACCAATACTTTGATATTCTGTCTTTACTATTACCAATTAAACCTCTCCCAGAGTGTCTCCATGTATCACTTAAACATTATGCCTAAGATTTAATAGTCCTTTACTAACTGCATTGTTTAGCTCAATTGTCATGCTAGTATCACGTTAAGAGACTTCACAAACCCCCTCACCATATATTTGTATAGTCAGATCATCATATAATCATACTTTTTAAAGTTAATTTTAGAAAATGTGTAAATGGTACTGCCTGCTTCTGTTAGCACAGAATGTTAGGTGGCGCTTACCAAACCTGACACCCCACATTGTGCCAACACCTTCGGGCGGAGGAGTGCAAAGGAGGGTACAAGCCTTATCCTAGTGCGAGGAAATGAAACCTAAAGACTAAATGTCATGGCCCAGACCCTAAGCCTTGGTTGGCAGCTGGTCTAGGATCGAAGCTCCGATAGGCGGACAGTTAGGGCATTGCTTTGCTGATCCAGCTTCTTAAAAAGTCGCTTAAAGTCAACTTTATAGGCTGCAGCCGACAGCTTCTGCAGCTTGTCTTGTTCCAGACGTATTGGTGTTACCTTTCCTCTGGAGTACACTAGACAGGCCGAGAGAGGGATCATGCTGCATGGATAACACATGGTCTCTAAATTTCACTGCTTCTTCCCTGGACTCTATGAGTGCTAATCAGTTTCCATGCTGTTTCAATACTCTCAAGCCTTCCCTAAAAATATTTGTGTGTGTGTGTGTGTGTGGCAGTAACATCTAGCAGCTGAACAATGTCATTATTATCAGTGACGCACCAACAAACTTGCACTTCCGTAACAACTCCAGATGTGTCCAGAGCAAATCACCAGGATCGTGAGGAATGTGCTGTATGAACTCTGGGTGTGTCATTGTACAGAGCTGTTCTCCGTCGTAGCTGAAGGCATCAACGTCAACACCCTGTAGACAGAACTCTCTGACGGCCCACTGCAGCCAGTGCTTGACGTGAAGCTCACTCCACTGGCTAGGCTCTGTGGAACACACGGAATACTATCAACCTTTGTCAAGATATGTTTAACCAAGCCAGTACATACAGGTTCAACAATCATATTTTCGGGTGTGCTGTTACCCTAGCCTTTGACTGTTCCCAGTCTACCTGCAAGGCAGCAGGTTTCTGGCGTCTAGTTGCCACCGCCTGACCTAACATTGGAGTATTTTTTTTTCCCCCAGCGTTTCCATCCTGTTTCAGGATATTGTGGTCAACACCAGCATCTTTCAGCTGTATGTTGATTACTAGGCTAGATTACGCTCATCAGCACGCCACGACTTTCTGAGTGACCGGCTCCATACTCTCATAAGTCACTTTTGCGATTCGAACCACTACTAATTCTCGTCGAGTCACGTGACGAGAGTATTCGGGGTTAGCGGAGAAAGCTGCTAACCCCTCGGCCATGGAGAGTATATGACGGTAAATAAGTAACCGTCAGCACAGCCTACCTACCACCTCAAAGTAGAGATAGAAGGGACTAAACAGTACATTAATTACAATGTAAAGGCATAAAACAGACATCATTCACACACATGCTCAGTGAGAAGTTGTTTAGACGTGCATTCTAGACAAGAATACTGGAGGAGGGAGAAATGCAGTTTATGGGGGAAATGAAAATATAAAAACAGAAGCAAACATACAGATATATTGACTGGTGTAACTAGAATATTCACCAAAACCATATTGAAATATGAAGTTTACAAAACAAAGAAAACGAGTAGAAAATTTAGCTATATTCTGGGAAAATATTAGTGAGAAAGTGTTCAGGTAGTATTCAAAACCTATATTGTTATATGTATATGAAAATATGAACAATAAACAGACAAGCTGAGAAACATCGCCAGTGGATTCTGAGGTAAATGCAAAAAAATATCATGAATGGCCAGAATGAGATATGAGAAAGCCCCACAAGAAACAAATGGAAACTGCAAACTGTTTAAAGAACTTAGATGCACACAGGCAAGATTTTTTGGGGGAACATTATGAAAAAAACTTGAAAACTTTGCGACAACTGGCAAAATTCCTGGATGACTTGGTCACGTGGCATTCTAGGGACAAGAACACAGGCCTGATCCAAGACTGGTGATTGTGCGAGATGGTGAACCTTGACCACCCACGCTTGGCATGGCTTATGGTACCTCATAGACTGATGTGAAAAATGCAAATGGATAATAAAAAGAAAAGGTACGTGAAATTCAATACACTAGGTGATAACATATGTGGATGAGAAACAACCATGGGACATAGTGGAAGAACATACATTAGACAATAAAAAGACAAGTGGCTCCATTATTAGAACACTGCAGTATAAGCACGGTGAAATAACATGACATTTACCATAAAATTAGTTGCAATGAAAAAACATGACCCTTGGGAGGTCATGTTCTAGAATGAATTACCATGGAGGAGCAACTCACTCTAGTTTAATGGGCTACAGATAATACTCCAGAGTGGTGACAAAGAAGAAAGATAGCTACACCTCATAAATCAATGGTCTATTTAATGTAAAATTCCACTCTAATATCTGCCATGGGTTGACCTTTACCAATTCAGAAGAACTGAGAAGGAGATCAGACACACAACCACATAGAAAATAAGACTCACCAAAGGGAATCTTCAATCTTTCCTGATCTCTGCGGAAGCCCTGGTCAACAACCCACCTCGTGACATTCTCAGTCTCTTCAGGTACGGGCATCATCATCTTGGAATTTTGATTGTGGCCTGACTGAATTTCTTCTACAGCTGAAAATACAAGAAGATAAAGTGTGAGTGGCTGGATATTTTTCAGAATGTTACACTGGAGATTATAACAGATTATGAGATTATGACATGTGGTCACAATTATAACCAATATTTCATTAGCTATATATAGCCAGAGTTTTTACAGCCAACATTTCAGACTCATATAAAGTGTGACAAGTTCTAAATTAAACATGCATCCTAAAAAGATCAGTATCCTATATAAATCAGTATCCTATATAAATCAGTATCCTATATAAATCAGTATCCTATATAAATCAGTCACTAGCACAGATTGAGTCACACTTGCCTGTAAGTTGCTGCCTAGTGCCATACAACATGGTTCTACTAGAGACCTCAGATTTAGACAAGACTAATTATCTAAAGCTGGGGTTTGCAATGAGACAGGACAGTTAGGTTATTTCATCTGTTTAAGCCAGGGCTTAGTAATGTGTAACTCAGGTGTTATCACAGATCTACATCTGACACGGCACAAGCTTCATGAGATGAGGTCTCTGTATCAGAATAAACCCAATGTATCATTCTATCCCATTCACTATCACATATTACGCCTATTTATCATCAAGGTTTGTTGCATGTCCTTGGTAAGACATTCCAATCAATCCCAGCATTTGTTTTCTTTTTGTGATTGACTAATTCAGTAGTTTCCCATTGCTATCTGAGTGGCTGACATAACATATCATCATAAACGCGCAAGAGTTGTGAGTGTACAAATAACCAGCAGCTGATTAAGAACTCTTGACTTTGTCACAGAATTATACTTCAAGCCATGGCTCCAGTTATTTATCAGCAAACGTAACCAATAAGAACACGGCACATACAAACAGGTTTTGTCCACACCCCAAGCTGGTGGTGTAATGCTGGGTTCTCACTAAGCCTGCAGCACTATATCAGCTTACACAATAATACTAACACAATAGTCACCATTTCCAAAAAGCTTATTTAAAAACAATGCGTGCTCACCATATTTGTCTTCCATTTCATCTTCAGTAGTTTTCAGAATATCGAGAATGTTAATTTTTGGCTGGACGCCTGGCTGCGACTTGATCTCCAGATTGACCTGCACCATTCCTTCACCCTGGACACACTGGTCAACTAAACTTTTGTCACCATCCAGCTAGAAACAAGAATTGTACACAAATACAATACGTGACAAACTATGAACATGTTTACTTTTAAAGTTTTCTATAATGAAAGCATTGTAGTAAAGTAGTTAGTACGCTATCCTGTCAGATATAAGTGTGGGTTCAGATCTCCAGGGAGATTTGTCAGGTCCACATGGCCCTGGGTCAACAGTTGCATACAAATGGGTATAAGAAAATAGTCTGAGAGGTGAAGCGTGATACTGACCATCTTGCATTTTTTATTTACAACATGAATAAGCCAAGCATCTGTTTAATTCAGAAATCAGTGACTTGCTAGCAGAGTTCACCAAAAGACATAAAAGATGGGATTTCCACTGTGAACGAACATTTACAGCGCGAATTGGCCTCATCAGTCACATTCGCTACCGCCATGGGTAAACGTTATGCCTTTTTGAAGCACAAACTATCGTCTGTCAAGGTGGCAAGGTGCCAATGAACAATGACTTGCTAGCAGAGTTCACCAAAAGACACAAAAGATGGGATTTCTTCCATTTCAAGTTCTTGTTAGTATCACCACATTCCATTTAAGAAATCAGTGATGGAGCATCAGAGATTGAAGCAGAATATGTTTGAAAAATGGGGAAAAAAGTCAACTGAATACAAAACTAAGAACACCCCAACGTTTGCCCCATGCCCAAAATAAACCTACATTTCATGGTTACCTCCCAAAAGGGAAAATAGCTTTCAGAATATGATAGTGGCCACATTAAAATGGCACCCCCCCCCCCCCCCCCCCAAGTCAAACATGACGAAAGGCTGGGTTTAAATTTAAAGACACACAAACTGTAGGCAAACTTGCAACAGTCAAAAGCTAGTGAGCGCGGTGACACCTGATACAAATCTCTGCTGAAATCAGATGTACCGAACAAGGGGTTCATAAAGTGTAACAAAACGCACTGCATGATACCGCCAGACTTTAAAAAATAAACTAACAGGCTCTCACACTACATTCTGAGATCTTTTCATATAATTACCTCTATAGAGTCTTGCAAATAAAACTGATGATCAGCGAGTGAACACTGCAGCCTAACTTCCAAGAGATGCTTCAGTGTGGACAGAGGTTCTGCTATGTCCATGTGCTGAATGATCAAGTTCTGGTACTGTGGTGGCGACTGTTGGATATAATCTTCCTCCTCGTATATAACCCTGGATTCAAACAATATATTAAAACAATCTATGTAATACAACTCATAAATAGGATGACACAAACGTGTTTAATGTCCAAAACAATTACCTAATATCTAATCAGTATCATCATGTGCCATTTCACACAATCACCAGACCTGTATTGTCATCCTGATGATGCCATGTAGCCAAACAAATTCAAGTATTTATGTCTATATTTCCTCTCGTTCTTTTCTCATCAAATCTGTCAGCTCTGAAATTGTGTAAGTTGCTGTATCATAATTTATTAGTCATGTGTAAAGAAGGCAGTTTGTCATAGCTTTTCTCCTTCACAAAATCTAATAGTAATACCTAAATCTGTCAATAGATCCCCATATAGATAGAAGAATTTTGGTGAAATTTTCCATTAGACACTGGGGATGTGAAAGTGTTCCCTCATTCTTGTGTAATATCAATAGACTAACCATCTTTGTCTAGTAGTTCTCTAGCTAATAACCAGAGCTTCTGATGTAGACAAAATGCAAACTGAGCTTAAGTGTTTCCAACATCAGTATCACCTAGAACAGTGGTTCTCAACCGGTGGGGAATTTTAGGGTTTCCAGGGGAGAATGAAGACCATTTCAAGATCGTGTTAATACAAGAACCGATTACTTGATATTGTTTTTCCCTTCATACTTTACATTTATGTATGTCTCATCCTTCTAAAATTCATTTTATAAAGTAGACCCACAAATCATGTTTTATGTGGATGTCTAGACTTGTTTTAGTATGTGCTATTACATTTGCCTTCCACTTTTATGTATACTGTGTAGGGGTTGGAGGATTTTTAGATAGGAAATATGATGGGGGGGGGGGGGGTGTGACGTTCTGAAAATACGGTGAAGGGGGGCACGGGCCAATTTTTGATAGGAAGGGGGGAATGGCGTTCTGAAAATATGGTGAAGGGGGGCACGGGGCAAAAAAAAGGTTGAGAACCACTGATCTAGAAAATGTGACTGCAATACACAGAAGGTTCATCAGCAGAGGGTGCTATCAGGTGGAAGCCGTACTCTTACTCCAATAACACTGAGAACATACGTCACAGGAAACAGCTACAACCCACAAACACCAGCATCAACTGTTGGGAATGAAATAAATGGAGGATGTGACATTCTGATGCAAAATGGGATTTGGTACACAGGTAAAAAGTGAAGAAAATGAATATCTTACTTAAAAGTCTTAATAATTAATAAATAATAAGTCTTAATAGGGTGATTGTAGGATTACATCTCGATTTTAAGAATTATTTATCAAGAATTCCAGGAGTTTAAAATTAAAAATGGTATTAAGGTTTTTTTTTAATGTATAAAAAAAATTTTTTTTACAGACCACAAACTACAATAAAAACAAAATTAAAAATACTGACAGTGCTCAGCGTGAATGCTATACCAAAGGATAGCAGTGTTAAAAACACATAATAGGGAAAGGGGATTAATAAAACAGTTTAGATATGAAGGAAAGAATGTGACTGCAGCAGGATACAACAAAATAGTAAAAATGGGAATTAAAATCTATGTATATAAAAGTGATAATGGCATACTCTTCTTGATCTTCATAAAATGGAGATACAGGCATTGGGGAGTGAAGTGTTTCACACGTCCAAGAGATAAATTAACTGCAAAGGTCTCTGGAACAGTAGCATAAAACCTGTACCTTCATAACAAGGACACTGGGCTGCCAACTGTAGACAGATCTGCAGTTCTGAGAACAACAACAGTCACACTCCAGTCAGGTCCCGAAGTCTAATGCGACTTACCCCTCATCGAGGCAGACTTCCTCAATTTTCTGCCGTTTTAAGCTTTGCACTGGTAAGTCTGTGATTATTTCAGACATGATATTTTCATCCACAGCACTCACAGCCTCGGCCACCACCTCGAATAATGCTGAAGACGCTGCCCTCTTCATACTGTTACTGAAATATGACAATGCCTTAAATTAGTGTTTGTGATGTTAATTTACAAAAGAGACAATATTGCAGAAACAAACACTTTAAGCAAACGAAAGAAGATATACTGAAATGGAAACACTGCCATTACTGAGCTAGTTTTATTACATAAAAGGACAGCAGACAGCAGTTTCTTCAACTGTTCACTGTCGCTGACCAACAAAACTATATTGTTAAATAGTTGAGAGGACATTGTGATGAGTGTGGCCAGGCAGTGTTCAATTCATGCGCTCCACATCTGCTATGGGAGGGAAACAGTAAACACCTACATACCTGTGCACCTAGGACTGCAAAATGTGGTGGTCTTAACACTTCATATATCCAGAGCAGAATTCTGCTACAGGACATGTTTGGTTAGTATTATATACCGTTTTGTCTACGTCAGCTGTTTACCGTATTACATACACGCAGCATTATCTGTGTCATCAATATGTGTATTTTCAAAGGGACTAAAGGCAAGAGGTTTGACTTAATTGTACTGGCTCAGCCTTCTTTCTGCACATCAGCCTACTGAAAGTGTTATGCAGAATATCAGAGCTTCCAGAGCTTCAACAAATGCCTTCCATGGGAGGCTTGAGGGAAAAAACTACACCCGTGAACCAAATAACAAAGTCGGTAATTAACTCATGACCTTCTTAGCGTGAGGCAGGAGACGTGGCCACTTTCCTGTGGACACCCTCAAAATGTGTGTTCTTAATTCACACTTGAATTATTCATTTAGTAATATTTAAAGTAAAAAGCAGTTGTTTAAAGTATTTGCAGATACTCTTGAGGGCTGATTTAATTGACTTCTTTACATTACCACAATATGCAAATTTCCTGTATTACTCCTCTTCAAAGAAGTGCCTCACACCAAGTTATGCACCTAACACTGGACACATCATGATACTGATACCATCAGCATCTTCAGTATTAACACTGCTTAAATAAAAGATTCCAAATGCAATGTCTAGAATTAGAGATTGACTCCTTGACATAGATGCAATGTGTTGTTTTAGATTTAATGTAGTTTCATTGTCTTTTCGCAGTTTAAATTACGAGTTTAGGAAGCAATTGAGATGTGGTTTCCGGGACATATATGAACACATTGAATCACCAAAATATTTATCAAGACTCAATTCAATGAGACTTGACGAGGCTAATGAAAGTAGAACATTATGAAACTATAAGAAAGACGCAAACAATGTGTTTGTGACAGCTGGAAATATTGAGAGAAGAAGCAAATAATTTTAGCTTGGTAAACTTGCATATGTCCTGTGTTCAAATCATATACCCCTCATCATCATATGCCATCATCCACTGACTGTCAATCACAATCTATTTTCTTCTTTCTCCCTTATTATTTCTGGTTGTCACAACGTTCCTGACTCCATTGTCTCACATGATAACAAATAAAAGACAATCAGTGGCATGTTATCACATGGATCTGGGCTTCATAATATGTCTGCATATGACTAAAATAGTTAGTATGTCAGAATCTCAACGAGCGGAGCACAGGGTCAGAACTAGACAAATCCTAGTAGACCAAGAAATGACGGGGGGGGGGGGGGGGGGGGGGGACACTTGTGCTGAACAAGACACACTTAGAAAATCTGATAATTACATAATTGCTTTCCCTTTGAGTGGAACTCACAGAAAATATGAAATAAGAGTCAATAGAGGGAGAAAACACAAAGATGACTTGAGATGAATAAATAAAAAAAGTATAAGGGGTGGGTATATAGCATGAGGTGAAGACAGCAAAAGATAGGATGGCAAAGCTTCAAAGCATGAGTTGGTTGAGGATAGGTTACTACATTGGAGGAGAAATGACAGAAGAAAAAAGAGACATGGTTCTGGGGCTGACCATGCTTCATATGAATATTACTTTTTTATTATTAAAATGGGTACCATAAATTTTTCTGGGAAATAAGATGGCTAGTGGAATATGCTACCCACATGGTTTAATTAACAAAAGTATTATCAGGAAATTGCTAATTAAATGTTTCACCTAGGCATGGAAACTGCTCCTTTCTATTTCTAGATACTCTTAAAAATTCATTACGTTAAACCACACCACTAATCCGATTTACACGTGGGGTAAGTTAAACCATACCTGGTATGGTTTAACTTACCCCACGTGTAAATCGGATTAGTGGTGTGGTTTAACGTAATGAATTTTTTTAACGTAATGAAATTAGTGGTATGATACCACTAATCCGATTTACACGTGGGGTAATGTCCAATGAGTCTTGTAAATATTTGTCAAATGCTGATATTTTTATACTCACGATCCTATTTTCTGACTAAAATATTAGATTCGTAATACTAATAAAGTATAATTAAAAAATTATATTTATAGTGACAAAAACATGAGAACGTGCCTATAATTAGCATACATCGCGACGGTCTGAGAGAACAAGAGATGGGGAAGGTTTTTTTCAACCACCGTCCAAACACGTGGAGTTCTTTCTTAGCTAATGACCATGTGCAATCTAATAATGAAAACAATGACCAAATGACTATTATTCACCTTAATTTCGATGTCCTACAGCTCAACTGAACTGCAACACCAGTTTCAAATAACATTCAAATTTGAACAACAACAAAAATTAACCTCATGTCCAGCTGTCAGTGAAAAACGTGTCCACTCTTCGTCTACAACGCACAACGTGTGTGTAGGACATATCAAACCCAAAATTGGGTCGAACCACCAAACATGGCGGAGTTTCGTCCTCTCCCTTACTCATCACGGCCACAATATCTGACATTCCAAATAAGTATACGGTAATCCTGTTATCAAACTGGTGCCATTTAATTCATGCAAGAGTAACAAGAAAGGAAGAGGAAATGGTCAAAAGAAAAAACGGATGTTTATGAAGAATACTTCCGGCCTGTCGTCCCGCACGCTCAACATCCTGTTTTGTTTAACACTAGGAGTCATTACCACGCGCGTCGCATGGAATAATATGGTGTTAGCTAAGTTTATATTCTTACCCGACAACTTCGAGAAAGCTAGAACTGTTGATTATCACGGTCATATAGGAGTACTTACCTTGAAGTAGTCACAGGAGTATATTTTTCACAATGTAAACAAGTATTTAATGTTTACCGGAAGTGTCTCCTGAAGCAAATGGTAGACATTCGTGTACAGCTTTACCCCCCTGGCCAGATCACGTGACTGGTCGACATTGCGCACTTCATTTAATGCGCATAGCATCATGTCGTGCCATGCTGGGTTGCGTAGGAAGATTTTGTCAATACGCGTATCAACGTCCTTTTCGAAATGCATATACTGTTATTGACTTTTGATCATACATGTAATAAATGTAAAGTTTGGAACATTGACTATGCTGCCGTTAAATTGTAAAGTTTTGGTACTGAAATTATTTTTGTCACAATAATATTAAGTGAAACCATGTCGTTATACATTGGGCATTCCCATGTGCAGAGAGCGATCAAGAGTCACAATTTGAAAAACTAATGGAACAAGTAAACAGGCATAGTGCAGAATGTGGCTTAGATATTAACATCCAGAAAACTATGATAATTAGCAGAGGGAAATGAGGGGTCATCAATGAACATCACAGTAAATGGGGAGATACTAAAACAAGTAAAGTTTCTCCTATCTTTGACATGTAATAACATACGACGAAAGAAGTGAAATATAAAATTATAAATAAAGAAGAGAATAGGAACTTTCAACAGCATGAAATCTGTATTAACATCTAGAAAGGTTAACAAAGCATTAATAATGAGAATTGTCAAATGTTATTATTTTCAATACTACTATATGGTGCAGAATCCGGGACGTTGAACAAGCTAGTAAAGGCCATCCATCATGTGCCATGCCGGTGGGCGGTCATGTTTTGCCATCTCACTCGATCACCAGAGTCGTGGATCAGCTCTGTGTTTCTGTCTCGACCATGCCACGAGGCCAAGCCATCCAGGTATTTGCTTCTAGGTCTTCCTCTTGGTCTGTTCCCTTCGATCTGATCAGTTGTCACCAAGTTCTCCAATTCATTTCTTCTCATAACATGCCCAAAAAATTTTGACTATACGTCTAATGTCTCTAATCAGTTTACGATCTTCGTTTGTTTCTTGAAGGACCTGTTCATAGGTCTTTCTGGCTGTCCATGGTATTCTTTGCATTTTCCTCAGAAACCACATTTCTACAGCCATCAGATGTTTTTCATCTTGACTGCTCATTGTCCAAGCTTCACATCCATATAAAAGTACAGATTCTATGTAGCACCTCAACACTCTTTTTCTCGTTTCAATTGACATCTTTTTATTGGTCAGTATGTTTTTCAAAGGTTTTCGTAAAGGCCCTGGAGATGTGAATATACAGAAAAACATCTCGTATTTCTAACAAATAAACACAATCACATACTGAGGTTCTAGAAAAACTGGGAATGAAAAGAGAGTTGATGAAAGAGGCAAGTGAAACATTTCGGCCACGTTAAAATATATAACACACTTATGAAAACCATACTGGGGGGGTAGGGTTGAAGGCAAGCGAGCAAGAGGTAGACAACGATACAAGTGGGGCGATAACATCAAGAGATGGACGAACAGCAATCTGACAGAATGTACAGTCAGAGCGAGAAACAGACAGTGTTGGACATCCATTGTAGCCAACCTTCATTGTGGAAACGACAACTAGTTGATTGATTGATTCCCAATGTAGTGAAATCATTTTTGGTCACAATAATATTGTTAAGGGAAACGACTTCATTGCATATTGGGCAATTCATATTCATACTGGGCATTCCCATGCCTGCTGCGATGTAGTAGCCACCTAGAAGTCCTTCTACTCACTGTTCTCATGAAGAGTCCTCCTCCCCAATTAGTGTGGTCAGGTATTCACGACATATTATTGAGGTGGGGTGGTCAGTTCCCTTCCTCCTCGATGCCATTTCTGCCCAAATAGTTTCCATAAAATTGTACGGTAACCATTTTACTAAGCTGCATCAACCTTAGAGCCACATTGGTCAGTGAACAACAATAGTATTACCCAATAGGTGCACTAATTTCTATGATACAGTGCTCCAGTCCACCCGTGATTGTACACAATGACATACATGTACGCCAACAATGACTTCGTCTAGTCTGCAGACAACAGAATGCGCTGTATTATATTTATATTGACAATATCCTGTTCAACCCTTCTGAGTTATAATTTGGATATGATCATCATCATGTGTCCTGCCAACAGGCGTAGGCGTTTATCTATCTCCACAGATCTCATACATATCTCAAAGAAGCTGCAGACACAGATCACCCTTTGCATGAGTCGCTGGACGCAGTTAAGGGTCAGCGACTGATAAGGCGGAAATCATGGATGGCTCAGGCGGAGGATACGATCAGACAGGTGTGCATCTTGGAGAATATTAGGCGAGGAGAGGAGTGGGTCAGAGTGCCAGCGGAGCAGTCAGACTTGTGCGGAGTTATAATCACATTGTGCAGGGAGTGGCCAGCAGGGGCCACGGAAGTAGAAATCCAGAAACTAATTCACTCGCTCGGGTGATGCGATTATCTACACAGATGGTTCGGTGTCGAGAGGTAGGAGACGTGCCTGGGAGTTCATAGCAAAAGCTAGTCGCCGACGTTTGGTGCAGGAGAGCCTGGCATATGATACCACAACATCTAGCTTAAGAATGGAGGTGGAGGCGGTCACTGCAGCTTTCCGCTGGATCGAGAATACGATACACACACACACATCGTGATTGTAACTGACTCAGAAAGCATGTTGAGGACAGAGTGGCTTGCTTCGCTTCGGAGGTCACGGGTGGCAAGCATCGCCTGGATCTTTTCTCCGGGGCATGCCGGTGTGCTGGGGAATGAACAGGCGGACAGATTGGCTGGCTCTGCAAAACTTGGTGGAGTATTGATGCATGACAAGGCAGACGTGGTTGCGTCCTTGTGGGAGCTCGTGCACACCTCAGAGGAGCAAATGGATCATGACGGTCTGGCAAGAATGAGGCAGCGAGGAGTGAGGAGGGGATCTGGCCGACGCTCGACGCTCAGAGGAAAGGTGAGATGGACATATAATCAGATTGTTACTGATACTGTTGGTGTTGGAACTCTTCGCTGGCTGCTGCGGATGGGGACGGAGCGCCTATGGGAATGCCCCGAATGCTGTGATGTAGGTTCCTAGATCAATCAATCACACATCTCGGTTCGTAGTGTTGTGGATCATTATGTTGATATTTCGCCCTGCCACCCTCTCTGTCCGTTCAACATTATTTCTCTTTCTTCCACATCCAGCATGAGAATGGAGGAGGAAGCAGTAAAGCAGCCTATCGATTGTTTGTGGAGACCGTTGCAATACTTATTTGATTTATTACGGAGTATGCTTAGTAAGGTGGGGAAAGGAATGTTTCATGTGAGAATTGTGAATCAAATGAAATTTGACCAATGAAAATTGGTCATGCGGGAGTGCGGGGAAATGTCGAGGCTGATAGGCTGGCAGGGAATGCACCTGTTGGTGGTAGATTACCTATGGACAAGGAAAGGATAGTCGGACGTCTGTGGGACCAGTGGGAAAAGCGGTAGAACAGACTGAGCACCCGTATATGGAGAGAATGATATGACAGGGGATCAACAGTGGTTCTGGGCGGATCTCAAAACTGAGAGGGACAACCAGGAGTACTTTCACTCAGATGGCAGTTGGAACCATTTGCAGTATGACTCTTTGCTGCCTGTTAAACGAGGGGACGGAGCGCTTGTGGGAATGTCATGAGTGCAGTGATGTCGTTTCTTAGCTCAACTCAACACATTCTCTCTTTCTGTCCTTACATCTTCTACAGCTGACCCTTTGTGTTGTCAAGATCTTGTCCAATGTCTTTCTTCTCTTTATTAATTACTCAGGCAAGGATATCTAGTGTGTCTTGTTTTATCAGATAATGCATTTTGTGTGTATTATGTCTTGTCTTTCAGATGATTATTATTTATTTATTGCGCTCGCTTTCTTTGAACTCAAACGTAGTTCATACACACTACTGGACTGAACTTTGCGTGTAAATTAGCTTTCCCTAATACCAGTGTCCCTCGCCATCAGGCGAACCCACTCCGACTTCAGAGGCACCTGTAATTAGCGTCCCCAAGTCAAAGACGATAAGTCACAGACGATAAGTCAACATTTTAGCCCAACTGTCTAGTGTGGGGGTTGAACTCCTGCCTTATGCAGGCGACAATGGACAAAGTGATGGATTGGTATGCGGAGATGAATGCTGTCATTAGCCTATAAAAGGCATCTGTCTGGACAATAAGATTGTTAAAGCTGACCTCAAAAGCCTCACAATAAATGGTAGAAATGTGAATGGAGAAAACAGACTGAAGCACCTGGGAATCACTTTTGATAGAAGCTTGTCCTTTAGGGATCATGTTGAAGCGGTAGTTACAAAGTGTCAGAAGGGGCTCAATGCACTGAAGAGTATGGCAGCAAGGGACATGGAGCAGAAAAGGCTATTCACACTTTTTCAGCACTTGATCATTTCAGTGGTAGAGTATTGACTAGGAATGGGCTAGTAGGGTATTACCTCAAAGAGTTAGCTAGTGAAACTAGAACCCATACAGAATGGAGCCATGAGCATGATTCAGGGATGTACAAGGGACACCCCAATAGTGTGTATGCGACACATCCTGGCTTTGCCGACCATTGCAGGCAGACTCAAGGTGTTGCAGGCAAGGTCATACATCAAGGTGGCTGCGGTAAAGGAACAACTCCTGCACGATTCCCTGGTTGCAGTGAAGGGCCACAAGCCGTTAAGAAGAAGATCATGGATGGTTCAGACAGAAGATACCATCAGAGAAGTGTGCCCACTTGAGAAGGCTGGCAGAGGCAAAGAGGGGGTCAGATTGCCGATTAGAAATTAAGACTTCTGTAGGGTTATAATCACATTGGGTCGTGAGTGTAGCGAGTGGCCAGTAGGCGCTACGGAAGAAGAAATGCAGCAATTAATTCACGAATACTCTTGTCGTGGTGATATGATGATCTAAGCCGACGACTCTGTGTTAAGAGGCAAAAAAAGTTCCTGGGGATACATAGCACAAGCAAATTGCTAATGTCTAATAAAGGAGAGCTTGGTATATGATACCACATCAAGTCTGAGAATGGAGGTGGAAGTGGTTACTGCAGCTTTCCGCTGGTTGGAGAACAAACTATATACGCATGTTGTGATTGTAACTGATTCACAAAGCATGCTGTCAAAGGTGAAGAGAATGCAGAATGGCATGCAACGATTCAGAGGTCGCGGGTTGTGAGAATTCCTTGGATCTTTTCTCCGGGACACTCTGGTGTGGTTGTAAATTAACAGGCAGACAAATTGACTGGTGCCGCATCATTAAGGGGTAATTTATGCACGATAAAGTAGATGTGGTGAAGGCCATCTGGGAGCGTGTGAATAATACAGAAGAACAGAGGAACTATCATGGTCTAGAGAGAATGCAGCAGCAGGTGGGGGTGGGGGGGGGGGGGGGGTCAGAGGATCTGGTAGACAGTCGTCACTCAGAGGTAAAGCAAGGCGGACATATAATCAGACCGTAACGGGCACCATTAGTATTATAACTCTTCACTAGCTGTTAAAGATGAGGACTGAGCACTTATGAGAATGACCTGCGTGCAATGATGTCGGTTCTTGACACAACTCAACCTCTTACCTCGGCATCAGCATACCGTATGTTAAAGAACGCGCGTTCTTATCCATTCGGCCACGCTGACCTCTTTAATTATGATATTAATATTTTCTCACCTTTGGCAATGGCAAGCATGCTTGTGGGCCGGCCATGTAGTCATGGATTTGAATGTTTGAAATTTATTTTGATTGTGTTGCTATCAAGTCTGTAATTAAAGATATCTTACCAAGTTAAGACCTTAATCTTCCCGCTGTGAGAGCCAAAAGAGCAGACACTGAGTCGGTGAAGATAGCGAAGTTCTATGCCCTTCTATGCATATCCTTTACAGGACGTCGCAGTCAATCCCGGCATTTTTGGCTGTTTGTTATTCCTGGACAAGTTTACGTTTAGTAATTTACCATTGCTTTCTAAACGACTGGCACTCATAAGTTATGAGTTGTAACATTGTATGTAAACCAACACAAGGCGGTGTTCTTTCACATTCTCGCAACTGTGTTTCGAATGCGGCATGCGAGATTACGCGTTCGTAACCGCTTCAACCCCAGAGTCATTAAAGAAAGGTCTAAAAAGTCTTCCACTTGTGATAATGCTTTCTCCTTTCTTCCGTGGAAAGGTTTCTGCCTCATAATATGAGCACACTTCTTTATATACTTTGTTGATCTTTCCCAAAGGCATCTATACTAGCCTGCCTGCATCTCATACAGTCCGATCCTTTGAGCATCGTATTTTAATTATCATGACCAAAATTGGAGCCACTTTTGCTCCGTATATAAATCTGGGATTTTCCCCCATGTTTTTTTTTTGGATTCGCTCGCTTTGAACTCAAGCGTATTCCATACACACTACTTCTAGTAGTGCTGGACTGATTGTTGCGTGTGGATTAGCTTTCCCTATTATCAGTGTCCCTGGCCATCAGGCGAACCCACTCCGACTTCAGAGATAAAACCTGGGATGAATTCGCAGCGTGCTGCTTCTTTCTGTCCCTGACACCTCCATCTTCCACACAAGAACAATTGTCCGCCGTGCATTCATTTTGGCTGATGCCCAGAAAACTATAGGGGGAGGGTTAGCTTGTACTTCTTTCATTCGCCTGAAATTTGTCTATAACTGCAGTGTTGTTTCTTGTATGAACTTTACTGTCTTTTTTAGTTCATTCAATGGTCCATATAGTTTAAGAATGGGTGTTGCTAAGTTGATAGGGAACTGCATTGATACGATCGGAGGAGGGTACCACGCCTGGACTCGTCGACTGCTAAGTGAAGGAAAGATTGACCACCTATTCATTCGCAAATTCAGGCCTAGAAAATGTCGTGGCCCTATCACATCACAGTCCCATTGCTTCGGGACAATTTCTTTAAATAAATACATTGTGAAAAGTGGGAAATGAATAAACAATATAGGGGTCATATTGAAGACTTCGGAATGTTTAGTTCAGATTATCATCATGGCACTCTGGCGAAGGGTGACTGATTGTGGCAGTCCTAACTGTGGTTATGTAGACGAGTGGCAGGAAAGGAAAATACACAAGTGAGCTTTACAAAAATGAAGAGAGAATGACTAAATGAGATCAAGGTCATATTATTAAGACACGCCGACCATATAACGAGAAATAGTTCCTGGTTAAAGCGTGTGCTGAAGCGACAAATGGAGGGTAAGCATGCAGGGGGAAGACAGCATCACACGTGAGTGAATAACATCTGGAGATGGGAAGCTTGTATGAGTGCACCATGAAGTCGCGGGTCAAAGGGTATTGAAGACTCCTTACGGCTAGGCTAATCTTCAAGGCAGGAATTATACTTGATGATGATGATGATGATGATGATGATGATGATGATGATACAAGGAAGTACATTACATGATCCTTTTTACACACCTGAAGCGCAGTGGGCATGTGATCAATCGATACTCGAGTGGTGATGTGTTCAGAGCCACTGTTACTTCGCAAGGCATTTCCTGGTACTTTTTTGAAAGCCCAAGGATGATAATGATAGATACTTGCAGTTCTTGCACTTGTTCTGGAGCCTACACAGCCTTTCGTCTATTCTACTGGTTATTCTTTGCAATCGCTTTCGAGTTTGTCTTTCCTGTTCGCGTCGCCCAATCTTTCCGCTAGTGGCTTTCTGCTTTGTGGGTTATATTTTGTTAAACAATAAACTTCCAGGTCTCTTGAGCAGTTGTGCTCCTGCTCTTCGGTAATTTATTAAGCCGGATTTAGTTGTATACAAATGTAAAATGAAACGGCCCGCCTGCGTGCCTTGAGGCTGTCGAGCATATAGTGCTAGCCCCATATAGTTTTTACAGACCAATCCACACCTGATGGGTGATGTGGTCGGTATTACACTGTCTGCTTTTACTTCCCAGGGATTTTATTGATACCCATTTTAGGTTAGGTCGACCTGGGGTTATTTCTTCTTCTTCTTCTGCGTTCATCCGGATTTTTTTTTTTTTTTTTTTTTTTTTTTTCCGGATGTGACTGCGTTGTGCCTGTTTACAGCAGAGCTGCGTTCTTGCGCCGTCAGGCCGACACATCCGACTTCTGCGGGCATTTGTTCACCGGGTTAACCTTCCCGGGGGTTTCTTAGGACGTTTGAATCTCAATGTTGTGGTGTTATCCCCCATCCTAGCTGGCCCATATAGAACATCCAAAGACATCCTGGTCAACCCTCAAGGGAAGGCAGGGGCAGACCATGGGCATTCCGCCATCCAAGGAGGCTTCCATACTTGCAGAGCCAACACACAGCGCTCTGGTACTGGGCTCACCCAAGGAATCGTCACGTCCTACACATGGCTGCTTAGCCTCACTTCCGTATATTGGGCCTTCCGTTCACCATAGGCTGTTCCTCTAGAAACCAGAAGAATGCAGTCTGCAGATGACATCCACACAGTGAGCTTTCGATTAAGACTTTCCACATAATGGATTTGCTATCCAAGCAATATTCCATTTCGTGCCACTAGGACACTTTTTCCACCATTTACGAAGCCCACACAGTGAGCTTTTGATTCGGACTTTCCACGTAATGGATGTGCTATCTAAGCAATAGTCCATTTCATGCCCCTGGGCCGCTTTTGTAACCGACATACCTGTGGTATGAAGTGTGACAGTCTAAATACATCTTCATGCACCTTTAGATGTCAACCTGAATGTAGTTAAAGTAAGCTGTAGTCAACCTGAGCTTGTTGATATCTCCATAGAGCTTGTCCTCAACTGAAGCAGGCGTGGGCCAAAATATCTTTCCCTGTTCTGCATATATTGGTCACTCCTGCAGCAAATGTTCAGCTGTCATTTTACCAGTTCCACAATTACATTCATCGATATCTCCTATCTTTAGTTTATTGAACAAGTGGTGTTTCAGCCTGTTATGTCCTGTGCGGAGTCTGAAGATTGCTACTTGTTCTCTTCGGTCAAGTTTGTAATATGCATCATCCTTCTGGTGGCCTGGATGCTCTGATTCCCATTTGGTTCTATAAGTGCTTTTTATAAACCTTTTTGCCTCATTATAGGTTATGTCTATGTCAGGCTGTGGTAATCGTCCACCCTCTTTTGCTAGTCTGTCAGCCTCTTCATTTCCAGGTATACTGCAATGTGATGGGATCCACTGTATTACAACTTTATTGGATTTCTAGCATAGACCATGGAGTGCTGCTCTTAGGTCAGCTAGTTCTGTGTTGTTTTTGCTCTTCAGTATTGAGACAGCTGACTTTGCATCTGTGAAGATAGCTATTTGCTTCTCTTTATTTTCCTCCATCAAGAGCATTTCTGCTGCAGTTTTCAGGGCCTCTACCTCCGCTTTGAAGTTACTTGAAAATTTTCCAGTTGCCACTGACTGTGTTTTTATCACTCCATTTTTTAAATTAAGGAGAATTCCTCCTCCTCCATTTTTAATTGAATCTTTGGCTGATCCATCTGTATATGCATGGGTCTAATTGCTGCTTGGGTAATGTTCTTTTATGTAGTTGAGGGTTATTTTTCTTCTTTCGGTTTCATTCTGAGTGTTCTTTTTCTCAATACCAGGAATGTTTTCTATCATCTCAGGCAGTTGCTGCTGTCTCCAAGCTGGGAAGTTGTGTGCATTGTAAATGGGCTTGACTGTTGATATGTTAAGTATGGGATCTGCCCTAATCTTTCGTTTTGCAGTTTCTACAAAGTTGCTACTCTTCAGTCTTCCTTTTCCAAAACCATTAAATCTGTTATACATAGGGTGGTCTGTCAATCTTCTAAATTTTTCTGCTTGTTGCTGGGCTCTGCTATCTCTTCTGTCCTGCATTGGTTGTAAACAAGTGATCTTTTCTAGTTCATTATTAGGCGTTGTCTTCAGGCTTCCAGTTATGATTCGCATTCCTTGGTTTTGGACTCTACTTATTTTGTTAAAGTTTGACTTAGCTGCTGTTGCCCAAGCTGCAATGCCATATTCCAGTACTGGCCTCACCCGTCCAGTATATAACTTCTTGAGAACTTTCTCATCTGCTCCCCACATTGTACCAGCAAGCTTTTTCATGATTGCCATTCTCTGCCTTGCTCTTGTTCGATTTTTTCCAACCTGTGTCTTCCATGTCAGGCGACGATCAAAGGTGACTCCTAGATAGTTTGGATTTTCTTCATGGCGCAATATTTTTCCATTCAATACCAGCTTAGGTTGCTGAGTTTTATTTGAGAGGGAGAACACTGTGCATGTTGTTTTCTCCTCACTTATCTTCACTAGCCATGATTTTGACCAGTCCTCTAGCGCCAATAAGGCTTGCTGTATTCTGCTGTTAGCTGTACTAATATATTCTTCAGATGTCCATATGGCTAGGTCATCTGCAAAGGAGGATGTGTGTACTCTGGCTGGAAAATTTTCTGTGATGTCATTTATATATGCTAGGAATAATGTTGGTGAAAGAACTCCTCCTTGGGGGACACCTTGCTCTAACAGCATCATTTTGCTTTTTTGTCCGTGTACTTTTGTCCTGGCAGTTCTGATCTCAAGGTAGTGGCTGATCCATTTATACATTTTCCTACAAACATGCATTTTTTGCAGTTTTACTTTCAGTCCTTCCTTCCATACTTTATCAAATGCTTTTTCTAAATCTATCCAGACTGCTAGTGTGTGCTTTTTCTCTTGGAAGGCATCCTCTATTTCCTGAGCTATATAGGTTATTTGATCTTCAGTGGATCTGTACTTTCTGAAACCTGCTTGGTGTGGTGTTAAGAGTTTGTTTTCTTCCAGATGCCATGTTAGCCTGCCATTGATAATGCGTTCCATTAATTTTCCTACACAGCTAAGTAGACTGATAGGTCGATAGCCATTTGGTTCTTCCAGGTCTTTTCCTTTCTTTGGGACTGGTATTAGTATAGCTTCCTTCCATGCCTGTGGGACTATTCCTCTCTTCCAGCTGTTATTTAGGACTGCTAGTAGTTTCTTCTTTGCCTTGGTGCCTAGTCCTATTAGCATTTCATTTGTGATTCCATCCTTTCCTGGTGATTTCTTCTTTTTTAGGGTATTCATTGCCTGTTCCATTTCTTCCATTGTTAGATTTGCCATCATATATTCTGCCGCTGTCTCTGTATTTCTATGATGTATCTGTTTGTCTTTGATTGCTTTCTTCTGTTCGGTTGTAATATCAATGTGGTTTGCATTTGCATAGTGTTCCATTAGTGCATTTGCAGCCTTTTTTCCTGTAAGCAAGGCATTTCCTTGTTTAATTGTTATTTGTTTGTTTCTAGGTTGTGATATAATAAAACGTCCTTACCCTTTCCAAGCATTGACTCCCGTAAAAATAAACAACCCCTTACAATTACTGTTTAAGTATCTTGCTTAGTGTAGGATTAGAAAATAAAACAGCGATAGACTGACCGTGGCAGCTTAATTTATTTGGCTTTAATTTTGTTCACGCACCTGGCCAAGACCGGCTAGTTTTTAAAACAAAGGCTGAGTGTAGCCATTTTTGGTCCGTGCCACACAAAGAGTAGACATGTAAAAGTTTCTCCGTGTGGGGAAAAGGCAATTTTGCCTTAAAATATATCATTCTCTGAAGCTATTGGTATGTTATATCTACATTATTAAGATGTATTTATGTATTACATAGACCAGTATGTTTAATTAAGAATTAGTTAGAATAATAAGTCAACAATTCTCTTAAACCAGGCTGGATGATGTTTACCAATGAAGCACATGTGGGTGCCATGCTGTAAATTTCCCTATGTTTTACAATTTCAAATCCCTGTGTTAAAACCTTTTATAGGCATTATGAACTTATATCTAACTAATAGTGCTTATAACCTAGAAATATTATGTGTACCGTAGAGTATCAAACTCAGGTCAAAAACACATTCTAGGCATTTTCTCAAGGTGGGAACAGACTCTTGATTACATAATTCATAGTAGAGAACTGGTGTCTGCCACGTTCAAATATCCTATGTAGTGTAAATTCACTGTTAAGGATATCTCTGAACTTGTTTTATCCATGCGGGGACATACAAATGATTACGCATATTCCTGACTCGTAGTCAGTGGATAAAATGCTTTGCCACATCATAATCTGTAACTTGGAACTATAGTGCTAAATTTTAGTGCAATCCTTTTGTTAACAGATTAATAACCAGTCCACATGAGTGATGAACATATAATCATTTCATAAAATATTGCTAGGGAAATGCCATGTTTGAGAATAT
The DNA here is from genome assembly GCA_963921405.1 of Cepaea hortensis. NCBI lineage: Eukaryota > Metazoa > Mollusca > Gastropoda > Stylommatophora > Helicidae > Cepaea > Cepaea hortensis. Next base: position 57,517,872 of record OY992891.1, read on the forward strand.
AAATTCAAGAACAAAGGAAGTAAACGCGTGATCGAAATGAATGTTCGGATAGGATTCAATCCGCATCACCTCACCGTAGTAGGAACAGAAGCGAAGATTGATGTGATTAAATTGCTTGCAATATTCAGAATACTGGACCATGCGGCATAAGTTATTCTAATAAATACACTCCGAATAATAGCAGTCATTGGCAAAATATATCACAGTGACTACTATCCTCATGTGCTGTACGCAGTGGGGAAAAACAATGTATGTTTTAGTTTATGGATTAACCCCTGAAGAAAATTCAAAACCATTGGCTCTGGCATTAAATTTGATGATTAATATTATTATGTATGATTATCATGTACTTGATATCAGAGAAATGTACATATATGTTTTTTTCTGTTATGAGAATTTTTCTCTGTTCTGATTGTTACTCCTTACTGTGGGAAGATGCATTTTAAGGTTACCCTTGGGGACATGTGGATGTTGATGGAAGAATCCTTGTGTATGTCAGTACTTAAAAAGCCAATGTTGAATAGCCTTGTCCTAATGATGATTATAGTGCCGAAAGGAAGACGCGGCATGAGAAACCACAGAGATTCTGTATAGGCTATTCTCTTCAAGTAATGAGAGATACAATATCAACATGTTGGATGGACAGAATGACTTCACTCATCTAATAGTCCCAGTAACAACAGAACATAATATAGAGTGAAAAAATACCTTACTCACTATTAAGAGTCACAATGGACACCCACTCTTTTCCCCTTCTCGTCTTGTTGGTTGTATTTTTGTTTGTAATTGTGTTGTAAACCTTTTACCATAACACAGTAGGTTAATGTTCGTGTTGTATTCTTGTCATCCCTTTTCTATAGAAGAGAAGCAAGTGGTGGTTGAATTTGGTGGGACTGCATTTCATAACTATCATCAGGATCCTGGGTTAACAGCCTGGTGAAGGTGAGTCAGGACTAAATGGCTTAACCATGTTCTGGATCTAGAAATACATCAATGTTTACTGCTGCACTCATAAGCTGCAAACGCAAGCAAAAGAGATACATACGAAGACAACTGACGGTGTGATTGAGGAAGTCCTATTTCAGTAGGAATATCCAGGATGGACTTCAAGATCTAATAATCTACAAAGATGAAGATCAACAGAGTACTGACAACGGTGTATCGACTGCGTTACTTCTGAGAAGTACCACCTATGGCCTCATCATTCAACCAAATCAGTGAAACTAGGGGACAATCCTACTAAAAGTTACTAAAACTAACAACAGTGAGTAACCTTCAACTGTTGGTTGGATTACCAAGTTAATATCCAACAATGGATAAATCTTCGAAAGAACGTCTCACAGCTGCAACAGTTAAACATAAAGATTCAGCTGTTCACCACCAAGTTCTTGATATGAACACCAACTCAAACAAATGGGAGAAGACACTGAACCAATACAACCAAGGTACCAACTGAAAACCATAACTACACGAGATTACCCCAGGGATCCCAAAACCTGAACCCTATCAGATAAAAGACCATATGAAAGCAACTAAATACCTCTACATCAGCAACAACAGGAATCATCTAATTGTTTGCAAACCTGTTACTGTGCTGGATTTATTCATCTGTGGATATATGTAGGTATAGATCAATTGTGGCCCTAGTCACAGATACTACCATGAGATGCCTCTCAGTCAATTAAAGTTCTACACTGAACTAGATAACAACGACTAATTCCTTGCCGGTCCAATGTCAGCCTAAATGCCATGGGTTATAGACTCGCGACTAGGTGGGTGAAATCTCTGTGTAAGCCAATTTGTTAGTCAGATATTATAAGCCGAGAAGCTGAATGGACGTCAACTTTTCATCAGACCTGATGATAAAGGGAATTACCTTCTGCAAAGCTTAAGTGGAAATCGTGAAGTATGACCAACCTGAGGCACCAAATTTCACAAAAAGGGCACCGAGCCTAAGGCAACAGAATATTCGTGATTCTAACCCCAACGGAGGGGATATATGGTGTGTGATTTTTCAATTCCTGGATTATGGATTATAAAATAGTCACCATCCAATTACCAGTGGATAAATATTAGGAACACAACTGAGTGCATTAATTCGATACCCAGATAATGGGAAAAGGATCTAATCTACAACCAAGATGAACCCTTAACCACACACCAGGAGATAAATGACTCTATTAATTAGTTTAATTAGTAGGACAAACTGCTGTTTATATGTTTTTTTTTTTCGGAAGGTAACAGGTCAGTAGTTTTTTTTCCAATGAAGTTTATGGTAGAGTATTTTGACACCAACTCATTATTTTTTTAAATGAGTAAATTGTAAAAGGTGTCAGAAACAAATGTTTATATGTTGTGTTCTATATACTTAGATCATTATTTGCCTTTATTATGAGGGAAATGAAAGTAGAACCAATTTGTGGTCGTTGTCTTGTTTGTATTTTTCTATGGTGAAATGGGTTAAATGTGTTTTGATAATGAAAATCATTCCCATGCCTGTCTGAAAATGTATAGTGTTCATTACACACATATATATGTAACTGCAGATCTTGATTCATACTTGAACTGTTTGTCCAAAATTTGTTGATGTATACATCAAGTAAATGTGGTGTTCATCAGTGGTTGTTTATATGTTGTGAACAATCAATATCCTTCAAGCACTATAGTAAACTTAAAGGGTGATGAAGTGGGAAGGGAAACCTACACACAGATGCCATGGTTTCAAGGATTGAACTGTGTTCTCCTGGGGTTTGTGGTAAATATCCCTAATCACCCTGCATTCTAACAAGTGACCAGAGAATAAATAATTCCCATAGACAGCTTAACATAATATTCTCATAAATTAAAATCCACATCCCACATAGGTCCTTCATTGTTCATGGCTTTCACTAGTTTCCATAGTTTGTTTCCATCCCTGTCAAAATTCAGGTTTTCTGTTTTTTCCCTCCAACAATCTCTTGTTGTTTGATTTACTGTTCTTTTATATTTTGCTGAGATGGTTTTGAGAGAGATGTTCGCTTCAATTGTTTGTTCTCTCTCTGCTGTCTTCCTGGCATCTTCAACTTTGTCCTCCAAACTTTGTAGTTCTTCAGTCCAGTATGGTTTGTAATTTTTCCTCGCTCCTCTTGGAATGGACTCAGTGGCTGCCTGTATTATCGCTCTGTTTAGACTTTCCACCATTTGCTTTATGTTGCCATATCGTGTATTTATGTTTTCACAATATTTGTCTGTTAGTATCGCAAATCTGTCCCAATCTGCTCGTTTGTAATTCCAGCGGGGCAAGGGCTTTTGCTCCTGTAGAACATACTCCATATTCATTACAAGCTTGATTGGTCTGTGGTCACTACCTGCTAATTGGTCCAGCACATGGCGATCGATTTTGTGGAGGATGTCTCCTGTGCAGAAAGCTAAGTCTGGAGTAGAAGTGGTAAGCCATCTTCTGGAGTAGAATCTCGGTGTGTCATCCGCTTTGTTGAGTAGATGGAGATTTGAGTCTATTTCCCAGTCCTCCAATTCATCTCCTCTTTTGTCAGTATCTGGATATCCCCATCTTTCTGAACGGCTATTAGTCTCCGACAATAATGCAGTTTGTGTCAGTTATTTTCATGTTTGAGAGTGTAAGGTCCTTATCTGCTGGGCTATACAGATTGTAGATTCTTATTTTCACGTCCTTTATCATTATATCAAAACCTATAATTTCCGTTTGGTTGTCAGAGATCACAGATACTTCACTGCAAGGTATTGTATTTCGTGTAAGTATCTTCTTCTTCTTCTTTTCGTTCATCCGGAGTGTTTTTTCAGATGTGATTGCGGTGTGTCTGTTATGCGCCCGTTGGCCGAAACCCGTAGGCCAACACATCCGACAATAGCGTGCTTTTTTGACCAGGTAGCATTCCTGGGAGACTCACTTTTGGGGTGCCATCTACAACCATGCTGGCCAAGGTTGAACGGTCGAAGACAACGGTCATCTCTCAAAGGAAGGCAGGGACAGTCCATAGCATTTTCCGCCATCCAAGGTTGCTTCCATAGTTGTAGGGCCGACACATAACGCCCTGAATCTGGGCTCACCGAGGGAAATCGTCACTTCCTGCTCATGGCTGCTTTAAATCCTCACTTCAATATTTTTCTTCTTTCGTTCGCTTGAAATATGTCTATATCTGCAATGTCGTCTCTTGCATGAATTGAACTGTTTTTTTCAGTTCACACAGTGGTCCATAGAGTTTATCTTCCACTGTCGTCTCTCTAGGCCAGAAGGTTTGCCTAGATATGTTATATTTTGGGCAGTCTTGGAGTATGTGCTCTGCTGTCTGCGACGCCAATCCACATGTGCACATGGCTGTTTCACCAATCTTGAATTTTGTATACATGTGGTTGCGTAATCTATTGTGTCCTGTTCTGAGGCGCAGAATAATGACTTGTTCTGGTCTGTCCATAATGTGGTAGTCATCTTGAGCAGGTTTTGGTGGCTTTCTGACTGATTTGATCATTCTTTTCTTTTGGTGGTATGTAACGGGCACATCAGGCTGTTCCTCTTTGGCTCCTTCCTTAGCCAATTGATCAGCTCTGTCGTTTCCGGGTACTCCACAGTGGGATGGTATCCACTGTATGGTGACTTTATGCTGACTGCTAAGTTCAGAAAGTAGTGTCCTTAGTACTGGCAATTTCCCAGAGAGGAGCGCCTCGAGTACTGATTTTGCATCTGTTAGTAGCACCACAGGTTGTGTACCATTGCTGTTATTTAGTAATTTCTCTGTTGCTATCTTGATTGCCTCAATTTCGGCATCATAGTTATGGCAGTACTTTCCTGTCGGTACTCTGGCTGTGTCCCTAGTATTATTTGGGTATTCTATGTACACTCCCGCTCCTCCATTTCGAACAGCATTTTGTGCTGACCCATCTGTGTAGACTCGGATCCAGAGGTCCTGTGGGTATTCTTCATCAAGGAAGCTGAGAGTGGCTGTTCTGCGCTGCACACTGTTCTGTTCTTCCTTGTCAAATATTCCTCTCACTTTTGTCTGGATTTGGAACGATAGTCTATGCTCATCTTTCCATGGAGTTCGCTCTGGAATAGTTGTTAGGGGGATACCAACTGTGGGCAGATCAGTGGTTTCTCTGCAGAGTCGTTTGGCCTGGTGGATAAAGCTACTTCTTTTCAACCGCCCCATAGCTAGGTTTTCAAATCTGTTCTTCATAGGGTGGCCTGGCAAGCTGAGGAACTTTTCTGCTTGTATTAGCGTTTTCGTATCTCTGCGCTCACTCAGTGCCTGTGTCCTCCCCATCTTCTCCATTTCCACTATAGGGGTTGATCTCATCCCTCCTGTGGTGACTCTAAGTGCTTGATTTTGCACCTTGTCCAGCTCTTGTAGTGTGGTATTTGATGCTGAACACCACGCAGTTGACCCATATTCCAGGTGTGGTCGTATGCTCTGTTGGTAAACTTTGCTAAGTATTTTCGTACTGGCTCCCCATGTGGTTCCACTTAGCTTTCTCAGGATGGCTATTTTCCTTCTGGCTTTTGCTACTGCTTTGTTGATGTGCTTTCTCCATGTCAGCTTGCCGTCAAATGTTACTCCAAGGTATGTTGGTTCTTTATCTTCTCTTAGGGGTGTTCCATTTATCTGGATGATCCCTGCCTTTTGTTTTGGAGAGAGGGTAAATAGGGTGGTGCTGCACTTGTCAGTGTTTATGCTGACACACCATCTATTTGCCCATGCAGCAAATGTATCTACAGCTCTTTGTAGCAATCTGGTGGCCACTGATGCATATTAATTTGTGCTCCATAGAACCAGGTCATCGGCGTACATTGCCGCTTTAATTCCATGCGGTAGGTGAGCAACAAGATCATTGATGAAGATTAGAAAAAGTGTGGGGGACAAGACTCCGCCCTGGGGGACACCGTGACGCAGTAGTACTTTCTTGCTCTTGAGTCCGTCTATCTGTACTCGGGCTCTTCTGTTGTGCAAGTATGCTTTCACCCATTTGTACATTCTTCCATTGACTTTGCAGTTTCTCAGTTTCTTCATCAGACCTTCTTTCCAGACTTTGTCAAAGGCTTTCTTCAGATCTATCCATGCCGCAAGCACCAGCTTCTTCTCTTGGAATGCATCCTCAATTTCTTGAGAGAGGTAGGTTGTCTGATCTTCCGTAGAGTAGCACTGCCTAAAGCCAGCCTGCTGTGACACAAGGATGATTTTACTTTCAATGTACCACTGCAGTCTGTGATTGATGATGCGCTCCAGTGTTTTGCAGAGACAGCTGGTGAGGCTAATTGGTCTGTAGCTAGAGGCAATGGAACCATCTTTCCCTGATTTTAGGAGGGGTATCATGATTGCTTCTCTCCAGGCTTGTGGAACACTTCCTAAGGTCCAGCTGTTATTGAAGATCTGCAACAGCTTTGTTTTGGCCTCTGTTCCTAGGTTCCTGATCATTTCATTGGAGATACCATCAGCTCCTGGTGACTTTCTCATTTTCAGTTTTGATATGGCTAGCTCCAGTTCGCTGATTGTGATGGGTGCCTCCAGAACCTCATGTACTATTTCCTTCTGTCCTGTATGTTGTCGTTTCTCTCGAATCTATTGTTGTTTCTCTGGACTAATTTTGATATTGCTATCTTGTGCGAACGAGTCCGCAAAATGGTCAGCTGCTTGCTTTCTTGTTAAGATTTTTCCATCTTTATGTAGTGCAATTTTTGAGTTTCTCCCTGTGCCCTAGTCATTAAGCTGTTTTATTAGCTTCCACAATTTCCTTGTGTCTCTTTCAAAGTTCAGAGACTCCGTTTTCTCCTGCCAGCTTTTCCGTCTAGCCTGCAGCTTGGCCCTTTGAAATTTGGCTTTTGCATGCTGGAATTTATTGTGGTGCTCTTGGCTGGGTGTGGCCTCTGCTTGCTTTCTACACACTTCAACATCATTATGCAACTGTTCCAGTTCACTACTCCAGTAGGGTTTATATTGTTTACGGGCTCCTCTTGGTACTGTTTCTCGCGCTGCCTGTAGTATGCATTTCCCAAACTCTTCAACTGCTTTATTTATGTCTTTCTCAGTGTTCAGGTTTCTAACCAGTATGCTGGTGCGATGCTTGTACATTGCCCAGTCTGCTTTCTTGTAGTTCCACCTCGAGAGGGTGCTGCTTTCACTTACGAGCTCATTTTCTACGGTTAGAAAGACTGGCCGATGGTCACTGCCACCAAGTTGTTTCCCAACAGTTCGTGTAATGTTCCACTCCAGGTCTGGTGAATGAAAAGCCAGGTCAGGTGTAGTTGTAGAGTGCCATGATCTCGAGTAGAAAGTATGTGGGTCGGACGGCTTGTTAATCAACATGAATCTATTCTCATCCTGCCAGTCTTCCAGTCTCTCTCCTCTATGGTCCATGTGATCATAGCCCCAGCTCTGCGAGTGGCTGTTGAAATCGCCACACACAATCATTTTTTCTTTTAGTGGTAGTGTCCAGTGCCTGTGGGCGGTCACTTGGACAGTAGTAATTGATCAGATGTAGATCTGTATTACCTGTCTTAAGTTTAAGTGTCTGATACTCAGCCCCTTCCATGTAGACTTTGATTTGGGAAGCCATGATGTTATTTCTTACAAGGGTCATTATCCCACCTTTTCGCCTGTTCTTTCGGTCAGATCGGTAACACTGGTAGCCTCTGATTTTGAAGGCTATATTTTCATTGAGGTGAGTTTCTTGCAAGCAACATATGCTTACTTTTTCTTGGTCCAAGATTTTTTCTAATTCTATTTTTTTGTTGCTGACTCCCTCCGCATTCCAGTGCATTATTTTAAGTCTTCGTTTAGTATGGCCAGTCGTCCTATTCTCATGTCCCCTGGCTCCACAGGACATCTGAGAAGGACCTCCAGTAGTTGGGGTTGGACCCTTTCGAGACATAGGGCCCGGCACTGCACCTGCCTGGGGGTCCAAAGCAGGGCGAGCACCATAACGATTAGCAGTAGTCGACATATTCCATTTTGCGTGATTGCGTGGCATCCTGATTTCTGTGGTGCGCCTCTTGGCTGGTTGCCTCCGTCTTCAGCACCTTTCTTTGCTAGAGCAGACTGTGGTCTCACTCGAGTGTAGATGTGTACGCGCGCACACACCTGTCTGCGCATGCATGTACGTGCATACACATCTAGAGCATACTGGTTATTTTCCGGCGCTAGAGACTCGCCGTCGCCCCTTCTCCTGTTAGTTTAAACAGGCCCGCCACGTGAAGGCCAGGAGTTGGACTTTTGCTGCATAGGTTAAGTATTCACGAGCCATTGAGGTATTTGAGCAATGTTGGGCGCTCACCACAACACCGCGCCTCGGCTACATACAGCAACATTTGGAACCCTCACTTCAATATATTGGTCATTTCGTTTTCCCCGGGCCATTCCCGCACAAACCAGACAGGTTTGCCGACGGCATCCACTCAGCGAGTTTTCGGACATGTGCTTGTCGTTGCGCCCGTCAGAGCTGTTCCAGGCACGACAGACATTCGGAAAACTACCTAGTCAGAGCTGTTCCGAACAAGAACGGCATTCGGAAACTAGGTAGTCAGAGCTGTTCCTAGCACGAGAGACATTCGGACGAGACATTTCACTCGGACGTAATTGCGTAGTGTCAATTTTTAGTATGCCACCCGTAGGACGACACTTCCGGCTTCCGGCGGGCATTTTTTTTAATGAGGTTAGCCTTCCTCTGGTTCGAGACAAGTTAGACTCTTATTTCGACTTCCACACGGAAAGCTTTTCCTTTGGTCTGCCACGTAATGGATTCGCAAGCCAGGCGTTCCATTTCGTGTCATTGAGACAATTTTCCACCTTTGACTACACTCACTCCATGAGTACAGTTAAACACTTTCATCGGAACGTGCGACCGAGGTGTTTTTCCACCTTTTAGTACTCGCTCACGAGGTAGGCTACATGTGCTGCCGGCTCAGCACCTTACCTCCGTGCAGCAGTGAGCGAGAAACGGCCATGCTCTCTCATCCGGGGATCTCTCATATCCCCCAGCTGAGAGCCTTCGGGCAAGTATCTGAACTGAGCATGTAGCGTGCCCAGTATCTCACCTCCATTTATCGGTGGAGGCGTTTGTGTAAGTATCTGGACCAAGATTTGTGCTTCGTGCACCTGATTTAAATTTTTGACTGCTATCCTCAGTCTTACCTGCAGAGCAGCAGGTTGTGTCTCTCTTAGTCTGGTCCCTATCCCATAAGCTGTCCGATATGTAGTTTTTCATCCATCGGCAAGCAAATGGGGTCGATGGGACACGCAAGCTCCCCCACCACGGCTTGGTGGAGACACATCGGGGGAGCATTAAGATATGATCATTAAAGTTTTATGGAATAAACTAGTATGTATGTAGTTGGAAGTTCAAAATTAAAGTGAGGTTTGAATGAAAAGAAGGGAGAATAATAGTTTTCTTAAGCCAATCGACGGCGGTAGTAAACGTCACATGACCAGCCATTTGCGAATAATGTCTGTACATTAATAGCAAATGTTTGCTTATAAAGTCTCCCATAAAAATATGTCTCTAGCAATATATGCCCAGTGTGCCTTAATGTGTGTACATGGGACCTTTACTTTCTCCTTTACTAATAAAGACAGTTCATGATTTAAATTACTACACTAGTATACACAGTTTGTCTGAATGGCCATTTTATTTACATTACCAATGATACTAATAATAACAAATTGTAAAGAACCATTTTTTCCCAGAACCAAATTTCCCATGCTTTGAGGTGTATTGGGAATATAGTGCTCCCCCATATTTTTATAGACCAATCAGAACTCAAGGGGTGATATGGTCAATATCATACTGGCTGCCTTTATATTTTTGGTAAAAATGTTAGGCTGGGTCAGCCTGGGACCCCAAATCAATTCTTTAAAAATCCCCGCCTCAAGAAGAATTCAAACACATGAACTTATTATCATACTAAAGTACTGTACTTAGTATATATCTCAGTGGCCATATTATTTACTTGATCAATTATACTTATAATACTATAGTCTGTTTACTTTTGTCTGCCCTAATATAAAATTCCATATCTCAGTAACCAACTGAGGGAAAATGATGAGATTTAGCATATAACCTTATCACTATGTCCACCCAACAACAATTTTTTATTCTGGAGATTGTACAGCAGATTTCAAAGTTTGTTTATATGCGGTATATAATTTACGGGTCAGAGATGAAGTGCACATTATTATATGTATTACGTCTTCACACGGAAACATTAGCGTTGAATAGTTCATTTTCACATGGGACATGGGATTGGCCTTATGACAAGAGCCTCACGTGGTGGAACGGGGCATTACTGTAAAACAATTTTGTTAGCGAGAAATCACTAGTTTTTCACCAAAACATCACAGAAATGTCGCTGCTTTCCATGATTTAAATTGCTTTTGGACCTATTAAAGACATATTTATTAGGTGGGGGTAAATATAAGACGGCAGGAAAAATTTCATAACGATGCAACAGACAGTTTTCAAAATAACTGATTGTGAATAAAGGCATTCTTTTCTGGACAGACTATAGTAACATTTCTGTATAAACTTGTTTCATTGTTTCCCCTTTTTTTCTCTCCAACTAACATGTCCTTCTGAAAGGAAAGATCTGTTTACTTAATTTAAAGATCTGGTCATATGCTGAAACCCAAAATGTGGTTGTTGAGTGAATACAGAGGTTTATACATTGTCAACAACCTATGTGTAAGGCATCATCAGATTACTTCTCCCACACCATACAAGAAACTTGCAAGTCGTGTGAGAGGAAATAAATGATACATTTTATTGCCGTTGGCTCTTCACAAGTACATAACAGTCGCTATCAAAACCACACACAAAGTCACAGAATTGCCTATCACTAGTTTTCTAAACCCTAATGCTAATTCTATCTATCTGGTTATACAAATCTCCTATCAACACTACACGAGGTGCTCGCTACAAAGTCAGTCCCCAGTCTGACTTTCTTACTCACGTCGCTACACAGCACGCGGAAGGACCTTGAGGTGTCCTTCGGCTTTTTGCGTGCCGTTACACCTGGCACGCTTACATTAGCTGTCTCTTGTTGAGTGGCAATCGTGGCTATCACGTAGGCGTGATCCTGTCGTGACCAGAGTGCTAACTGTCTGGTCAACGTCTCCGTGTCTCATGAGAGAACTAGTTCATAGTCCCCCATTCTATCACCTACCCTGCCCTGATATCGGGGCACTGTATCACCTCTAATCTATTTGAGGTTGACCACTCTTCCCGGTGGTATTCTATCTTGAGAAGACCTCCGCCCTTTATGTACCAGTCATTGACACACACCCTCCCCTCCTGTGTTGCGTCATCAACTTTGACTCATTGGTTGTGACGCAAGGGGTTTCTAAAAAATTAGTGTCTCTAATTTTTTGTCAAAGACTGTAGATAACTTGGCTTTGGGTAACTCCATAGACTTCTACTGACTAATGTCACAATGTAGTATCACTTTACTTGGCTACTGGCAATCGCCACAAACTTGTCTGGTTGGCATGAGCTCTATTCTCAATCGCAATATTATATTAATTAGAGGTATGTCTGAACCGGACCGTTGTCTTATAAGACCTGCCCTCAAATAGTAAATTAACTCACTACCCATACAAAGTTGACTTTCTTAGGGTCAACACATGAATTGCTTCATGTCCCCCATATAATATTAAACAACCATTACACAAGCTGTGTGCGACAGGCTTTACCTATCTCGCTTCCGCGTGTAAAGTTATCTTTCACTGTTAAGTTAGTGTTTCGTTGTCTATTATGTCCCCTGACTCGGAGTTATCTCCCTTTGATCTACAAAAAGTGTATGCAATTTATATGTTTGTTTTTCTGGTTGTTTGCGTGTTTGGATGTAATTAATAGTATATTCTAACCTCTAACATGTGTATCTACCTATCCTGTGTATGTAAGTTAGTTTTCAAGTGCCATAATTCGGTTAAATGCGGCCACACACAAGTGTATAACACTAATTCGTGACTACGTTTCCGTCTTATGAGACTTAAAATACTTTCTCTAAGATCTACACTAAGCTACACACAACACACTCACGACATTCCATTTTCAACATCGAAACCAACATTTGACGGCGACAAAATTAAAAAGTCGCGTTGAGCGGCAGAAAAAATCCGCTGACTGATCTCACTCTCTCTTGTACAATCATACTTTCGCTCTCACTTTCACACTTCTGTCACACTTCTTCTACCCTCACTTCTGTCACACATCTTTTACCCTCATAGTTATCTAAAACCTTAGAGTGACACTGTACAAGTTTGGCTCAGTTTGACAGAGTTGAGCTTCATGACTGTGCGTCAATTGTTGCACAAGTCAAGTATTTACAATATATTTACATGTAAGGAAAAGGGTTGATGGTTTGTACCCTGGTATTATTAACCACTATATTCTATTAAAATGATACCCTAAGTACTGACATACTAATACTAGTTCTATAAATATGTATTTAATGTGTTACCTATTTTAATCTATCTGTCACATTAATCCTAAAACAAGCTTACATTACTCCTAATATTATCTAATTTAAGGGATGTAATCTAACTATTTAAACTGGAATTGATGTGAGATGAGTTATGTATCTTTATGAAATGGGTAATGTGAAATGTAATAAGTTACGTACCTTTCTAATATTGGTGATGTGAAATATAACACAATTATAACTACTGTTTTTAAATGAAAAAAACTATATGATTGATATTCTTAATCTAAATGATGTGAATGATGTATGTTTAATTGTATAATCTTTTTATACTATTACGGTGTAAACTAATCATACTACTAAATGATAACGTTTGTTAAATGGATTGGATCATTAAGATGGAATGAACTGAAATGAAATGAAACAAAGTGAAATGTAATAAAGTAAATGGTACTATTACTATCTAAATTTATTATTCTAGTTTCTACTTAGTTGTTGTTATGTTTAAATTACTATTCTTATCTACTTTTAAGCTAAATAAGTGGGTAAATTAATAATCTATCTAAACCAAAAAAAAATGAAAACTATTATCTTGTCTAAATCTAAATATAAATTAAGATGATCTAATCTACCTATAATTTGTTACTATATTAAAACGTTATAATACATATCACAATGAGTATTTATATACATGGTATTTAAATACCTCAGGTTAGTCGTTGCCTTTAATGTTCAGAAAATGCTTTCATTGGCATACTATCTATACAATTGTCCTGGGTATATTAAATACATTACACAGTCACACTTGTGTCTTATGGGTATTGCACCTGTAGAGTTCGCTTGTGTCGTAGACCACAGTTTTCGTGTCTGTATTTATGTAATGTTCTGACAATGTTTTTCTCTGCTTAACACAAATGATTCACTGGAACACATATGGAGCTTAGCAAGTAATGAGCTGTCCTCGTTCACAAGGTGATATATTTGTTCTCAGAGCAAAGTTCTTATTTTGATGTCTACGGACACATCGTAATTCAATGTTCTTAGTACCTAGTTCAGCACATAATGTCTATGTATTTGTAACATATTTCACATAGAATATTTTACTGTACTAAGTTAACATCTATTACTCTACACTCTTATGTGGAATCTCTGGTATTTCTACCTCAGATGGTCGACTAAGGGTATCAGCCAGGATGTTGTCCTTACCCTTAATATGTTCTATACTAAAGGTGTAATTTTGTAGTATTAGCGACCACCTGTATATACGGTCATTCCGATGCACACCACTTTGTATGACCGTGATTGGGGAGTTGTCAGTCTGGACAATGAAGTGAACACCCGCTAGAAATCGATGGAGCTTCCTCACCGCATAGATGACGCTTAGGGCTTCCAACTCTGATATGGAATATCTGGACTCAGCAGGTGTGATCTTACGGCTCACGTAGCAAATCGGGTGGAAGATGCCATCATAAAATTGGCCTAATACTGCAGCGATGGAGATTCTGCTGGCATCTGTCCTAAGATAATAAACGAGCCGAGGATTAGGCAAGCGGAGGATTGGTACATTACTAAACAAGATTTTCAATTTTGACAATGCAGAAATTAATAATGCATCTTTGACATCTAATTTTACAGATGCTTTTAAAACATTGGAAAATACACTTGTAATTTCCGCTAAATTTGGTATGAATTTGCTATAGTAATTTACTAGTCCCAAAAGGCTTCTGACCTGCTTCTTTGTGGTAGGCATGGTCAGGTTCATAATTTTTGTAATAATTCTATTGTCAGTCTTAAGTTGACCTTGTGAAATGACATGACCCAAAAAGTCAATTTCTTTTAGGCCCAATTCAACTTTGCTGGGTTTGACAGTGAGACCGAAGAGTCGCAACCTATCAAAGACATGTCTTAGTTTCAGTAAGTGTGTTGTCCAGTCATCAGTATGGACACATATATCATCTATATACGTCACTGTATTCGTCACTCCATGCAGTAGATCTCTAGTTAAGCGTACGAAAGTGGCAGGAGCATTTCAAAGTCCGAAAGGGAGAAAACGCCACTCGTAAAGTCCTAAAGGTGTTGAAAAAGCAGTAAGATGAATGGATTGAGTCTGCATAGGGACCTGCCAATATCCCTTAGTAAGATCTAATTTAGAGAAGATTTTGGAGGTGGACATGTCAAGAATAAGATCTTCGCAGGAAGGAATTGGCTCTGCGTCGATCTTAGTGACGTTGTTGAGTTTTCGATAGTCCACACACAGACGAATCGTGGAGTCTTTTTTCTTAACTAGGACGATTGGAAAGGAGTACTCAGATGTAGATTTCTGGATGATCCCACTAGCTTCTAAATTAAGAATTTCCTTATTTAGACTTTCCCTATAGCTAAGTGGGATTGAGTACGGCCTGCATTTAATAGGCTTAGAGTCCGAAAGAAGAATGGAGTGTTCGATTCTGTCCGTCCTACCTGGAATGTCAGAAAATATGTCTTTGTATTCCGTCACTAATTCTACTAATTGTCGTCGTTGACTGTCTGTTAGTCCCTGTTCTATCTGTATGCTATCTAATGTGGCAGTCTTGTCCACAATAGGAACGGGTAGTTCCATTCCGTCGTCGTCTACCTGATTCAGTACGGTGGTGGTGCTAAGTGCATATTCTGTATTCTCGCTAGATGTATGGATATCGTCGGATATGCCAGTCTCGCTAACTAGTGTAGTTGCGTTGTGTATGTCTGTCGTCTGATCACTAGGTGTGGGTGCACTGTGTTCGTCTGTCTCTACTTCTGTCCCTTGTCGTGAAAAGTAAGGTTTCAGCATGTTGACATGGAATATCTTTAAGTGTCCGTTTATTGATATTTCATAGTCAACATCTGAAAGTTGTTGTATCACCTTGAAAGGCCCTTGCCATGAAGTTAACCTTTTATTATGCTTGTCTGGTAGTAGCACCATTATGTATTGACCAGTTTCAAGTGTTATGGGTCTAGCACCTTTGTTAGGACTGTGATGTCCGAGGATATCTACACTGTTTACTGGAGTGAAACCATTCTTCTCCTCCCATACAGATATTTCTTCATCTGTACAGTGCTTTAGCTGGGGCAGACACCCAAGAATTAACTCAGCACAAGGGTTGTCTAGTATTGCACAAGTAAAGGTACCAGAAAGGAACGGGGTGTTTATATGGGCTCTTGCCAGAGGATAGGTTTCTATATTACCAGAAAAAGTCCGGCATTTTACAGAGTCACCAGTATAATCCTTTGGATTAACAAGTTCCTTTTTCATACCAATAATAGAGCTCCCACTGTCAAGCAAACATTGGCATGGCTTATCATTGACCATCGCAGAGTGAAACAATAGATTGCCTCTGGAGGCTATAACTGCATTTGCATTCTCTACGGAGGATGTTACAAAATGCCCACATTCTAATTTTCCGTCTGCATGAAATTGGTGACATTGGACACAATTGTCAAAGCTTAATACATCGTTCACACAACACACATCTTCAGATTGCTTGAAAGGTAATACATTTTCATTCTCACACTCGGTTTCGCTACCACTATCAGAAGATGTATCAATCAAAATAGCATTGTTGGCTTTCATACGTTGGCGGCCCAGGCACTTATTTGAATAATGGCCGTAGCTGGAACAAAAGAAGCATTTGATTGCACGCCTGTATGCAAATCTTTTGTTTTGTTGCTTCTTGATAACATTTTCAAGATGCGCCGGATAATTTGGCGATTTGTCACACATAGAATAAGTGTCATGCAAAAGTTGACAATAAATACATTTTGACACTTTCCTATCTTTCTTGTCGATTTTCTGAAAGGGTTTTCTCTTACTTTGATAATTTTTCGGTTGGTCTTTCACAAAGGAAACTACTTCAGAGTCATTTGAGGTCTTAAAAATATCTCTGTTAGAAGAAAAATATGCAGACCCTTTCTTTTCGAACTGCTCTATGTTCTCAATGTCTGACTGCTGTAGAAATTTAGCAAAAGGAGATGGTATAGTGGATATAACTTTATCCATGGCTATTAAATTTTTAAGTCTGTCAAAGTCTTTTCCTATGTTAGCTGCTTTAAGCCACCTATTTAGTACACTCTGAACATTTGAGACGTAATCAATGAAAGTCTCACTAGGTTTAGGTTTTAAATTTGAGAACTGAACCTGATACCCAGGGGCATCAAGTAAAAAGTGTTGCATTATCCTATCATGGATGTACTGATAGTTAGATCTAAGATCTGTTGGTATTGATTCTATCACTTTAAGGGGCTCACCACTCAGGTTCTTCATATAAATCATAGCCCACATATCTATTGGAACTTGGTGATATTTAAACTGATACTCGACATTTTCTGTCCAGGCTGATATGGAATCTTCTTTACAATATGGTTTGATAATATTTTTGTATTTATTGAACTTATTTTCTTCTTGTTGACTTTTTAGTTTAGTGGCAGAGATCTCTGCGTGTGAGTCTACATCCATACCTTTCATCTTTAACTGTGTCTCTGATTCTACTTGTATTTGTTTTTCCTTAACTCTTGCCATTTCATCTATCTCTTTTTGCTTTAATTCTTTCTCCTGATCTAATTGCTTTTGCTTTATTTCTTTCTCTTGATCTAATTGCTTTTGCTTTATTTCTTTCTCTTGATCTAATTGCTTTTGCTTTAAATCTAATTCCTTTTGTTTAATTTCATTATCATGTTGTAACTGTTGTTGTTTAATGTCCATTTCTTTTTGTTTTGTTATCTCAGCTAGTTGTGCTATTTCTTTTTGATGCTCTCTTTCTCGAGCGCGTTCATCTCTTTCTGCATTCTCTTTTCGTATACGTTCAGCTGTCTCAGCATGTTTTGCTTCTTTAAATTTCTGATCAGCATATTTTTCTAGCTCTTTACCTGTGTATTGCATTTCTTTACCTGCTTTTACGAAATCAGCTAAAGTAGCCATGATGTTAGGTAATTAGCTAGTGTTGAACTACCCTGAACTCTTTATTCACTTATTTTACTTTTAATGTTATGGTTCTTATTATCTGAAAGCTACAACTTGTATTCTATGTTTATACCTGAAATATTTAATCCTGAAAAAAAAAAAAAAACAGAGCACAAAAGTGTGCTAATGCATTACAAGCTGAAAAAGAGATGCACTATTAATCACATTGCATGCCAAATATATTGAGTATACTCAACTTAATGTTCCCGAGAACAAGGAACACACTCCCGTAACACAGGTCACCTTGTTTGGCGCTTCGGTATCGCCACGAGTTTTCTATCTAGGTCACCTATTTGGCACTTCGGCATACACACCAATCTTCTAATCAGCTGTTGTTCACCCTGGTTTACAGAGCAGCAACAATTAACAAATAGCAGACGACATATTATTCGACAATTTGATACAATCACAATGACATGCCCACGAACAAAACAGAATATAGTTTACTTAATATTAAATTGTCAATGTCCTGTCTTCGTTCTAACTTTTTATGCCTTTCGTCACTAACCTAGTTAAATCTATGCAAGTGTAGTGCAGATCAAGTCTAATTTGCATAGCCGAAAGTAGTGCCATCGTGACTGTAAACACAAGAAAAAGTACGAAAAAAAAATTCAATAACTGCTTTGAAATAAATAAAAATATATTAATGTTGTTTAAATAAATAAATATATTCAATTACTAATTCAAATAAACAAATAATAGGTAATATAAAGCACTGATTCAGGCGGACAGCAGCTTAACGATTTGTAACCATTCAGATGCTGAATGCCAATGTCGCAGAACAACTGCTTGTCAATCGTAACACGTCAGAGGCGCAGCGCTATTTTTAGCTTGCAAAAATCGATAATGTTGCTGGCTGTGTATCGCTCCGCCAAGAATCATTTTTGATAGTTATTCATAAATAACTAAATAATTACATGAATAAATAACAGAAAATAATATCAATACTTACAACTTTGAAGAACACATGATTTAAGGTATATAATATTTTACTAAACACAAATAAGCATTATTTCGTCACGATAGGCACAGTTTCGTTAGCAACTTGTCCTCGTTCTGCACACGTCAACCGTCACTGACACAAATTAAATTCACTACTTCACTATTTGTAAACTTAGTCTAGAGCCGTGGATGAGTGTATTAGCTTGGCTCTTTCGTCCAAGCCACACTTCTGACACCACATTAATCTTTGCCTGTCAACAACCTATGTGTAAGGCATCATCAGATTACTTCTCCAACACCACACAAGAAACTTGCAAGTCGTGTGAGAGGAAATAAATGATACATTTTATTGCCGTTGGCTCTTCACAAGTACATAACAGTCGCTATCAAAATCACACACAAAGTCACAGAATTGCCTATCACTAGTTTTCTAAACCCTAATGCTAATTCTATCTATCTGGTTATACAAATCTCCTATCAACACTACACGAGGTGCTCGCTACAAAGTCAGTCCCCAGTCTGACTTTCTTACTCGCGTCGCTACACAGCACGCGGAAGGACCTTGAGGTGTCCTTCGGCTTTTTGCGTGCCGTTACACCTGGCACGCTTACATTAGCTGTCTCTTGTTGAGTGGCAATCGTGGCTATCACGTAGGCGTGATCCTGTCGTGACCAGAGTGCTAACTGTCTGGTCAACGTCTCCGTGTCTCATGAGAGAACTAGTTCATAGTCCCCCATTCTATCACCTACCCTGCCCTGATATCGGGGCACTGTATCACCTCTAATCTATTTGAGGTTGACCACTCTTCCCGGTGGTATTCTATCTTGAGAAGACCTCCGCCCTTTATGTACCAGTCTTTGACATACATACAGTGTAGAGTAGACTTCATGTCAGGAGAGTGATATAATAAATTAATGAAGTTAAGAAGTCTGGTCTTGTTTGTTTAGGAGTTTAGCCTAGGCACTCACACTGTGATGATAGGAGGATAGTGTCGTCAGGGAGATCTCATCGGCCTTCCAAGGGCCTTAAACATAATCAAAATGTGTAGTTTTCAATGTAATATATGTTGATCATTTATAATCACACATTTATCGATCTTTAATCAGTGTTATTTTAGTGACATAGATTAAATCGACAGGATTTGTAAACTTGTATTCGTGTCAAGTCAAGTGAAGTGTCAACTTAATGTCCTATCCGGAAGTTGACAGTTACTCTAACAGACCATATAGAAAAACCGTTATACTTACACTTTGTCCGTCAACTCCTTCAGCTTCCACATGCCTGTACTCAACATGTTGATATCGTATACGTTCTAGACCATAAAAACGACAACTTTTAGTTAATGAAACCGACGTACAGCGACTTACAACTCGATGGCGACTGTTCCAGATTTTTATCGGCCTGACTGCGCCATAAACCGGAAGTAACACCGTGTAAGTATTAGAACTCCTCCTTTGTGTCCTTCGCGGTCGAAACGTGTGGCCTGATATCCTCTGACTGAGAATTTGTGATTGGCATTGAGGTGTGTCTCTTGAATGCATGCCACATCTATTCTATCTTTATGAAGACGCTGTGTTAGGGAGTCTTTCTTCTTGTAAACTCCTTCGGCATTCCACTGTAGTATGTTGAGTGTCCGGGGTATTTGGTCAATAGCTCTTAACCTACTCCTCTGTGCCTTGACTCCACAGCACATGGGAAGGTGACCACCAGTAGTCATGGGTGCCGCCCCCCCCCCCCCCCCCGAGGCAGGGGACCCGGCACTATCGCCGCCTGATGGGACTTAACGGGATTAGCACCATAACGATTAATTTTGATTTGTGACATCATGAATTAAGTTACGTTGCACTGCTTTGTCAAGCCTGTGGCTCAGTACATCCGATTTCGACAAGCATTTATTCGGGATGCTTTCCTTAGCCTTTGACTGTCCCCAGTCTACCTATAAGGCAGCAGGTTTTACGTTGCACTGCTTTGTCAAGCCTGTGGCTCAGTACATCCGATTTCGACAAGCATGTATTCGGGGTGCTTTCCCTAGCCTTTGACTGTCCCCAGTCTACCTACAAGGCAGCAGGTTTGTGTGTCTCTTCGTCTGGTCCCTCTCCCTTGACCTGTCCGACTTGGGTGGCCCTACCAGTAGCTGTGCTACCGTCGGCATAGCTCTTGGGGTCATTGGGACGACCTGGGGTTACTAACAACCAAACAAAATCCGCGTGAAAGGAGGTTCGAATACATGACCATCAGTATTGGGAGATCGTCACCAGTGTGTTTTGGAACAGAAGTCCTACTGGGTGGAGGACGGCTTCAAGGCAGTTCGCAGGACTGGGGAGATCGCTGCCACAGAGAGGGTTCACAAGAGATCAATGAGTAGGTCGCATATTGCACTGGCAGGAGGCCAAGTCTAGTGTTTGAATTTGAGCAAGTTGTAATCAGTTGCTATTACAGTACTAAAATGTAGCTGTTGTGAAGACACATGATACGAATGCAAAAAAGATGAAATTATAATTGTTGCACACACGTTATAGACGTCCTAGGCGAATTTGCCTACGAGGAAGATATTGTCATGGACGGTTCAGTATTAAATATTTATCAAGAGGACAGTTGTGAACTAGATACTTACTAGAATATTGCAATTATCGTCCATCAGAAAGTACCATCAACAAATTAACAAGTATTGGTTGGCTCTCATAGAAGTAAAATAAAGAAGTAGAGATTACAGGACACATCAGACATCATACAAATTTAAAGCTATAGTTATCATATAGGGATTCGGGACGCAGGGGTGTTTCCAAGGCACCAGGGCCGGGTTATATACTGGCCAAGACCTATTGACGCGTCCTCGTCGAGCGTCCTGGGCAACAGGTCCCTTCGGGGTCCTGGCTAAAGTCAGTAGGATCGCCGATTCCTCCGAAGTCGGAGAGTGTCTGCCTGTACGGTGAGGAACCACCAGTCTGCACACCAATAAGCCAGACATGGGACAACGGATACTCACGCAAACCTCAGGTCCTGTATGACATCACACTGATGTTGGACAACAGGATGCCTTCATCAGACATACAGGACTTCGCGTTGGAGCTCAAGCCAACGAACACAAGCAAGCAAGCAATATAGGGATTCGAACCTGTCACCTCCAAATGATGACAGCGCCTCGCTGCAGGAACGAGTGTACTTTGAGGCATGGCCAGTTAGACACCCCTAAAAAGGCGTCAGCATGAGCCAGATGAACTATCCACCGGAACCCAAAACTATGAAATATTACCAGAATTCGTATCCAATCATTAACATAACACGATGTAACTACAGCTTTCAATGAGTAGTGTAGTCTAGTAAGTCCTCTAATCTCTATTTCCTTCTTCTACTTTTAAAGCAACAACAAATGCTTGTACATTTGTTATCAGCTATCTTAGTGGCCTCGAAGGGTTCCCCCCATTGATATTTCTGTGTATCCGAAAGTATGTCGAGGTTAGTCACTTGCATATCCTTTATACGGGAAATCAATTGGGGAACTCTTAGAGGCCACGCAGCCAGTTCAACAAGAAACACACACACAGTATTCTTTGGCGCTCATAGAAGTGAGAAGGAAGGAGAAACTAGAGGACGCACTAGTGCGCCTTTAGTCTCTACTTCCTTCCTCTCACTTCTGTGAGCGAAAAACAATACTCAATGCTGTGTGTTTATTTATGAACATATACTTTACGGCACGTCGCAGTCAACCCCCGGCATTTGTTGACTGTGATTTCTTGGCAAGCTTACGTTCAGTACTTTGCCATTGCTTTCTGTGTTTCGAACGCGGTATGCGGGACTACGAATTGCTTCCGCAACACCTTCGCCACAGACCACGTATGTCGAGGTTGATTTATCTAACTCACCCAGAATACCACAGCGGGACAGAATGTATGTACATCAATGTACATTTGATGGGAGATGCCTTGAAGAGATTAGAACAAGAATCGCCATAGCGAAGGTAGCCTTTTGCAAGATGAAAAATATACTGACCAATAGAAAGATATCAATTGCTACAAGAAAAAGAGTGTTGAGGTGCTACATAGAGCCTGTACTTGTGTATAGATGGGAAGCGTGGATAATGAGCAGTCAAGCTGAAAAACATGTGATGGCTGCGGAAACGTGGTTTCTGAGGAGAATGCAAAGAATACCATGGACAGACAGAAAATCCAATGACCAAGTCCTACAAGAAACAAATGAAAATGGTAAACTGATTAGAGAAATTAGAGGTAAATTCAAAATTTTTTGGACACGTTATGAGAAGAAATAAATGGGAAAACTTGGTGACAACTGGCAAGATCGAAGGAAAGAGAACAATGGGAAGACAGAGAAGTAAATACCTGGATGGCTTGACCACGTGACATGGTCGAGACAGGAACACTGGTGATCGAGTGAAATGGCGGATCATGACCGCCCACGCTTACCGGCATGGCACATGATGGATGGATGGACTGACATCAACGTCTGGGCAGTTATAATAAACATCGGAGCCTTAATGATGCCTTGGTAGTTTGTGATCGTTATGTTTCCAGTTGTCGTTGTCATGAGTTGGTTCACCAGCTCTGGATTGACCTCTTCCCACTGTCGGCTCAGAACTCACAACTAGCCCACACATCTCAACAGATTGTTGGCATCCAGTTGAACCCCAAGTACAGAAGACGTATTATGATTAGTTACCCAAGGGAAATTCACACCAAACAACGACGACAGCTGGGACAAAGGACATTGGCTAACGTTTTTTGTTCGTCATGTTTTCAGGCGTGCTTCTAGTGATATGTGTGACACGCTTCCTGTGATGTTTTATCTTATGAGCATGAATGATGACACACAGCGATGCCATAAGGACACCCGACTACGCTGGGTTTAAGGCCACCGCCAACTCTTGTCGTGATGATGATATTGTTTGCTCTTCACTTTGTTGGACATATGTGTACATGTTGCATTAGCGTGTTTATGTCATGGTCATCATTGTATAGAAACGGGATTGATGAATTATCCAGGTTCTCGAGATACTTCACTAGAACTTGTTTGAGGTTTATAGGATTGTATTGGGCGTCTGTATGTGCATGCAGGTCGAATACAACCGATTAGACTTACTTGAACTATATATGCTTACGTGTCTCGATAAGTTTGTGGTTGCAGTCACATCGATTCCTTTGTCTGGCCGACACTCAGTACTCCGAGGAATGGCCAGACTGACAAATAATCAGACAGCGCCAGGTACCATTATTATTGGGACTCTTCGCTGACTTTGAAGATGAGGACGGAGCACCTATGAGAATGTCCCGAGTACTAAGATGGCGGTTCTTGACTCAAATTAGCTCAGCTCAGCACATCGTTGATTCATTTGTGTTATCGTGATATTTTTTGCAGAATGCGTTTTTAAAAAAAAAATGACATTGTGGTGTTCATTTATTTGATACATACGTCTGCTTGTTGTGATAGGTTTGTTTGGTTGTATCATTAACAGGCGTACTTGACATATAACGTGAGTGAGGCTGTATTTCATATTCATGCATGTTGAAATGTTTTATATTGACGAATATATCGAGGATTGGGAGACGTAGTACATACTCCAAGACTGCCCAAAATATAACATATCTAGGCAAACCTTCTGACCTAGAGAGACGACAGTGGAAGATAAACTCTATGGACCGCTGTGTGAACTAAAAAAGACAGTTAAATTCATACAAGAGACAACATTGCAGTTATAGACATATTTCAAGCGAACGAAAGAAGAAGAAGAAGAAGGGAGTCGTGGTGGCTTAGTAGCTAACCGCTCGCCCAAAGAACGGGTCATCTTGGCTTCGTACCTTCATCGGGGCGAATTGTAAAATTTGATCTGCGCTGTCAGGTGGACCCAGCCTAAGATAGGCAATGTGAAATGTCGTGAGAAGTAAAGACTGCTGATGTGATATTTACCATTTCACCCACTGAGTGCTGACTGGATATATACATCTCACCCACTGAGTGCCGACTGGATATATACATCTCACCCACTGAGTGCCGACTGGATATATACATATCACCCACTGAGTGCCGACTGGATATAACTATATACATATCACCCACTGAGTGCCGACTGGATATATACATATCACCCACTGAGTGCCGACTGGATATATACATCTCACCCACTGAGTGCCGACTGGATATATACATCTCACCCACTGAGTGCCGACTGGATATATACATCTCACCCACTGAGTGCCGACTGGATATATACATCTCACCCACTGAGTGCCGACTGGATATATACATATCACCCACTGAGTGCCGACTGGATATAACTATATACATATCACCCACTGAGTGCCGACTGGATATATACATATCACCCACTGAGTGCCGACTGGATATATACATCTCACCCACTGAGTGCCGACTGGATATATACATATCACTCACTGAGTGCCGACTGGATATATACATCTCACCCACTGAGTGCCGACTGGATATAACTATATACATATCACCCACTGAGTGCCGACTGGATATAACTATATACATATCACCCACTGAGTGCCAACTGGATATATACATCTCACCCACTGAGTGCCGACTGGATATAACTATATACATATCACCCACTGAGTGCCAACTGGATATATACATCTCACCCACTGAGTGCCGACTGGATATAACTATATACATATCACCCACTGAGTGCCGACTGGATATAACTATATACATATCACCCACTGAGTGCCAACTGGATATATACATATCACTCACTGAGTGCTGACTGGATATATACATCTCACCCACTGAGTGCCGACTGGATATATACATCTCACCCACTGAGTGCCGACTGGATATATACATCTCACCCACTGAGTGCCGACTGGATATATACATCTCACCCACTGAGTGCCGACTGGATATATACATATCACCCACTGAGTGCCGACTGGATATAACTATATACATATCACCCACTGAGTGCCGACTGGATATATACATCTCACCCACTGAGTGCCGACTGGATATATACATATCACCCACTGAGTGCCGACTGGATATATACATATCACCCACTGAGTGCCGACTGGATATATACATCTCACCCACTGAGTGCCGACTGGATATATACATATCACCCACTGAGTGCCGACTGGATATAACTATATACATCTCACCCACTGAGTGCCGACTGGATATAACTATATACATCTCACCCACTGAGTGCCGACTGGATATAACTATATACATATCACCCACTGAGTGCCGACTGGATATAACTATATACATATCACCCACTGAGTGCCGACTGGATATATATATCTCACCCACTGAGTGCCGACTGGATATATACATCTCACCCACTGAGTGCCGACTGGATATATACATCTCACCCACTGAGTGCCGACTGGATATAACTATATACATATCACCCACTGAGTGCCGACTGGATATATACATCTCACCCACTGAGTGCCGACTGGATATAACTATATACATATCACCCACTGAGTGCCGACTGGATATATATATCTCACCCACTGAGTGCCGACTGGATATATACATCTCACCCACTGAGTGCCGACTGGATATATACATATCACTCACTGAGTGCCGACTGGATATATACATCTCACCCACTGAGTGCCGACTGGATATAACTATATACATATCACCCACTGAGTGCCGACTGGATATATACATCTCACCCACTGAGTGCCGACTGGATATATACATATCACCCACTGAGTGCCGACTGGATATAACTATATACATCTCACCCACTGAGTGCCGACTGGATATAACTATACACATCTCACCCACTGAGTGCCGACTGGATATATATATCTCACCCACTGAGTGCCGACTGGATATATACATATCACCCACTGAGTGCCGACTGGATATATACATATCACCCACTGAGTGCCGACTGGATATATATATCTCACCCACTGAGTGCCGACTGGATATATACATATCACCCACTGAGTGCCGACTGGATATAACTATATACATCTCACCCACTGAGTGCCGACTGGATATAACTATATACATCTCACCCACTGAGTGCCGACTGGATATAACTATATACATATCACCCACTGAGTGCCGACTGGATATAACTATATACATATCACCCACTGAGTGCCGACTGGATATATACATATCACCCACTGAGTGCCGACTGGATATAACTATATACATCTCACCCACTGAGTGCCGACTGGATATAACTATATACATATCACCCACTGAGTGCCGACTGGATATATATATCTCACCCACTGAGTGCCGACTGGATATATACATCTCACCCACTGAGTGCCGACTGGATATATACATATCACTCACTGAGTGCCGACTGGATATATACATCTCACCCACTGAGTGCCGACTGGATATAACTATATACATATCACCCACTGAGTGCCGACTGGATATATACATCTCACCCACTGAGTGCCGACTGGATATATACATATCACCCACTGAGTGCCGACTGGATATAACTATATACATCTCACCCACTGAGTGCCGACTGGATATAACTATACACATCTCACCCACTGAGTGCCGACTGGATATAACTATATACATATCACCCACTGAGTGCCGACTGGATATATACATATCACCCACTGAGTGCCGACTGGATATATATACAAAATATAGATTTAGCACTATATATACGATGTGCACCTGTTGTGTGAAAGGATCCCTTACTTACATGACATCGAAGCCTAGGTAACAACAAACTGAACATGTTCTTGGAATGTTAACAGTCCATAAAACAGAAACATAAGTCCTCTTGCATTTACTGGGTCGCGGGAGAGCGTGAACCCTATCAAGAGAAAATGTAGGGCATCTCCTTCCCCCCGCTAGCCTGTTAGTTAGTTAGTTAGTTAGTCGACAGATCATCCTCATTGCACATCGAACCATTCGGTCCATAAGTGCTCGGATCCCCTCTTCAGCAAATCCCGCAGCGTGTAGCGGCTCACGACACCAGTTCTGTGTTGGTTTATCAATCTTCTTTGGCTCCCCGCTAGCCTGTGTATTACCTCATGGACAGGCTCGGAGTAACCGGTTTGGACTCGATCAGGGAGGGCAGAGAAGTCACAGCATACATTACATTACATTGGCACCTTGCCGTCTTGACAGACGATAGTTTGTGCTTTAAAAAGGCATAATAACTTTTAACTATGGCGGTAGCGAGTGTGACTGATAAGGCCAATTTGCGCTGTAAATGTCCGTTCACAGTGGGTGCATGTGAACACGTGGTCATTTCCACCATCATGCACCATCTTACGTCTCAAACGCTTGGTGTGTGACTTTTCTGCAATAATTTTCTCCTTGGACTTTATTCCATTTCTGATATTTGCCCTCCATGCAACACGTTCAGCGGCGACTTGCTCCCAATGTGCATTATCAATGCCTGTATCAATCATGTCCCGCTTACACACATCTTTGTATCGTAGTAGAGGCCGACCCTGAGATCTCTTACCCATCTGTAATTCACCAAAAAAGATATCCTTTGGTATTCTACCATCATCCATCCGCCTAAGATGTCCTATCCATCTAAGTCTACGAAGACTGAGCATGGAATAAACTGTCACACAACCTGATCTTTCCAATACTTCACACAGCATACAGGTGACGCATTAAAGCGGTGAGCGCCTGGACAGGGCTTTAGCTATGCTAGGTGAATGATTATCTTACGGGCGGTGTGGCTGGGACAGTCCTCCTTGTATGTGAACTGCTCTCACAGAAAGTTATTGCTGTTTATTGTGAGCACTTTTGCAAAGAACGTTATTACTCCAAATATAAATGGTATGTCTTGAAAATACCGATATTCCTTTTGAAACAGTCTTTGCTCTCATGTGTGTATGTGTAGGTATGTGTTATATAAAAATGTAACAATCAAAGTAACATAAAGTAACAGTGCACATGGCAAGAAATTAAACAAAATACTATCTTATATTTGTGTTTTATTTAAAGCTTTATTTAAAGCTAATACCATTCCAAACATATGAACATATTTACATTTATTGTGAAATCGGCATTTCTGATCTCTCATATGGATTAAAACAAAAATGTCTCTCCGGAACTCAAACGTTAACTGGACATACTTGGGGGTGGGATGAGTGGGAACTGGGCCGGAGATAGGGTAGGGTAGGAAAGCTATAGCAGATTGCACATAAGCTGTAAACATGGTATCAACATGGAAACCAAGAGACAACTGAATAATAGCATATATTTTGCGCTTTCTCGCATTGAACTCAAGCGTAGTCTATACAAAGTATTTCTAGCAGCACTGGACTGAATTTTGCGGGTGGATTAGCTTGCCTTATTACCAGTGTCCCTCCCCATACGGCCAACCCACTTCGTCTTCAGAGGTACTTGTAATTTACCTCACAAAGTCAAGGATGAGAAGTCACCCTTTTATTCCAACTGTCCGGTATAGGGATTGAACCCCTTACCTTGGCATAAGCATAGCAGATGTTTAAGAACGAGCGCTCTTTTTCATTCGACCATGCTGACGTCCGAATAACAGCATATTATACCAACTTTCTGATGTCAGAGGAGGGCACTAACCGAGGCGCAAGAGAGGCAGATCACGCGCGAGATGAGATGCCTGCGAAGAGCTGTCAATGCAATAAGAAAAGGCCAAGACATTCTGACATATGGTAAAAACAACACCACGCATTAATTACATAGTCCGACACAGAATAAGGTGGTTGGGTCATTTAAAGAGCATTGAGTCTGCAAAACTACTCAGTGTACCTACGGCTATACGATAACACGTTATGGAGCACGAGAAGACTAAGGAGCAGATAAATCGTCAACATTAACAACACGCTACAACAACACGGACTCCCATTAGCTAGTGCAATACACCTGGCACCGGGGCACAAACTGCAGTTCTCCACAACGCCTCGTTGGGGTCGGAACGAGCAAGGGAAGCAAAATAGTCTCTTGAATTGTTCGACAGTGGATAAGACAAGTCCTGTTCAGCTACCAAAAGAGCATGTAATGTTACATGTATGGTGCAATGTTGTGTCTCCACATGGAAATCGTAGAGGAGCTTCCATGTACCAAGAACTCCAAGAGCTATGCCCACCGTAGTGTAGCTAACTGTAGCTCTCTCATGTCGGACAAGGCACGAGATAGGGACTTGACGAGGTTACACACAAAGCAACTGCCTTGTAAGTTTATTGGGGACAGTCAAAGGCCATAGAAGCAAATCACTTACAACTGTTATAGAAATCTGATTACCGAGCTACAGGCGTGACGAAGCAATGCAGCTTAACTCGTGTGGTGATGACATTCAATGTCGGTCCTTGTAATTACAATGAAACAACTCAATGTTAACCCTCCTTAGTCGCCTATTAAGACATGTATGGTAGGGTACTGTGTTACTTTTCTTCATTTCTCGTATGTGTCCCGATCACCCGCGTTACCGGAACCAAAGGGGAAATCAATCAATCAGTTGCCATCTCCACAATAAAGGTTGGCTACAATGGATCTCCAACACTGTCTGTCTCTCGCCCTGACTGTACATTCTGTAAGACTGATGTTCGTCCATCTCTTGATGTTATCTTCCCACTTGTATCGTTGTTTACCTCTTGCTCGCTTGCCCTCAACCTCGCCCTCCAGTATGGTTTTTATAAGAGTTTTATGTCTTTTAACGTGGCCGAAATATTTCACTTGCCTCGTTTTTATTTCTTTTATCAACTCTCTTTTCATTCCCAGTTTTCTAGAACCTCTGTATTTGGTTGTTTCTGTTTCCATGAAATACGACATATTCGTCTGTATATCCACATCTCCAGGGCTTCTATGCGACTTTCTAGTTGCGTGTTCAATGTCCAGGCTTCCGCGCCATACAATAGTGTTGAATATACGTAACACTTGACAATTCTCATTTTTAATGCGTTGTTAATCTCTCTAGATATTAATATACTGATTTCATGCTGTTGAAAGCATTTTTGGCCATTCCTATTCTCTTTCTGATTTCTAGTTCACTTCTTCATTATCTGTTATTACATGTCCAAGATAAGAGAAACTTGTTACTTGTTCTAATATCTCCCCGTTTTACTGTGATGTTCATTGACGACCTTTCCTTTCCATTGTCAATTATCATAGTTTTCGTTTTTAGGATGTTAATAATAATATCTCAACCAAATTCTGCACTATGCCTGTTTACTTGTTCCATTAGGTTTTGCAACTCTTGCTCGCTTTCTGCTAGTAACACGGTATCGTCAGCATATCTAAGATTGTTTATGATTCTTCCATTGATGTCCAGTCCAGGCATTTCGACTTGTTTAAAAATTCTTCCTGTGTGGATAAATACAGAATGGTATACAGAAAGGGGAAATACAGAATGGTAACACTGTTTTGCCGGTCTCTCTGGCCGAGGCGTTACACGACTTTCTCCGCAATCCCGTTTATCCACGCAGGGTCTCGCAGCGCGCGAGAATTGGAAGCGGTTCTACTGGCGCTGGTGACTTGCGGGATAAATGAGCCGGCCGCTCAGAAAGCAATGGCAAACTACTGAACTACTGAGTGAAGAAATCAACAATCAGCTGAAAGATGCTGATGTTGACAGCGATGTCCTATAAAGGAAACGCACATTTTTTTTTAAAAACACTGTTTTACTACTGTGCATGTCGTAAAAGACGATGTCGTAAAAGATGGTTGGTCGGAGACTGGTTGTCTCACACCGCTGGGAAAATAAATAAATAAAAACCAGCCATGAACAGGTATACAATAAAGAAGTATGGGCCCCGTTTACCCAGGGGTGGAATAGCAATTACATTAACCGTGCCATTGTCTTGTAATCAGTCAATATTATTGTTAATGAAAGCAGGAGTGTTTTGCACGTTACATCACGGTGCAGTCGAACACGGTGACGAATAAATAAAGTTTAAATAAAAAGTTTAAAACTTTTAACACGCACCAACGAGAAGCAGCGTTCTGTTCTCCTTGCTCCTTTTTTTTTTTTTAATCAGTGAAGGGGTGAAACTTAGACGAATAGAAATTCATCGGCGAATGAAGATACAGAAAGGTGATGCTTGCCTGTTAGTCCACCAAGTGTATGAGTGGGGTCGGAAGTTTCAAAACTTCTGTCCGATGAATAGGTACAGCAGTTGGTGCATGAGTGGTTACACGTGCAAATAAGATAATCTTTTCTACCGGAATCTAAGCATTTTATCGGCGCTGGAGGCCTGGCATTGAACGCAGTGGTGACCACATCGAAAAATTATACATCATCTTTACTTTTCCAGAATATATTCACCTCCCCCCCCCCCCCCAAAAAAAAAAAAAAAACAAAAAAAAAACAAACAAACATATAAGGCTTTCATTTGGAGCCCCTTATCTTCTTTTTCTTTCTTCTTAAGTGCTACTGATTTTGCGTGAAGCGATAATCACATTTTCTATCACTATTATAGTTCGCAGAGATCCGTGATTATATAATTATCACAATTTAATGTAGACAATTATTACAGATAATAATTAATATACGCATTATGATCATAAACGGTTTTAGAGGTTTGATAATCACGGCAAGGCCACATAATAATAATAATAATAATAATAATAATAATAATAATAATAAAATTAAAATAAGAAAATAATAATAATAACAACAACAATCATTATCATCATCATCGCATAAAGAATTATATTCGCGCCACTCTGTCGATCTGCAGCAGGCGATTACTTCTCGTCTGCTACTAGCTGACATATTGTTGTTGATGTTTGCGAACCCTCCGGAGAACGATGAGCTGTGGCTCTTAAGTCCAACGCATTGGCATTCAGGTTATCTAACCCACCAGTCGGAGTCAGGTTGCTGTAGAGATTTCTCCCGACACGGTACCAAAGTCCATCTCCTCGGGGACTCGTGTTTCAGGGCTCTCCTTCTCCTCTTCAAGCTTGGAAACCAGCGGGGTGTGCCAGACCAGAGCTGAAACTTCACATCTTCTGAAAGATAATAGATATATCAGGATATAACCTGGTCATGATTCATCCCAGCATACACTCGGATCGGGCCTAAGTTTGTAATGTATCCTCCAGTAGTTTCACATAGCGCTTAGATGGCCGGTGTTTTCCGTGAGATATGGACAGAAAACTAGTCAATAAACGTTAGTCCGATAGGGAATAAACACACTGCTCTGGTAAAATGGTCTCAGAAGTTTCAGTTGTTTAGACTTCGAGGTAAATGCTGTACGAGCAACCAGTGGTGACGATCAATTGCTTGGCTCGAAATCCCCGCCGTTTCAAGTGGCGTATTGCATAACACTAGTTAATTTATTAAACATGTAGTTTTCGTCTTTCTAGATTTTGACAGAATGCGCTATTCAGCGTTTCTCAACATGTGGTCTGCACATCCGTGGGTTCTCCAAGACCCTTGCAAGGGTTCATTAGACACGTGCAAATAAGCACACAATGTGAAAACAGTGCTATTGTACCCCCATTAACAAAAAAAGTTCTCGGCAATCTGTAAGACGTTAAAGGGGTCCAAAAACTACACATGTCTGAGAACCACTGCTCTAGCTGCCCAGGGGAAATAATCTTGAGAATCATTCAAACCTAGTGGGCCAATATAGCTACACGCAACTGCGACTTAAACACACGTCACCAAGAATGTTCTGATTGGTCGTTTTGTGTCAAGTACAGCGAATCACCATCACACGAGGCACCTAGCGGCGAAGGCTGACCACACATCATGTCCAGGGCTGGGGTAGTTGAACCACTTGGCGGAGACTCCTCAGAAGCATCCTCGTTCATGATGTCACACGAACTCTCCTCGTCCACTTCGATCTCGGAATCTGCACTTCCGTCTACGGAATCTTTCTTCGGTCGTCCCTTGGGTTTGGTCGGAGCTTCTCTGGCTCCTTTCTGTAGAACCTGCAACAGACGTCACGTTGATAATATAGGCTGATAGTACAAGTGGAGGTAATGAGGCTTATATTGTACACACACACACACACGCACACACACGCACGCACACTCACATACAGAGAGACAGAGAGAGAGAGAGAGAGAGAGAGAGAGAGAGAGAGAGAGAGAGAGAGAGAGAGATCGACCGACAGATGAGCGAATAGTCAGGCATTCGGACTGACAAACATACATATAAACAGCAGACAGACAAACAAGCAGACACACAAACGTACGGACATATTATGCATACACACATATGCATACACAAACAGACAAACAGATAGGCAGGTAGGCAGGCAGGTAGGTAGGTTGGTTGGTAGGTAAGTAGGTTGGTAGGTAGATGGATGGATGATTGGATACATGGATGGAAAGATAGAGACAGGCAGATGGACAAACAGAAAGACAGACATGTAGGCAGGCTGACAGGCAGGCAGATAGAGAGAGAGAGAGAGAGAGACACACACACATACACACACACACGCGCGCGCGCGCACACACACACACACACACATATGAGGTGAGTTTTGTCGCCGAATCTCTGCTCTCTCTCTCTCTCTCTCTCTCTCTCTCTCTCTATATATATATATATATATATATATATATATATATATATATATATATATATATATATATATAGAGAGAGAGATAGATAGGTAGGTAGATAGGTAGATAGGTATGTAAGTAGGCAGGTAGATAAATAAGTAGGTAGGTAGCCAATTAGCTAAGTAGGTAGACACATAGCTAAGTAGCTAGGTAGACGGATGAAAGGATTCATGGATGCAGTATAAATGGACACAACGACAGACAGACACAGCTGTGTGTATCCTGAAGCTGTTATCAATATTTCAATACTCATATGTGTAGTTGTGTGTTGTTCTGTCATGGCAGTATCTACCTGCTTCTTCCATTTCATGCGCCGGTTCTGATACCACGTCTTGACTTGTATCTGTGAGAGCCCTAGTGACTCGGCCAAGTCCAGTCTGTCCGGCGTGGACAAGTACTTCTGTCCCTCGAATCTCTTCTCCAGACCCAGCAGCTGCATTGAGATGGGGGAAAAAAATGGGGTACATAAGCTTGTGTTAACGTTGTATAGAATATATTTGTGACGGTTGAAGGGAAAGGCTGTCCCAAGGGGAGACTTTTGGGGGATTTGATGTGTTAACATTGTATAGAATATATTTGTGACGGTTGAAGGGAAAGGCTGTCACATGGCGGAGACTTTTTGGGGATTTGATGTGTTAACATTGTATAGAATATATTTGTGACGGTTGAAGGGAAAGGCTGTCACATGGCGGAGACTTTTTGGGGATTTGATGTGTTAACATTGTATAGAATATATTTGTGACGGTTGAAGGGAAAGGCTGTCACATGGCGGAGACTTTTTGGGGATTTGATGTGTTAACATTGTATAGAATATATTTGTGACGGTTGAAGGGAAAGGCTGTCCCATGGCGGAGACTTTTTGGGGATTTGATGTGTTAACGGGCCTTCACATGTTCTAGATTACGACTTAACGGGGTGAGTGTGCCAGCTCCCTTCATCGTTACCGTTCTTCCCTAGACAATGTCTCATTGTCTTCTACCGCCAATATTTCCAGTCGTCATGAAACCTCAGAAACTGTTTGCGTTATAAGACCACCGGGGTAGGGGGGGGGGGAAGCGTAAGCACGACCGAATGGATAAGAGCGCTTGCGCTTAAACTTCCGGTGTGCTGATGCCGCGATAGTGGGTTCAACCTCATACACCGGACAATCGGACTAAAATGTTGACATCTCGTCCTTGACTTGGCGACGTAAATTACAAGTACCTAAGATGTCGGAGTGGGTTCGCCTGATGGCGAGGGACACTGGTAATAGGGCAAGCTAATCCACACGCAAAAATTGTTCCATGCACTAGAAGTAGAAGCACGTGTATAAACTAAGCTTGAGACAAAAATTACTGGTTATCTCTTTCTTATTGTTGTTATAAAGTTCTCCAGGCAAACGTTGCTGGTTACTCTGGCAGTCCAAGGTATTCACAACATTCGTCTCAGAAACCATATCAACGCTTCCCTCAAGTTCTTCTTAATTTGTCAGTTCACATTCCAATATTAAGAAGACACAGATTATTGTCGTCATTAGGAAGAAGGAAATACCACAATGTGATATACGAGTAGATGGACATATTCATAAGCAAGTAAATCGATACTGTTATCTCGGCACAGTCATAACATCTGATGGAAGATGCCTTGAAGAGATTAGAACAAGAATTGCCATTGCGAAGGTAGCCTTTTGCAAGATGAAAAACATCTGACCAACAAAAAGATATCAACTGAAACGAGAAAAAGAGTGTTGAGAACCTATACTTATGTATGGATGTGAAGCATGGACAATAAGCAGTCAAGCTGATAAACAGCTAATGGCTGTGGAAATGTGGTTTCTGAGGAAAATGCAAAGAATACCATGGACAGACAGAAAAACCAACGAACAAGTCCTTCAAGAAACAAATGACGATCGTAAACTGATTAGAGCCATTAGACGTAGACAGTCACAATTTTTTGGGCATGTTATGAGAAGAAATGACTTGGAGAGCTTGGTGACAACTGGCAAGATCGAAGGGAAGAGACCAAGCTGAAGACCGAGAAGTAAATACCTGGATGGCTTGGCCTTGTGGCATGGTCGAGATAGAAACACTGAGCTGATCCATGACGCTGGTGATCGAGTGAGATGGCAGAACATGAACGCCTACGCTTATCGGCATGGCACATGATGGATGGGTGGACATTCCAAGACTGACCGCCATACAGCAGAGCTTGTTGGATATACCATTCCAATACTATGTTTTTGACATTCAGTGTCAGTGACTTATTACATTAGATACTTTTCATCTTCTGAAATACAACTTTTTGTTTTTATTTTATTCCGCTCTTAATCTCTGCCTGGCATCTTCTGCCTGACGTTATGACTGGTCTCTAATATTTTAATTTATTAACTTTATTAAAGCATTTACATTTCTATTGTAATATTTAACCCCCCCCCCCACCCCCCACCCCACCCCCCCCCCCCCCCAAAAAAAAAAGTTACTTGCATACCCTTTTACAGAACGAAGCAGTCAACCGTATCATTTTTGTTTGCTGTTTGTGATTTTTGGGCAAGTTTACGTTCAGTAGTTTGCCATTGCTTTCTGAACAACCGACACTCATACTTTTTATGGAAACAAACACAAGGAGGCATGCTTCCAAATTTCCCACAGCTGTGTTTCGAACGCGGTATGCGAGACTACGAATTACATTCGTAAATCCTTCACCACGGAGCCGATTGTAATATAAACATTGTTTCTATTGATTTCTTAGGTTTTTTCCCCCCGGAATTTTGAGCTATTGTTTCTATTCTCTTGATCTTCTAAAAATGTCCTTTC
This sequence comes from Cepaea hortensis, assembly GCA_963921405.1. Lineage (NCBI taxonomy): Eukaryota > Metazoa > Mollusca > Gastropoda > Stylommatophora > Helicidae > Cepaea > Cepaea hortensis. The sequence goes on from OY992891.1 coordinate 57,554,509, forward strand.
ATGCACTCTCTTTTACTAAAATGTCCAACAGTTGTTACAGATGGTTTACGTTTTCGCCAATCAATAGTGTGTCATCTGTATAATGCATATTTGTTTACTCGTATTCTTGGTAACTTTTTAATATCTCTCATTATTATTTATCTTCAGAGAGAGAAGAGATTCGGTGATAAAACTCATTATTGTCTTATTAATTTCTTTATCTGTTCATAACTACCCACTTTATGTCCTATTTTTTTTTATTTCTATTGCTTTGCTTCAGTAAGTTTTCCAAAAAATTATTCCGAGATTTTTCCTATAGATTTTAATTTCCCCCTACATATTGATAAAACCACCACGCTTTACTCTATCAGATGTTTTGACGTTATCTATGATGCACCATTGTGGGTCTTTCTATGCCTTTCCTAACGTTCGAGATGTTGCGTATTTTGTTTCTGTAGATTCCACAGATTCCTTCTATTCTTCATTAATTTATGTCTTTATTGTCCTTCTCTATCTTCTTATTATAACTCTGAGTAGAAATTTGGTGACATAGTTTATACGGTTGATTGAACGACATTCCTTGCATTTCATTGCTCGTGGTCTCATGGGAGTTTTGGTTACAGACTTCAACATATCACTTGGTACATATCCACTGTTGTGAACTTCATTCAAAAGTTTCGTTAATATTACTATTCCAAGTTCTTTCAGCACAAAGTGGAGAGTGGAAAAGAAGAAGTACCAAAGACATTTATGATCTGTTTAAGTCCCCGCTAATCACTGGTATCATGAAGGCTAATAGACTACAATGGCTGGGGCATATAGAAAGAATGGAAGATAATAGGGAAACAAAACTCGCTTACACTCAGGAAATAAATGACCGTAGCCCCCGAGGTAGACCAAGAAGACGGTGGAAAGATAATATATATACAGACCTACAAGCACTTGGAATTAACGACTGGCAAGAGAAGGTCAACCAGAGAGATGAATGGAGACGGATTGTATCTGCAGCAAAGAAACCCAATGGCTCGGAACGCTGAAGAAGAAGAAGAAGAAGAAGAAGTTCTTTCAGCGCTTGCAATTCCTCTAAAGCAGTGTTTCCCAACCTTTTTTGTACCATGCCCCACTTAAGCCTTTATAAAATTCATATTGCCCCCTCCCCCGCCCCATGCCCCCCCCCCCCAACATATACATAATTTTTAATATTCAAAAATTGAAATGTTCACTAAAGAAACTTGAATGATAGGTTTTAGGAAGAAATCACTAGGTAATTATTGAGCAAACACAGTAAGTAAATTTTCAAAACATATAATGGAGAACTGAAATTCAAGTACAAAATAATTTTAATGAAAGATTTTTCTATATTATTTTAATTATTAGTAATTATTTATTATTTAAATTTAGTGAGATCCTTGCGCTTGATGCTTGCTGCAAAGTGATCTTATGTCAGGTTCCAATTTAGTTAACTTCAGTCTCAAGTCTCCCCGTTTTGTTATATTCAGACGATTTCTTCCATTTTCGAATTGCCCCCCTTAACAATCAAATTGCTCCCCTGTGGGGCGTGGGCCCCACGTTGGGAAACACTGCTCTAAAGGGATTTTTTCTGACCCAACCATTTTCCATATGTTTAATAGAATCCGTGATTTCTGTGTTCTCGGCTATGTATCTCGATTCTTCAGAATTGTCGTATCATCATCACCGTCATATTCATCATCATCGTATTCGACACCATTATATTCACAACCATCATCATCACGTGCCATGACAACTGGCGTAGGCGTTCATGTCTCTATACAGATCTCGGTCCCATGCGTTCTGAATCAACTTTGCTGATGACATTCTTCCATACCACCATCTCAGTTCATCCAGCCTTATTTCTCACGGAGTGAGATCTTAATGGCCATAAACACTCACACCCACCCCACACACAAACACCTCAACGTACACACTCCCACATATCCACCCCCCCCCCCCCCACACACACACACACACACGCATACACCAACACCTACATACACACAACATTCCAAAAACAGAATACAGTGTAAAAAAAAAAAAAAATTAACTGTCACAACTGACAATGTCACACACACGCAGGACAGTGTAAAACACGTACCTGTAGCTCGGTGAACACGGTCCGACTTCTTCGACACTTTTTGGGCTTCACAAAACTCTCTGAGCCGGAGGGTGATCTCGTTCGGATGTAAACTGGAAGTGGGATGGGCAGTGAGTACTGGGTGCTGCCTCCCCGGGACTCCAGGTAGGGGTCGATGTGCTGGTAACACGAAGGAACTGTGTGTGGAAAGATACATAAACAATGACTAGGTTGATTATACTGTCACCAATCTACAGTCCATTACTGACATTTTACTTACTACTGATGGAAAGCCGCCGTAGAGCAGTGGCTATCACGCGTGCCTGTCGGTCCAGTGGACATGTGTTCAGATCCTCGTTATCAACCACACAAAAAAACACAACATCACCAGCAACAACACCACCACCACAACCACCACCGTCATCAACAACCAACAACAACAACCAACAACAACAACAACCAACAACAACAACAACAACAACAACAACAACAACAACAACAACAACCACCAACAACCACCAACAACAACAACAACAACAACAACCACCAACAACAACAACAACAACAACAACAACCAACAACAACAACAACCAACAACAACAACAACAACAACCAACAACACCACCAACAACACCACCAACAACAACACCAAAACAACATTAACAACACCACCACCAACAACATCAACAACACCACAAACAACAACACAACCAACAACACCACCAACAACAACACCAAAACAACATCAACAACACCACAAATAACAACACAACCAACAACACCACCAACTCCACAACCAACAACACCATCAACACCACAACCAACAACACCACCAACATTAACATCAATAACACCACCACCAACAACACCACCAACAACACCACCAACAACACCACCAACAACAACATCAACAACAACATCAACAACAGCAAAACCAACAACACCACCAACATCACAACCAACAACACCACCAACAACACAATCAACAACACCAACAACAACAACATCACCAACATCACCAACAACAACATCACCAACATCACCAACAACACCACCAACAACAACACCACTAACAACAACACCAACAACACAACTAACAACAGCACCAACAAAAACATCAACAAAACCACCAACAATACCACCAACAACACCATCAACATCATCATCAACAACACCACCAATAAGACCACCACCAACACCACCAACAACAACATCAACAACAATAACACAATCAACAACAACATCAACACCAACAACAGAACCATATTGTTTCGTGTCATAAATAGTTAGTTGCATAATATGAGCTCTCGGAGGCTGAACGAGTTAAAGTATCAGAGCAGAACCGCGTACATTGGTAAATGGGACAGGGTAACAGTGCTAGCACTGGAAGAGAGTAACAATTCTAGCACTGTGAGAGAGTAACAGTTCTAGCTCTGGGAGAGAGTAACAATTCTAGCACTGGGAAAGAGTAACAGTTCTAACACTGGGAGAGAGTAACAATTCTAGCACTTGGAGAGGGTAACACTTCTAGCGCTGGAAGAGAGTAACAATTCTAGCAATGAGAGAGAGAAACAATTCTAGCAATGAGAGAGAGAAACATATCTAGCACTGGGAGAGAGTAACAGTTCTAGCGCTGGGAGAGAGTAACAATTCTAGCACTTGGAGAGGGTAACACTGCTAGCACTGGAAGAGAGTAAC
>OY992891.1:57560777-57680772 GCA_963921405.1 Cepaea hortensis
CCCCTGGATGTCTATATTTTTAAAAACAAATTTGCGTTTGCTCGTTTTGAACTCAAGCGTAGCTCATAAACGTGCTACTATTTCTAGTGCACTTGACTGATTTTTGCGTGTGGATTAGCTTTCCCTATTACCAGTGTACCCTTAATTCCCCAGATTCAAATTCCCCCTGTCCCACACCGCAAGGTACTGTCGGCAGTCGATGACAGTTAACAGTATGCTCCATAAAGAGGTCAATGTGGCTGGGCGCTTAAACTCTCTGTGCGATGACGGCGAGGTAGTGGGGTGTTTCCACACAGCGGTCAGGTGGACTTAAACTTTGACGTCTTGTTTAGAAGGCAATGGTAAACTACTGAACATTAAATTGAATAGAAAGCATCACGGGGTTGATCGCAAACGTCCTGCAAAGATCATACATTTAAAAAAATCCTCTATGAGTGCCATTTAATACCAACGGGTCTCCAAGGCACCAGGGCCGGGTTATATACTGGCCAAGACCTATTGACGCTTCCTCGTCGAGCGACCTGGGCAACAGGTCCTTTCGGGGTCCTGGCTAAAGTCAGTAGGATCGCCGATTCCTCCGAAGACGGAGAGTGTCTGTCTGTACGGCGAGGAACCACCAGTCTGCACACCAATAAGCCAGACATGGGACAACGGATACTCACGCAAACCTCAGGTCCTGTATGACATCACACTGATGTTGGACAACAGGATGCCTTCATCCGACATACAGGACTTCGCGTTGGAGCTCAAGCCAACGAACACAAGCAAGCAAGCAAGTACCAAAGGGTCTCAGTGGTTCGCCAGTTCTGTGGCGAATGCATACCGCGTTCGAAACACAGCTGCAGGCGATTTGGAAGCAGACCACCTGGCGTTGATATCCATGCCGGTCGTCCAGAAAGCAACGACAAACTACTGAACGCAAACTTGCCCAGGAATCAGAAACAGCCACCAAATGCTGAAGTTGACTAATACGTCCTGTAAAGGATATGCAACTGACTGACTCAATGGTCCCACAAGAAAGGATAAACCTGTGTGTTTCTTGTTTCTCCACCTCCTTCTCTCTATCACACACACACACAAACTTACACTGAATTACACCACAGATGGAACACAAACAAAAACAGTGATAGCGGGACTTATGTACCTTACTATACACCATTCTTTACCTTTTGCGAGAGAAGAACTTCCTGCGCCATTGATAAACAAATCTGGCCCAGCTAAGCTGTTAATCGTTCAGAAACGCAGCCGTCGGGAATAAACATTTGTGAAAATCTTTTGTGTATTGGTTTAAGCGCCTGCCAAACAACACCCTTTCCTAGTTAAGCTCACACCACCTTATCCCCGTTGCCAGTTTGGTTTTAAATGTGAACCGGAACTCTAAAAGGTGCCCACCCTAGAATATTTGAGTACCTTTTTTCAATGCTCACGGGCGTTTGCCGAGAACCGGAAGTTGCCGCAGTGGCGTTCCGCCATAACAATAGGAGATCTATCTAGCCAGGGCTAGAGGAGGGAGTTTTGTATGATGATTTCCTAAGTCAGCCGATCAAAATCGCAAGCAGATGTCACATTTATAAACGCCGCGCTTTTGTCACTTAAACAGATTAAGGTTGTTTCTCCCGTGACATTTGCGTCAGCTAAACTGCCATAGGAATTGGGTAAGCAAGACAGCACGGGGAGGTAAGCGAGAAAGTTTGAAAGAATCAGTTCCGATTTCCATGTGGCGCGCACTTGGTGTAGGATTCTTCGTGAGCGGGATTTGAAACAGGAAACTGGCCTGTCCAGTGGACTGCATTTTAGCTGTGCCCCTGGTTTAGGCCGTCACATATTCTAAACTATGACATGTACTGTGAGATGGTCAGTTTCCCCTCTCCCCGTTTTTCCTCTAAAGACAATTTTTAAGGTGCCGTGTCCACAATGAAGGTTGGTTGCAACGGATCGCCAACATTGTCTCTTGTCCTGACTGTACATGATGTTAGATCGATGTTCGCCCATCTCTTGATGTTATCCTCCCACTTATATCGTTGTCTGACTTTTACTCGCTTACCCTTAACCCTGCCTTTCAGTGGTTTTTATGAGAGTGTTATGTCTTTTAACGTGGCCGAGATATTTAACTTGCCTCTTTTTTATTTCTTTCATCAACTCACTTTTCATTCCAAGTTGTTCTAGAACCTCTGTATTTCCGGGAAGGTTAACCCGGTCAACAAATGCCCGCAGAAGTCGGATGTGTCGGCCTAACGGCGCACGCAATAACGCAGCTCTGCTGTAAACAGGCACAACGCAATCACATCCGAAAAAAAACTCCGGATGAACGCAGAAGAAGAAGAAGAACCTCTGTATTTGATTAAAAAGCCAGCTAAAGACAATTCTGAGACTGCTTGAACGATAGACCAACGTACCTACTGACAACTGTAACATCCTTGACGTAACCGTGACTCCTCTCGTCCCGTGCAGACACACTCAAACACATATCAACCTCATTATACCCGGGAAGGTTAACCTGGTCAACAAATGCCCGCAGAAGTCGGATGTGTCGGCCGAAAGGCGCAAGTATAGCAGCTCTGCTGTAAACAGGCACAACGCAATTACGTCTGACAAATCACTCCGGATGAACGCAGAAGAAGATCCTCATTATCACCATCACGCGCCTTGCCGATTAACATGGGAGATTGCGCTTTTCCATATCTGGCGATCTCCAGGAGAATGTATCAGTTTCTGTGCTGACATTTGTCCGTGCCATGAAGAAATACTTGCAAGTATCTTCTGTCGCTGTCCTCCTCTGTTTGTTTTCTCACAATTCTTTCCAGCTGGTGCAGTATGTTCCAGTTTTCCCTTTTCATAAGGTAGCCAAACCTGTTGACTGACTATCTCTGTTTGTTAAGATTTCTTGTTGTGTTGCAGCCTCATATTTAGTAGATTGCTCATTCGTGCTGTCCAAGCTCTCTCTCTCTCTCTCTCTCTCTCTCTCTCTCTCTCTCTCTCTCTCTCTCTCTCTCTCTCTCTCTCTCTCTGTGTGTGTGTGTGTGTGTGTACACACACACAAAGACAGAGGCAGACCAAGAGAAATGATGTTGGATGGATTGTTGAATCGGTGGCATGGAGGAGTATTATCAAGACCGAGATCTTCAACGAGACATAAACGCTTACGCCTGTTGACAGGGCACATCTTGATGGTGATTATGATATATAAGCCAACACTGTATTTATTTTGTGACATATCTTTGTGAGTATAATATGTCTACACCCTTTCCTTTAATCATCTCGTCACTTTCGCTAGCCACTCTCCCTTCACCATTTCTGGACTTCGACATCAGGGGTCGTATTAAAACATCACTCGTTCATCAAAGGTCCTACGCAGTTTCCCCGGGGATCAGATGTCCTTAGGCAGATATGAAAAGGTGTGATAAGACCACCCATAGTTCTGCAACTCTCCGCAGTTGTTGATTCGGCCTGGCTATTCAACGGCTCAAGTGATACACAAGAGCCTCGTTTATGCCATGGACGGTGAGATGTAAACAATTTATACACTAACTTTCACACCAGTGGTGATCATTCCCCCCATCATACTTGCTATGAGGCGCCATCGCTCCCGCGGCTGGTACTTAAGAAGCAAGGTGTGAACTTAACCGGGATCGAAATTGGCCGCCCACGTATGAAAAGCAAGTAATTTGATGCAAATATACTTCAAAGTATTATCGCCACCTGAAACTCTCTCAGGGAGCTGCCGTGGTGCAGCGGCTAGCACTCTCGCTTGATGGCGCTGTGGTCAAGAGTTTGAATCTCTGTCGAGAACGGTGTTTTCTTTTTTAACAAATTGATCTGGGCTTCCAGATCGACCTAACCTATTTGTGTTTCTTTCTTTTTCATATCCTATTTACAGGACATCACTGTCAACACCTGCATTTTACTGCTGTTGTTGATGTCCTGGTCAAGTTTGCATTCAGTAGTTTACCATTGCTTTCTGAACGACTGGTTCCCTTACCAACACGTTAAAACCCAGCGTGACGCTGTCTGCTGCCAAATCGGTCTCAGCTGTGATTCCAACGCGATTAAACGGGCTTACAAATCGCGTCCGCAGGGCCTTAGCTACGGAGACCGACCAGCCTAAAATAGGTATTAGAAAAGGTCTAGGGGTGTAGTACTGAAGACATCACCAACCGCGTGTCGACTGGTCTATACAAATATACAAATAGGCCTACCACCAATACGCCTCCTGGCGTGTAAAACAGGGCCCTTTACTTATTCACCAAAGTATCCATATCTCGTAACTCTTACTTCTTACAGGCGCGAAATACAAACATTTGTGACTGAAATTTACAAGAATTCAAGATGGGATAACTGTTACCTAATTTGTTTTGTTTCGTTCTCCCCCCCCCCCCTCCCCCACCCCGGGTATAATTTACCAATACCTCCTTTATGATATCAGTATGACAATGAAAACATGGAAATAATTAACCTCTAATTTATAACAATAATAATTTTTGTATTTGGTGTCAGTTCGCTTTGAATTCAAACGTAGTCCACCATACACGTGCTACTACTTCTAGTGCACTGGGCTATTTTTTTGCCTGTGGGTTAGCTTTCCCTATTACCACTGTCCTTTGCCATTAGGCGAACCCACTCCGACTTCTGAGGTACTTGTAATTTACGTCCCCAAGTCAAGGACGAGAAGTCTACATTTCAGTTCAACTGACCAGTGTAGGGGTTGAACCCGCTACCTTGGCATCAGGACAACAGAAGTATAAGAGTGAACGCTGTTATCCATTCTGTCATGCTGATCCCCCATAACACTAAATAAAACCTGGAGATAAAAGCCATCCCAGAAGCTTCACCTCCTGTCAGAATGAAAGAATCAAAGGCAAGTTAGGCCACAGAGGGAACCAATATTGTCGAACATTCTTAACTGAAGTCCAATTTCCGTGAATGGAGAGTTAAAAAAAAAAAAAAAAAACTTTCGGTTCGTCGTTATAACATTTAAGCACTACCCTTTCATGAACTGTAGCGGTTATATAGTTTTTTTTTTTTTTTTTTTGGAGGGAAATTATAATAATAGTAATAGCTGTATATATTGCAACTCATAGAGAGAACGAACCAATCAACACACTTTATTTTCATAAGGACATACACTAAGCAAACAGGCCCTTATTACATGCGAGAACGAATGGACTTGGTTTTAAAAGGGTTAAGAATTAGGCACGCAGGCCAGTATAACAGTCTGCCGTTTTAAGAGACCGAGGAAGCACGCACACACACACACGCGCGCGCGCGCGCACGCACGCACGCACGCGCGCACGCGCGCACACACACACATTTATTACTTTTCCAGCGAAGACTTTCTATTAATTATGCAACCAGTTCTAAGCTGGTATATGTACACATGGCCATTCTTATAACCATAGACGTGATGGAAAATAACATTTCTAAGCTTCATGCATTTACCACAGTATACCAGCTGATAGCCGCTTTGGTGGAGGACGTTAACACTTCTAAGCTGTAGACATTTATCACAGTATACCAGCTTATAGCTACCGTCGCGGAGAAGAGTAACACGTCTCAGAGTTACATCAAAGTTACACATCTACCACAATATACCAGCTTGATGTTACCAAGACCAGTCTCGTGTCTTACAAGTGGCTCCAATCACGAGCATTTTTCACAAACAGGAAACATACTAACACCCATTCCAGTACTATTCTATTCACTAAAGCTTCCAATATACATCTGTACCAGCCACAAACTTGCAGCATCAGGAAATCACATTGTTAGAGCAAATGTAACCAGAGAGACTAGGTACAAACCAATGTTAGATCTGGTAGTAATAGACCTCACATATTGTCCACATATGTAGTATAATCATGGCCTATTCTATGACAATGAAATAAATAAACCTAATGTAGTATGAATTCGCTAGAATTTTACAACACATCATGGAACAATCGCCGAGCTTTAGTAATTGTGTCCACATGTCAATCATTTAACCCGTCCCCCCAATCCCTTACCTCACTTCCCCTGTTCGACTGTATCAGCTCGGAACGCCCCAAGCACCCAGTCTTAGACTGATCAGATGAGAAAGCACCCAATGGCACCGATCATACATCTAGTTACAAGTATCTCCTGCTGAACGATGTCCTTGAGAAGTAAGGAGCCTGACACGGGCAACATCATGAGTTTAATATACAGTTTATTCCACACTTTGCCTCAAAGCCGCACGCACTTAAGTGTAGTAAATAAATAGGGCTTCACAACCCTGGTGCGAAATCAAACCGGGAAGTTCTTGTGAGAAGAGAAATAAATACAGAAATGTTTCGGAATGACAGGAAGCTGGGCGAGTGTGTGTTTCCATCTTGTTAACCTCATTTACTATTCATTTTTCGTGTCGTTATACCTTTAAGACTGGGCTCCGTGGCGAAGGCATTACGTAATCCCGTATACCCGGGTTCGAAACACAGCGGTACTGATTTTTTTCGAAAAAGGTATAGGTGCCGGTCGTTCAGAAAGCAATGGCAAATTACTGAACGTAAAACGTGTCCAGGAATCACGAACAGCCAAAATGCTGGGGTTGACTGCTACGTTCTGTGAAGGACATGCAAACTAAATACCTTTAACGGGAGTCTTGGTAGCATAGTGGCTAGACACTAGCCTGCTGACCTAATGGGCTTGGTTTCGATCCGCACCGGGGAGAATTCGAATTTTTAAAAATGATGGACTTCCAGCCTGACCCAGCCTAACATGGGTACCATAAATTGTAATTGGAAATATAAAGGCGGCCGGCGTGATACTGATCACATGACCCACTGAGTGCCGATTGGTCAATACAAATATGGGTCTCGCGCCATGTCCACAGCATCTCAGATGTGTAAATGGTTCTATACCATGTCTTTACAAGCCCATGTGTTATCGGGGCCTAGAAAGGAAGTCAGGAATAGGAACACTGTAACCTAGCATGGGTGCCGTTAGAGACGACTAGGGTGACTTGCTGCCTCATCCCGAAGAAAACTTAATAGCAAAATTCAACCAATAATTAAAAAAAAAAAAAAAGTGTACATTATTCATGACGTGAGTTGGTTGATGGCCTATATTTCACTAGGAGAGAAGGGCTGAAGAAGAAGAGTGCCTGTAACTCGAAAAGTGTCGGGTGATAATGCAGATGTGGGGAATTTTACAAAATAAAGAATATGTGGAAGTTATATCTTTTCAACCCGGGTAGTGTAGCGGATGTCAAGCTGTCTCAGATAAAGGTGACAAACAACAAACTAGTACAGTGGTTCTCAACCGGTGGGGAATTCCCCCCTAGGGGGGAATTTCAGGGTTTCCAGGGGGGGAATGAAGACCATTTCAAGATCGTGTTAATACAAGAACCGATTACTTGACATAGTTTTTCCCTTCCAGTTATGTATGTCCCGTCCTTCTAAAATTCATTTTATAAAGTAAGTAGACCCACAAATCATGTTTTATGTGGATGTCTAGACTTGTTTTAGTATATGCTATTACATTTTCCTTCCACTTTTACGTATACTGTGTAGGGGTGAGGGGATTTTTAGATAGGAAATATGAAAGGGGGGAATGGCGTTCTGAAAATATGGTGAAGGGGGGAATGGACCAAAAAAGGTTGAGAACCACTGAACTAGTAGGTCCCGCGAGCACCTATGCGAAGTTTAAAGATTCCTGAATAGTCGTAAAGATTGCCGTAATTGGCCGCCGAGCTGCTAAAATTCTAAAAATTAAAACTACCCGCAGAAGAATATTTATCGCACATACCTTATGCGAAGGTGGGAGTTAATGAGTGACTACTACATTAATTTCCTAACATTGTTTCTTGGCTGACAAACAGTTCTATTTATCAAAGCGTGACATATATCTTAGGATTCATATTATATAGCGTGCCTGTGTATTTATGGCAAGCTTTTTAGTCACTGTCTGTCTTCTTTCTGACTTATTCTTGTCTTTTTCTAAAACTGACTGTCTGTCTATCATAATACTGATTCTTTTTGTCTCCTGTCATCATACTGATCCAGTCTTTCTTTGTCTTTTTAGTGCCACGATACTGAATCTTTTTTATATCTTGCCTTTTAAGATGATTGTCTATCAGTTATCATACTCACACGGGTTCGAATCCTCGGTAAGGTGTGAATTTTTTTCTGTCTGAGGGGGTGGGGGAGGAGGGAGGAAGATTACCCTAACTTGCACAGTTCGCGACGACTGCACTAGCCACGCGGCCTTACTCTCTAAGGCCCAAGACCCCCTTGTCCTACACTGCAAAGTATTATAGGAAGTAGATGACAGTCTATCTGTCGTTATAAAGGCTCTTTCTTGTCTTGCCTTTTCAGTGACCGTCTGTCTGTCATAAAACTGATTCTCTTTTGTCGCTGTCTTTCCCTTTCTTTTATTGCCTTCTTAATGACTTTTAATAAGTCAGCATACTGACTATACATATCAAACTCTAGAGTCTTTATGGTTTTCTTATCCCCTGAATCTCTAGAATCTGTATGGTTTTATCACTATTTTTATCTCAAGAATCTTAATAATTTTCTCATGCTTTGAATCTTTAGAATTGTTATGGTTATCTCAGCTCTTGTATCTATCGAATCTTTGTGACGTTGTCACCCCTTGAATCTCCAGAACCTTTATGATATTCTCATCCTTTGAATCTATAGAACTTGTATGATTTTCTCATCCCTTGAATCTCTAGAATCTTATTGGTTTTCCAAATTCTTGAATCTCTAGAATTTTTAGGATTTTCTGACCCTTTTAATCTCTATAATCTTTATGGATTTCTTATCCCTTGAATCTCTATAATCTTTATGGTTTTCTTATCCCTCGAGTATCTGTAATCTTTATGGTTTTCTTACCTATTGAATCTCTAGACTCTTATGGTATTCTCCCTAATCCGCAATAATGATTCTGACATACCGTTTTATTCCCTCTATTGTATGCAGGCACTAGTTAATAAATGCTTTTAGTTATTGTTTGAGTCGTTGTCCACCTTTCTGATCCATCTCATCTCATCTCATCATGTTCCTCTTGTACCCTTCTGATCCATACAGTACTAAATGAAGGTCAGAGTAAAACATTCTTAAGTTAGTAGTAAGTTTGATTACTGTTGACGTGCACAAATGTCCCTGTTATATGACAGCAAACAACGGTGCTAGAGGGACAAGTGGAGGGGAGGTATGGGGAGGGAAGTTTACGGGTTGAATAGAAAAATAATATCCGAAAATAAAAGGGCAGATCATCATGGCGAGACACGGTTGTAGTTTCCGAAGCTGTTGAATTGTCGACACTTGGTGGGGCACGGGGCAGAAGATACTGCGGGGGTCAGCATGGCAGAATGGATAAGAGCACTAGCTCTTAAACTCCCGGTGTACTGAAGGCGAGGTAGCGGGTTCAACCTCTACACCGGTCAGTCTAACTAAAATCTTGACTTCTCGTCCTTGACTTGGAGCCGACGTAGCCTGCAGGGTGGCTCTGGGTTCAAATCTTCCTGTAGGGAGTTTTCTTGGTCCGCTACGACGTATCCCCGGGCAGCCCCAGTCACGTAAAGTGGACAGAGTACACTTCCTGGAAGGTAGTGCGGTCGATGTAATCAGCACTACGTCAATAATTCAGTGTCGTTTAGTAAAAGAAAAATGGGCCCAGCACCTCTTTCCCTATATGCCACTGGGACATGGTTGGTTGGTTAGTTGATTGATTGGTTGGTTGACTGATTAGTTGGTTTGCTGGTTGGGTGGTTAGTTGATTATGAATCATATGCAAGACCGAGTTTAAATCCTTAATCCGACACAATAACGTTCACATTGTCTGAATCTAAAAAGTAGCTTGCCATCTATCGGAGAGAAGTTGGTGTAGAGGCTGTTGTCTGGACCGGGCATCAGACTACCATCTCCTGGGGACTATGTTGCAAAGTGCTCCTTCCTCTTTACAAGCTAAGCTATACACGGGGTGTGCAAGACCGGTACTGTAACTTCACTTTTGCTGAGATTCACGTTAGGATGCATTCAGGCAACGATGTACACAGCACGCGCAGACCCGCTGAGATCTCGCTTAGGCTGGTAGTTTCCTTTACGAGGTTTGGGTATTTTGTTGACTAAAGAATCCAATTCAATGCCCAGAGTAAGGCCACATTTAGACAAAGGTCATAGGAATATTCGACACGGAAGAACAGAACAGTCTACAACGCAAAACAGCCACTCTCAGCTTCCTTGACGAAGAATACCCACAGGATCTCTGGATCCGAGTCTACACAGATGGGTCAGCACAAAATGCTGTTCGAAATGGAGGAGCGGGAGTGTAGATAGTGTAGATAGAATACCCAAATAATACTAGGGACACGACCAGAGTACCCAAATAATACTAGGGACACGACCAGAGTACCAACAGGAAAGTACTGACATAACTATGATGCAGAAATCCAGGCAATCAAGATAGCAACAGAAAAAATTACTAAATACTACCCATGGTATGCAACATGTGGTACTATTAACAGATGCAAAATCACTACTTGAGGAGCTCTTGTCTGGGAGTTGCTAGTACTACGGACACTACTTTCTGAACTGGTGGTTTTTGTCCATCAAGAATGATAATGACCATTCATTTCACCCAGTGGGGTTGAAAGTTCTAGGATGGGGACGGAGCGCTTATGGGAATGTCCCGAATGCTGTGATGTCGGTTCCTAAACCAGTCAATCAATCAATCAAAGATGGCTGGTAAGGCTTATTTTGGCTCGAAATGTTTGACAATGTGGGCAAAGAATGCTTGACGTTTTAGGAGAAGGATGTTCTTCGGTGGCTGTTTTGTCCAGACTCCCCTCCCCCCCCCCCCCCCACAACTATTGCAGTTTTGTTTGCTTCACAAGTGACTACATCCTCGCGTAATGATGTACGCCATGAATTTCGGTCTTTGGCAGCATGTTCCCAAGTGTTGTTATCAATTCCAAAAGCTCTCAGTGAAATCGTCAGTGTCTTCAAAGCGTTTCCTCTGGGCGGCCTGGGACCGTTTACCACAGCGCAGCTCACCGTAAAAAAAAATCGTTTACGGAGCCTGTGATCTGACATGCGAATCAAGTGTCCAACCCAGCGAATCTGATTCTTCATTGGTAGAGTGTGGATACTGGACACGGGCGCTCTTTTTAAGACTTCAATATCTGGGATCTTGATTTGCCATTTAATCTTTTGAATTAGCCAGCCAGCGTAAGGTCACCGTACAATGGATACCATCTCACGGTGAAGTGCCCGGAAAAGACAGAGCTGATCGACTAGCTAAGGAAGGAGCAATAGAAGAACAACCTGATGTATCCGTTACACACCACCAAAAGAAAATAATGATCCAATCAGTCAGAAATCCAACAAGACATGTTCAAGACAACTCCCACGTTATGGACAGACCAGAATAAGTCATTATTCTGCACCTCAAAACAGGACACAATAGATTATGCAACCACATGCATACAAAATTCAAGACTGGCGAATCAGCCATGTGCACACGTTTATTGGCGCCGCAGACAGCAGATCACACATTCCAAAACTGCCCAAAATACAACATATCTCGGCAAACCATATGGCCTAGAGAAACAACAGTGGAAGATATACCCAATGGACCACTGAGTGAACTCAAAAATTCAGTTACATTCATACAAGAGACATCATTGCAGCTATAGGTAAATCTCAAGCAAACGAAAGAAGAAGAAGAAGAAGATCCCAGTGGAATGGAAATGTCCTATACTATTCTGCCTATAGACACACTTACCTAGGCATTTGCTACTCATTACCGACATCCCACATAAACCGGGGGGGGGGGGGGACAAGGAAAGCAATCCATGCCAACTAACATCCCAGCACAAAAATGGCTACACATGCACACAAGTGATATTTATTGAGACAAGCATACAGTTATGAAGTGGAATCAAGAAGAGCCTCGTCCTGCTCTCTGTTCCTGAATGTAATAATCACCAGATGGCCATGTCGAAGCTGCGCCGAGATGCTGGCGAGGGAGAGGAGATGAAGCCTTTAGAGTAAAGACAAAATGGATGTGTCTATTTATAAATAAATGATTGAGAAGATCCTTCTATGCAAATACAGAAATCTAAGTGTTCGTCTGCAAACTTCTTTTACTTTTAGAACACGTATTGTAGCGCCGAATTAGAGGCCCCGGGGACGTGGATATACAGGATAATGCGCCGTATTTCATGGAAACAAAAACAATCAAATACAGAGGTTCTAGAAAAACTGGGAATGAAAAGAGAGTTGATGAAAGAAATAAAAAAAAAGAGGCAATTGAAATATTTCGGCCACGTTAAAAGACATAACACTATTACCAAACCATACTGGAGGGTAAGCTTGAAGGCAAGCAAGCAGGCGGTAGACAACGGTACAAGTGGGAAAATAACATCAAGAAGTGGACGAACAGCAGTCTCACAGAATGTACAGTCATGGCAATAGACATAAAGTGTTGGAGATCCATTGCAGCCAACCTTCATTGTGCAGACAGCACGTGATTGATTAACTGTAGCGTTAGTGATCATATCTGTCCGCAGCCTTCTGTCTTGTGTACTAAAATCATGTATGATACTGATATTCTTTCATGCCATGATGTCAGACTGCCCGGCATCTTCTCTCTTGGTTTCCCCAGACCCACCCTACCGTCCTCCATCTGTCCCGTTGTGACGTCATACTCCAGCTTGTTCCTTCTCATGGCATACCCGTAGAATATGAAGTATCTTTTTCGGATGCGAATAACCAGTTCTCGTTGTGAGAGAACTTCTTTCAAGATATCTTCATGTCTCTTTCTGTCATGTCCCGAAAATTGAAATACTTTGGCCATATTAAACGTCCCTGTTTGATTTGGTTTGATTTGATTTAACTTTATTTTCAAAGGGTCACAAATTGGGCCCGCAGGCCCGTCTTGCATTCGGCCCTTCCAATCACTTATCGTTCGTTCATCAATAGTGTATGATACATTCACACAGGACAAAAACATTGTCAAATGAATGTTGTAAACATAAACAATGCATATTACCATGTTATGAAAGACATCCCCCACCCACCCACACATCCCCCATCCACCACACATCTCCCACTCACACACACTCCCAGGCACACATACATTCCCCCACCACCACCCATCCCCCACTCACCCAGCCATCCCCCACACACATCCCTCCACCCACGCACATCTCCCCACCCACACACCATCCCCCAACCCACACACAGCCACACATCCTCAACCCGCCCAACCACACCCCAACCACCCAGCCAAACACGCATCCCTCAACCACACATCTCCACCCACACACACACCCACCCACCAACCCATACATCCTGTGGTTTGGAGAGAACAGTGATTGTAGGCAAGGTTCATGGAAGGAGAGGCATGGGTCAACCGGTACGAATATGCATACCAGTAAAAACACAGGTATAAAACACAATCAAAGGTAACTTTGAATATAAATGTGTACTATTAAATATAAATGAATATAAGGGGAGTCTCCGTGGTGAAGTGGTTAAGCCGTCTGACTCGGGCTCCGAAGGTTGTGGGCTCGATTCCGGGCCGCACCCTTCAGTTGAAGAGTGCATTGTTTCGGAGACTTCTGGGTGTCGTCGCCGGAGCTACGGAGTTTGTGCTTTGTGCGCCGCGCTACGGAAAGAGACTGAGCCATATGGGATAAAAACCCGGTGCAATGAAGTCGACTTTTAAACGACTTAAAAAAAAAATAAGTGAATATAAATGTGTACTGTTAAATATAAGTGAATATAAACGTGTACTGTTAAAAATAAATGAATATACATGCGTAATGTTACATATAAATGAATATACATGTGTACTGTTAAATATAAGTGAATATACATGTGCACTGTTAAATATAAATGAATATATATGTGTACTGTTAAATATAAGTGAATATAAATGTGTACTGTTAATATAAATGAATATATATGTGTACTGTTAAATATAAATGAATATACGTGTGTACTCTTAAATATAAATGAATATACATGTGTACTGTTAAATATTAATGAATATACATGTGTACTGTTAAATATAAATAAATGTCCATGTTTACTGTTACATATAAGTGAATATACATGTGTACTGTTAAGATGGAAGATGAACAACACATTAAGAACAGAATAGGGCAAGCATAAGCTGCTTTTCAGAAAATGAAAATTATCTTATGCAATAAGTCACTATCATTGAATGTAAGAAAGAGAGTGCTGAAATGCTGTATAGTACCCGCTTTGCTGTATGGCTGCGAATCGTGGAATGTAAATGAACAAATTAGGTAGAACATGGAAGCAATAGAGATGTGGTTCCTGAGACGAATGTTGGGAATTCCTTGGACTGCCAGAGTGACTAACAAAGATTGCCCGAATGAGGCTAATGAAAATAGAACATTATATACAAGTACAACAATAAAACAGAGACAAACAACTTTCTTTGGTTATGTGATGATAAGAGAGACATTGGAGACCATCGTGACAACTGGAATGATCGAGGGGAAGAGAGGCAGAGGCAGACCAAGAGAAATGTTGCTGGATGGATTGAGACGGTGGCATGGAGGAATATCATCAGCCGAGTTGATCCAGAACAGGAAAGACCGAGATCTCTGGAGAGTCACTTGATGATGATGATGATGATGAAGAATGTTAAATTATGAATGGAGTCGCAGAAGCGCAGTTGCTAGCAAGCTTGCCCACCTGCCCAGTGATCATAGATTCAAATTTGCACCGAGACGAAGTTTTACAATGGACCTGAGATTCCAGATTCACATAGCCTGAAATCGATACCAGGAAATGTCCCAAGAAGTAAAGTCTACAGTATGCTATTGTCCACATCAACCATCGAGTGCCGGTTGGTGATATGACATAAGTTAGTTAGTTAGTTAGTTAGTCGCAGTTCCAACTTCACAGCAACGGGTCGTCCCCATTATGCTCCATTCCTGTGCCAGTGAATATCACACAAAACGCTCCCCACTGCCCAATGTGAAAAGTGGAAAAGACAGGAGTCTCGACAAACAACAGCCCGCACAGATACACTGTGCATAATGCTGCCGCCAGAATGTCAACACAATAGTCCCCCACGAAACACCCAGTTTATCTCTGATGGAATCAGCAGTCATTTTCCCATCTGGATGTTTCTTAGATGTTCACCCACACAGTCCACGAAATACAGTTCATCGTTGATGGCAGTGGCAGTCAACCAGAAGCCCAGCAGCCACGCATTTCTGCATATGGCAAAAACCGGTCAACCCTGGGACATAGCCATCTGCCATCGCTCCGAACATGCAGTCACGTTCCAAAAAACCTCGGGCAGATTCAAAAGCATTTCACACAAAACTCACAGCTCACATCAAGCCTCCTTAGTGACATAAGTGTCTAGCAACATATATCAAATAAGTAAATAAGCTTGTAAAATGGTACTTTACTTTGATTATACTTTACATTGGCACCTTGCCGTCTTGACAGACGATAGTTTGTGCTTTAAAAAGGCATAATAACTTTTAACTATGGCGGTAGCGAGTGTGACTGATAAGGCCAATTTGCGCTGTAAATGTCCGTTCACAGTGGGTGCATTTGAACACGTGGTCATTTCCACCATCATGCACCAACTTACGTCTCAAACGCTTGGTGTGTGACTTTTCTGCAATAATTTTCTCCTTTGACTTTATTCCATTTCTGATATTTGCCCTCCATGCAACACGTTCAGCGGCGACTTGCTCCCAATGTGCATTATCAATGCCTGTATCAATCATGTCCCGCTTACACACATCTTTGTATCGTAGTAGAGGCCGACCCTGAGATCTCTTACCCATCTGTAATTCACCAAAAAAGATATCCTTTGGTATTCTACCATCATCCATCCGCCTAAGATGTCCTATCCATCTAAGTCTACGAAGACTGAGCATGGAATAAACTGTCACACAACCTGATCTTTCCAATACTTCAGTATTTGTGATTTTGTCTTGCCACTTAATACCAAGAATTCTTCGCAGACACCGCATATGAAAGCTGTTTAAATTTTTCTCTTGGTGTGAGTAAGTTGTCCAGGTTTCACTGCCATAGAGAAGAGTACTAAGGACACAGGCTTGATAGACAAGGACTTTTGTTTTGGCAGTAAGCTTCCTGTTCTCCCAGACTCTTTTTCTTAACCTGTTCATTGTTGTTGCTGCCTTACCAATCCGGATGTTGATTTCCTGATCTAGGGATAATTTGCTATTTACCACCGATCCTAGATATGTAAAATGGTCTACTATCTCTAGTTCGGCGTCGTCAATAAAGATTGATGGTACACCATGTGCACCTTGTGACATAATCTGTGTCTTCTTTTTGCTAATTGTTAAACCAAATTCAGAACAAGCATTGGAGAATGCAGATAGTAGACATTGCAATTCTTCCTCAGAGTGGGTCGTAACTGCAGCATCATCTGCAAAAAGCAACTCTCTGATCAGTACCCTCCTAATTTTGGTCTTAGCCTTCAATCTCTGAGCATTGTAGAGGCCGCCATCTGAGCGTGAGTGAATGTATATACCACCATCCTGATCACGAAATGCATATTTCAGTAGAAGTGAAAAGTATATTCCAAAGAGGGTGGGAGCTAGTACACAACCTTGCTTAACTCCACTCTTGATTTCAAATTCTTCAGAAGTTGCACCATCAAACTTGATTATACCCTTCATGCCTGTGTGGAACGATTCTACAATGGACAGAAGAGTTGGTGGGCAGCCAATCTTCTTTAGTGCCTTGAACAGACCCTCACGACTGACCAAATCAAATGCCTTTGTGAGGTCGATGAAGGCAATAAACAGTGGTTGATTCTGTTCACGGCATTTTTCTTGCATTTGTCGCAATGAGAATATCATATCAGTGGTAGACCGGTTCTGTCGAAAGCCACACTGTGATTCGGGGTAGACTTGATCTCCTAGGACTTGAAGTCTGCGCAGAACAATTCTGGCAAATACTTTTCCAACAATACACAGAAGTGAGATACCCCTATAGTTGTTGCAGTCGCTCCGATCGCCCTTGTTCTTGTACAGTGTTATGATACTTGAATCTTTGAAATCCTGTGGGACTTGTCCTTCACGCCAGCATAGCTCTATTAGCTGGTGGATCTGTATAGTGAGTGTGTCTTGCCCACTCCTGATAACCTCTATTGGAATCCCATCCTTACCTGGAGCCTTGCCAGATGCAAGTTCATTTATAGCACACTTAACTTCTGTTATGGTGGGAAGTGTGTCCAGGTGGTCAAGAGTTGGTAGAGCCTCTATGGCGTTGAGGGCATTATCCGCTAGTTTGGTCTCACTTGAGTAAAGCTCCAAATAGTGCTCTACCCATCTGTCCATCTGCTGTTTCTTATCAGTGATGACTTCTCCAGTCAAGGTTTTCAATGGTGCACTTCTTTTGATCACTGGACCACAGGCTTTCTTTATTCCTTCATACATGCTTCTTGTGTCTCCCTTATCACTTGCGATTTGAATGGACTCACATAACTTGATCCAATAATCATTTGCACACTGCCTGGCAGCCTTTTGCACATCCTTCCTAGCTTGCCTTAGCTCACTCTGAGTGTTTCGAGTTGGTCTTTCCTTGTTTCTTAAGAGAGCTTTCTTCTTCTTATCAATCAAGGGCTGCAGAGTCTCGCTGTTGGCCGCAAACCAGTCCTGCCTCTTATGATCCACAGTGCCGTAAACCTTTACGGCAGTTTTACAAAGAGTTTCCTTAAGTTTATTCCATTTATCATTTACTGTACAATTTTCTGGTGTATCAGTGAAAGCGTCTTCAAGTTGCTGTTGAAACTGAAAGCACTTTTCAGGATCATGAGTGTTAATAATATTAATCCTGGGGCTAGATTTGTGTTTAGCTGTGTAGATTCTCTTTGGTCTCAGTCTAACCCTTGCAACAACCAAAGAATGATCCGTATCACAGTCAGCACTGTGGTAGTTAGTTAGTTAGTTAGTCGACAGATCATCCTCGTTGCACATCGGACCATTCAGTCCATAAGTGCTCGGATCCCCTCCTCAGCAAATCCCGCAGCGTGTAGCGGCTAACGACGCCAGTTCTGTGTTGGTTTATCAATCTTCTTTGGCTTCCTGCGTAGTGTTCTTGTTTGGCCACCCCTCTTTTAATTTGCTGCTCTCGCAGTCTGGCCATTGTTGTAGATTCACAGTCATCACTTGGTTCTTGCAAAAGTCTCACTTCTCGTAGAGCATTCAGAATGTCAGCCTGGTCCATGGCGCGTCCGCCCTCAACAGTAGCCTCACCTGCGAGCTTGTCAGCCCGCTCATTTCCTTGTACTCCCGCATGCCCTGGCACGAAGATGAAACTAATCTTTGCCAGCCGAGACCGCTTCAGAGGCAGCAACCATTCTCTTCGGATCGACCCCTCCTCTATCCTCTTGATCATGTTCATTGAGTCGCTAAGGAAACAAGCCCTAGTGAATGTCTGTGTCTCGAGCCATGTTATTGCTTTACTTACTGCCATGACTTCCATGGTCAGGCTACTTGTGGTTTCAGTGAAAGCACCAGAGTCCTCCTTCACAATTCTCCCTCCGGCCCGAGCTGTAAAGGCCCATGAGCTTCTCACATGTCGGATGACCGACCCATCTGTGTAGATGACCGCGTCACTGTCTAGCGAATTCTCGAAAATCAACGCTTGTACTTCAGCCTCAACAGCAGCCGGATTTTCTTGTCTGCATTTTCTATCTAGTTGGATGCAAACTGAAAAGGATGTGCAGAAGTCTGTTGGCACTTGCACCCACTCCTCGCCAGGTTCTAAGTCCTCAAGTGAACACACCTGTTGAAGAATGTCCTCGGCTTGACCCATCCACGACCGTCCTCTTTTTAACCTGCTGCCCTTCACCTTCCTAATTTCACTATGCAGTGGATGCTGTGTGTTTGCGTTAATTCTGAGGTAGGCGCGTGCCCTGCAAACTTGCATTCTCTCTTCAATGGTTGGAAAATCAAGAAGGTAGCGCATCGCCCTGCATGCTGTATCTCTTGTACATCCAAGAATAATGCGCATAGCTTCATTCTGTATCCTTTCCATCCTTTCTATCTGCTTATGGCTGACAGTCAGGATTGCCATTGCATACTCCAAAACAGACATGACCAGCCCCTCGTACAGAAGACATAGATGGCGCTGCTCACAGTTTGCTGCCGCCATCACCCGCATCGCTGCCAAACCCCGCTTGGCCTTTGTTATCACCTGGTCTATGTGCACATTATAAGCAAGGCTTCGATCAAACCGTATCCCCAGGTAATTCATTGCCTGCGTTCTTTCCACCGTCTCTGAACACAGCATTACAGTTGGTGTTGGATTGTTGACAATATGATTATTCAACGAGAACCAAGTCACTGTTGCCTTTGTTGGGTTGACCATTGCCCCAGCTTCATCACACCAAGTACTTATGCGATTGAGTTCGGTTTGTAGCTCCACAGCAACCTCCTCTCTATCCTTACCCTGACGATACACTAAAACATCATCGGCATATGACAATGTCCTGCCAGGTCCAGTGATCTGCTCACTGGTGATTCTCACTGTGTAGGCGTTGAACAGTACCGGAGATAATGGTGATCCCTGTGGTAGGCCAGGATATATTGTTGTTGGTTCCGAAGTCCAACTGCCACATCTAAAAACTACTTTCCGTTGGAAGAGAGCTGCAGCGATCCAACTAAGGAGGAATGGACTTACGTTTAGTTCAAGAAGCTGAAACATTAAAAAATCCAGTGGTACTCTGTTGTATGCGTCCTCAAGATCAATCGCTGCAGCAACGGTTTCAGTGCCTGAGTGGAAACCTTCATAGACATCATGGGCAAAGACTGCTGCATTGGTCCAGGTTTCTCTTTTTGGACGGTACCCACCCAGGGTAGGTGGGAAAACACCTTGCCTCTCTAGTTGGCTTGATATTTTCCTGGCAATTACCTTCTCCAGCAGCTTGCCTATTGTATTCTGCATGGTTATAATTCGATATCCCTGAATTTTCTTGTGGTCTTTGTCAGGCTTCGGCAAGGGAATCAGATAGCTGTGTAACCATTCCTCCTTGATGCTAGCACGCCCTATACTGTTGTTGTACATGTCTGCTAGTTTCTCTAGCTCATTGTCGGTACACCTATTTATGTCATCGTATCTTATGCCATCAGGACCTGGAGCACTGTTTTTTGATCGTCGAAGCACAGCCTTGATTTCTTGCACTGTCACTGTGTCTTCATCCGAAGTGTTCTGGGCCTTGCATCTGTCTGAGGTGACCTCCTTGGCCAGATTCCGGCCTCCCATGTCTGTCTGGTTGCTCTGCTCAAGGTAGCGTTCAAAGAGGGCTTTGCCCTTGTCCTCGTCAGTCCTCTGCCAGATGAGGTCAGCACCTTGGAAGTCAGAAATGCTCTTATTCTTGACTACACCACTCATGCTTTTATGTAGTCGCCAGAACAATTTCAGTGACTTGTCTGTGCTTACTCTTTGACACACCTCTGCCCATTTTTCGCTTTTAACCACCGTGACCAGTTTTTTTAAATAGCTTACTTTTGTGTGCATCTCTCTTTCTAAGTGCAAGCAGGGACTAGGATGACCAGCTCTGTTCTTCTTGGCATTTTGCCATCTCCTTACAGCACTACGCTTATCCACCCAAGCCTTCTCCACCTCGAAACTCCACCACGGTGGCTGCTCCCAGCTTGTTTTCCTTTTCTTCCTGCCCTGAAACGTTCTGCGCTTGTCACGTCTTATTTTACTCACCACATCTTGCCCTGTACTGTCATACTGGAACGTCTTTACCTTTAGCTTGTGCTGCCTGGTTCTGCCTTTCTCCACCAATATGCTGCATGGGTGGTGGTCGCTGCCATGGTGTCCTAGGACACCCCATCTACACACTGTAGTGAGTGAAGGTGAAACTAGCGCCAGATCAATAGCACTGTCCTCATCGCCTGGACGGCTTGCTGTCCTGGTGACACAGCCACTGTTGATACAAACCAGGTCGATGGTTTCCAGTGCAGTCTCGAGCTCCTCCCCTTGTGTATTGGAGGAAGTGTTTCCCCATGATCTGCCTTTAGCGTTGAAGTCACCACAGAAAATAACATTTCTCTCGTGGCCTAATATGCCACTTAAGCACTGCCACTTCTGGGCGTCCACACTCGCATTGCGGGCATAAACATTAACCAACACGAATGGTGTACTGGAATGAACTCTCAACGCCTGTATTTGTATATCGTCACTGTTCCAACTGGACATGTCTAGCTCTGACGCCACCATGCTGTCGCGAACGAGAATCGCCGTTCCCAGATGTCGTCTGTTATAGAAACATTTGAAGCCGGCAATTCGGAGTAGCTGATCGCCCAGTCTCGTCTCCTGGAGTGCTACAATGTCGTTCCTGTAAACTAGGGTTTCTAAAATAGAGCCCCGTTGTTTTACACTGGCACAGTTCCAATCATCGGCATGTGGTAACTACGAGTCAATGATATATGGTTCAGATGTTGTCTCCGTGTGATGATGAAGTCCAGCTGGTGCCAATGGCCGGATCTTGGATGTTTCCATGTGACCTTATGCATCTCTTTTGTTTTAAAAAAAGAGTTTGTAATACATAGGTCATTACTGGTGCAATGCTCCAGCAGCCTTTGCCCATTTTCATTCATGCGACCGATGTTGTATTTTCCAAGGCACACTGGCCATGAACTCGAGTCCTTGCCCACACGAGCATTGAAATCACCGAGCATATAAATGTAGTCGGATTTTGGAACTGCCTTGATCACAGAGTCTAACTCCTCATAGAACAAATCCTTCACATCATCAGAGGAATCGAGTGTCGGTGCATATGCAGTAATAATGGTGGCAAACCCACAAGAGGTTGCCAAGCGCAGGGATAATAGTCTTTCATTTCCTCCTGCTGGAATTTCAATCATTCCCAGTAGCGAATTCTTCACTGCAAAGCCCACACCGTGTTGCCTTTTTTCTGCCTGCCCTTTACCCTTCCAGAAAAAGGTGTAGTTGTTTTCCCTGAGTGACCCTTCCTCAGCGAGGCGAGTCTCCTGCAGGCCAGCAATATCAATGTTAAGACGATTGAGTTCGGCATCAATCACAGCCGTTTTTCTCACATCGACAATATTGGTCAAGTCAGTGGAAAATCCTGGACACATGGTTCTCACGTTCCAGGTTGCAAGCCGTAGCTTGAGGTTTCTATTTATATTTTTGTTTGTACCTGGTGCATTGGTTTTACAGCCTGCGATTCAGATTTTGTCCTAGCCCCAAGCACCCATTGAAGCAGGCAGGCTGTGGCGGATCAGCACCCAATTGGCTGGGGGCTGCCCAGCTTGAGGCGGGCGGTAGCTGATCAGTGACACCTATAGGTGTCTCCCACCGTCAGAGGCAACGCGTGGCGCCCCATGTCTACGCCAACTGACAAGGACTTATAACCCGTAACAGTTGCCTCTCGCTTTGATTCCGAGACCAGTTAAGACCAGGGATGGAGTTATTGCCTCTCCATAGCACAAAGCCTGGGCTAAAATATAGAGATCATGTGTTGCCCATGCAGCATGATCCCTCTCTCGGCCTGCCTAGTTCACTCCAGAGGAAAGGTAACACCCCTACATCTGGAACAAGACAAGCTGCAGAAGCTGCCGGATCAGCAAAGCAATGCTCTAACTGTCCGCCTGTCGGAGCTTCGATCCTAGACCAGTCGCCAACCAAGGCTTAGGGCCTGGTCTGCCCTGCCATGACAATTTTGTCTTTAGCTTGCATTTCCTCGCACCAGGGTAAGGCTTGTACCCTCCCAATTGCGCTCTTCCGCCCGAAGCCGTTGGCACAATGTGGGGTGTCGGGTTTGGTAAGCGCCGCCCAACGTTCGGCGCTAACAGAAACCAGGTAGATTATACTTTACACTGTTTGAAACTGTGGTGAAACTCTAGATATAGCTCTTTGAGTATAATCGGGTATGTTCAGGTGGATTAGTCTTTCAAGCCGCATATATTGCAGAGCTTATAACATTTTGTTGCTGTGGGATCGTTTTAGTTAATTACCCGCCGTCGCCGCAGCAGATTGTGAGTACTTTGTTCTTTCACTTCAATAGATACCGGGCGTTGTGTTTGTGTTGGCGTTGTGAGCTGTGTGAAAGCAGAATGACATTTTAACTTGTGCTTTAGAGATTATACACTGAGCTTTGGCAAGGTGAGTCCCGGAGTGGAGAAATACAGGTTGAGTAGCTTACACGATGACGGCAGGGTGAGCACGTATTTATCCAAAGGTGTATTCTTAACAAAGTGCAGTCGCAGAGGTTGGATGTCTAAAGGAACGATTAGGCAAGAAGTCAAAACGACGGTCACATGATCTGTTGTTCTGGAAGTTCTTCGTTCTAAGTTTAGCCGCGTGACGCTAGAAATTGCAGATGGTTCGATGCAACATATACCCTCGGCTACTTAAGTTGGCTAATTTAGGATTCGTATTTCATCTAGCGGTTAGACAATACTAAAACATTTATTGTTGTTGTTGTTATTGGTGTAGTTGTTGTTGATGTTGTTGTTATTGTTGTCGATGTTGTTGTTATTGTTGTTGATGTTGTTGTTATTGTTGTTATTATTGTTGTTGTTACTGTTGTTGTTACTGTTGTTGTGATTGTTGCTCTTCTTCTTCTTCTTCTTCTTCTTCTTCTTCTTCTTCTTCTTCTTCTTCTTCTTCTTCTTCTTCTTCTTCTTCTTCTTCTTCTTCTTCTTCTTCTTCTTCTTCTTCTTCTTCTTCTTCTTCTTCTTCTTCTTCTTCTTCTTCTTCTCTTTATGCCTCATCGGAGCTTCGGTCCTCAATGAACTCATTCCAAGCCGTCCCATCTTGTGCTATCTCCTGCTGCTCCCTCTATCCTCCATAACCTCTCCATATTATTTATCTCTACCTCTAATTCACCCCCCCCCCCTCCCCGTGTTCTAAAACATTTTCCTAAATTGATTTCATTTCCTCACTTGTCCTTCTCTGAATTGTGCCTTTAGGCTTGTTTGATGACTAGTTTCCGAATTAAAGCACTCTCGGTCGCTTGGTATGCTGATATGTTGTGGGTTTTTAAGGTGTTGATGACTCCGTAAATCCATCTTTTTCGTGGCATTGATTATAAAGGTTCTTATATTAGTGTAGTTCATTCATTTATTCAGTAGCATGTCCTTTGCAGAACCTCGCTTCCATAACAACATTCCGGAAAACTTCTCGATCATAAGCTCGATGTCCCGCGTCCGGTACACCCATCTGGAGATCATCTACCACATTCTACACCCATCTACTTTTTGGCCTTCCTCTTCCTTTCTTCCTAGGCATATACCCCTCCATTATTGTTCTCTCGAAACTGTCATGACGTTTCAAATGACTAAACTATTTCAATGTTAGTGTAGTTAGATCTCCAATAACTAACTGGCCGGGAGTAAAGGCGACCGGCGAGATAATGACCGCATCAGCCATCGAAAGCTGGTTGGTTTATACAATACTAGCTGAACCAGCCCGGTTTCGCCCAGCCCCAGGCTGTGATCTGTCTGTCTGTCTGTCTGTCTGTCTATGTTCGGCCCTTTCCCGTTCCCGTTAAAAGGTTAGATAGAATAGAAGAATAGATAGTTAGATTGATAGTAGAAAATATGATTGGAAGAGATCTATCTTCATTCCAATAACTAAAAAGGGCAACGTGAAAGTACTGAAAGTAAACCTACAAAGATATCACGAACAGCCATTATATGGTGGGCGGTGGGTTGACTGCAGAGTACTGCAAAGGATATGCAACTAACTTTCTCTGACAAAAAAAAAAACATTTTTTTTTTAAACGAACGAAAATCTTTATTTTCAAAGAGTTTAGAATTGGGCACGCAGGCCCGTCTGACATTCTGCCCTTCTTCTCTATTTCCTCTCATACATTCTTTCATTCAACATCTCTTATGAAGCAATTCTTTGACAACAAAATAACAATAAGCAATAAAACGCATGAAAAATAATCAGTAATACATGGCTCGTTGAGGCAATGTTTAACATGGGGATCATAAATACCCAACGTGCCAAACATATGGGAATTTAAAAAAAATTACATTACAAAAAGATGTGGAAATGGAATAAAGAAGAGTAAAACATATAATGTGATGTTGAAGAAAAATAAAAAGATGAGTTAGAAAATTTTCACGTATTTAAAATAGATGCATTATTTTTATGAAAACTTCGAAAATGCCATAACGAATTTATATTATATATTATAACGCATATGCCGGTAGATAACTGTAGATAAACATTTTAGAAAACACTTTGAGAAAAATGCAATAATTATTTAAATTACATATATAGCAATGCTACTAAAAGTTATGTCACTTGATATAACTTTTCTTTAGTTAAGTCCCCTCGCTATATATTAATTATAATATAAATTAAAAACATTAAATTTTATTACGTAAATAACTGTTTGTACACTAACAAACTATGACAGTTGGCTGCCATGGAATGAGAAGAACACATGTAGAAAATTTCATCTCAATGGGATGGACCGTTCGCGAACGCAGAAAGGACATACATCCATACATACATTGTCTTTTATATATAAGATAGATTGGACTAACACCGTATGACCGATGCGCCTTCAATCGTGTACAGAGGTCCTTTATTTTTTTCCTCTTATGATATTGTTGTATACGAGAGGGCTTCAAATTAAAACCTTAATGGTGTGATAGCATTTATAATAACCATGCCATTGTCTTGTCTCATCTCATCATCCCATCCTGTTCCTCTGGTACCTTGTGTTGTCGAGATGAAGTATAAACAGCGGGATAGTGTCCGTTTATGGGCTTCGTGTATCGAGATTTCTATGGACACTGCTATTCCCCCTGTCTGTTGTTTGCGTGGTCGGCCGCTTCTTTTGCTTTCATTTGGTTTGTACATCGTTGCTTGTTGTGATATACTGTTAATTGGTAACATAGTAACATGACCAAAACATTTGACTTGCTGCCTTGTAATTAAATCTGGCGCTGCTATAACCCCCACTTTAGTCCCGATTTCTTCATTTCAATTTTCTCTCTTTCTTGATACATTGAGTAATCTTCTCAGGAATCTCATTTCTGTTATTGTGATCTTTCTTTTCTCTTTTTCTGTCATTGTCCAGGTTTTGCATTGGTAGTATAGAGTTGTGTTGTAGCGTGCCTTCTTAATAACTATTATTACGTGTTTGATCTTTACTATTGGTGCCATTTGCCCAAATGAGTTGGTTTGCCTTATTGCATTTATTTTCGATCTCGTCTTCTGATTTGCCGTTTGATATCTCTAGCGGGTCCATCCGTCCATCCGTCTGTCCATCCATCCATCAGTCCGTCCGTCCGTCCACCCGCCCGCCCGCATGCCCGCCCACCCGTCCGTCCGTCCGTCCATCCATCCACCCATATAAGCATGCATTCATCCATCATCTGTCTGTCTGTTGTATGTTTGTCTATTAATCTGTTCATGTAAATTCCTCTCTCTCTCTCTCTCTCTCTCTCTCTCTGTCTCTCTCTGTCTCTCTCTCTCTCTCTCTCTCTCTCTCTCTCTCTCTCTCTCTCTCTCTCTCTCTCTCTCTGTTTGTCTGTCTGTCTATCTGTCCGTCTCTTTTCCTGTTTTACTTCTCCTAAAGGTCACAACATCACACATGATACAATCGGTTACTATGTTATCCCTAAATAGTAAGTTATTATTCTTCCTAAGTACTTGAAGCTCCTTACTTGCTTTAGGGGGTATTCTTTTGGATTAATCTTTGTTGCTTTTTTTTTCTTCTTTGGTTGTAGTCATTACCTCTGTTTTACTGGTGCTTATTTTCATATTATGCTACTTACATCCTTCGTTTAGACTATAACCGTGGTCTTGTAATTCTGCTTGATTGTCCGCAAATAGGAGTTCGTTAATAGTGTAATTTGACGGTGGTTCTTCTTCTTCCGGCCTCTGTAGCTAAGGGCTTGCGAACGCGGTTTGTGAGCCCGTATACCCGGGTTCGAAACACAGCCGTGCTGGTTTTTTTTTTCGAAAAAGGTATAGATGCCGGTCGTTCATAAAGCAATGGCAAACTACTGAACATAAAATTTGCCAAGGAATCACGAACAGCAAAAATGCTGGGGTTGACTGCTACGTCCTGTGAAGGATATGCAAATAATATTTTTTTCTTCTTCTTCTGTGTTCTGTTCGTCATGTGGTGTTCTTGGGGTCTCTGTTTGGCTTGTTTCTTTACATATGCTGTCTATATATGTTATAGACAAGAGAGGGGACAAGACACAACCTTGTCGTACTCCGGATCTTATGGTGAAGGGTTCTGAGTGTCCCCCATTTGTTCTCACTATGCATTCACTGTTGTTGTATAAGCTTCTACATAGGTTTGTTAGATGTCTACTCCCTCTATATCGTTTAAGGATTTCCCACTGCTTGTTTCTATCTATTCTATCAAATACCTTTTCTAAGTAGAGTGTTTCATAACATTTGATTGATTTTTCTATTAGTTGTCTAAGAGCAAAGATGGCATCTGTGTATCCTTTGTCTTTCCTAACAAGTTGTATTTCGCTTAGTTGGGGTTATTTTGTAGTTCGTAATCTTTGCTTAAGAATTTTGAAAAAAAATTTGCACTTATGACTCAAAAGGGAAATGCTTCTGTATTGTGTGCACTCTCTTTTACTGCCCTTGTGTGTCCAAATTGGAATAATTATGGCATTTCCCCAGTCTCGTGGTGTCTGTTGTTCTACCTAAACATGGTTAAATAGTCTATGTAGCCATGCTTTGCTGTTATAATTAGTTCATTTGGTATTTCGACTCGTCCCGGTGATTTATTCCATTGTCTTTTAACCTGTCAATATTGTTGTTAAGGATACCAAGAGCACGTGACATCGTGGTGTAGACGAACACGATGAAGTCATTTGTCCGGGATTGGTAAAGCATACGATCCACTACACAGAGAACAGAAGGGGCGGAGGAAAAACGACGAGACAATGGAGTTTAATCATCGATTTCTTCATTGGGGGGGGGGGGGGGAAGTTATGAAAATATAGTGTTAATATTCGACATTTTCGGACTGCGAAACTACCTGCCGTCAATACACTTCTTTGACGCAGAAAACTAGGACACTACTTAACGTCTGTTTGAAAGATGCAGAAGTAAGCAGGCGGTCTGAGTTCTGGGGAGTCCCGTTTGGTGCTGTTGTGACGAATATGACGTCATTATACGTGTTCTTGGAAGTGACTTTTTGATACGTTTTTATTGAATATGCTGTGGTGTCGGTTCCTAAATCAATCAATCAATCAATCAATCAATCAATCAATCAATCAATTATTGAATATAATGTTGCTATATGTATCCTTTGAAGTGGTTTTGGGGAGTGGGGGGGGGGGGTGTACATTTGAGCCGAATATGTGCAGCAGTATACGTTCTCAGGAGTGGCTTTTTGTAAATTTGAGTCGTTTAAACCCTTGCTGTATGTATTCTGTGGAGAGTTGTTGGTAAATTTCAGATTATTAAACCCTTGCTTTATGTGCGTTTTAGAGATTTTCGGATAAATTTGAGTTGAATATAACATTGCCTATGGATAACTTGTAGTCACTTTTGGTAAACTTGTGTTGATTATAACGTTGCTGTACATTATCGAAGATCACTTTCGGAAGTGACTCACAGTGAGTTGAATATAACGTTGCTATACATGTTTTCTGAAGTGACTCTTTCTACAATTGAGTTGAATATAATGTGACTTCAGCTAGCTTGCAGCAGACTAAAAATAACAGCTTACTTCATTAATGGCCCCAATGCCCCCCTTACGCTATCAGATTGTATGCAACCCACCGTACTTCCAGGGGAGATAATTTTATGTGCAAAGAAAAGGGAAAGAACAATATTCGTTTGTTACAGTCAGAGCCCGAGGTTCTAATTGTTAGAACACACACACACACACACCCACACCCCCCCCCCACACACACACACTGGCGCGCGCGAACGCACACACTCACGCACACACACATTGACATCAAGTTACGGCAGGAAAATCCGTTTTCCATTTTGAGATAAGTGAAATAATCTGAATACATAGCAAGCTGATGTTTTGTATATTTGTGTAGGATTCTAGCCACTTGGCGCGCAGACGTGCCTCAGTTGACTGACATTCTGGTCTGGGAAGAGCTGATGATCAGGTGTAGGACTCACGGATAATGGGTTGTCTTCACGTCTGCTTCGTTTGTCCGTGATAAGTTAGTTGTTTCCCGTCATTTAGAAAAACCATGATGTTCTGTAACTCACAGGAGTAATGGGTATAAGGAGAGCCGATGGAAAAGAGCGCTCGTTCTTAAACATCCGGTGTGCTGATGCTGAGCCAGGGGATCCAAACCCCTACACCGGACAGTTGGATGAAAATGTTGTCTTCTCGTTCTTGATTTGGGTAATTACAAGTACCTCTGAAGTCGGAGTCGGTTTGCCTGATGGCGAAGGATAATAGTAATAGGGAAAGCTAATCCACATGCAAAAATCAACCCAGTGCACTAGAAGCGGTGTCACGTATATGGACTATGCTTGAGTTGAAAGCGAGTTAACACACCAAAAATTAAAATAAATAAATAAATAAATATCAGCAGCCATAAACCATTTAGAGTTTGGGTTATTGCCCTTTCCCAACTATGTGGTCTGGGTTGACCACCAGTGTGGAGGAAATACTTGTAAGAGATTTACGATATGAGGTCGGGGGGTCGGGGTGGCTGAGAGGTATAAAAAGCTTACGCTTTCTCTTCTGGCGGCGGTGTAGTGGGTTCGTTCCCAGACCGGTCAGTTGGACTTCAATGTTGACTTCCAGTTCAGATAGCATTGGCAACCTACTGAACACAAATATGCCTAACAGCGCTGGTAATGTCAATAGCACGGTAGGACGCGAATTCGACGCCTGGACTCGACGCTTGCCCAAAATGAGGGAAACACTGGTCATCTATTCCTCCTTGTCCACAATGAGGGAAACACTGGTAATCTATTCCTTCTTGTCCAAACTGAGGGAAACACTGGTAATCTATTCCTCCTTGTCCAAACTGAGGGAAACACTGGTCATCTATTCCTCCTTGTCCTAAATTAGGGAAACACTGGTCATCTATTCCTTCTTGTCCAAACTGAGGGAAACACTGGTCATCTATTCCTCCTTGTCCACAATGAGGGAAACACTGGTAATCTATTCCTCCTTGTCCAAACTGAGAGAAACACTGGTCATCTATTCCTCCTTGTCCAAACTGAGGGAAACACTGGTCATCTATTCCTCCTTGTCCACAATGAGGGAAACACTGGTAATCTATTCCTCCTTGTCCAAACTGAGGGAAACACTGGTCATCTATTCCTCCTTATCCAAACTGAGGGAAACACTGGTCATCTATTCCTCCTTGTCCAAACTGAGGGAAACACTGGTCATCTATTCCTCCTTGTCCACAATGAGGGAAACACTGGTAATCTATTCCTCCTTGTCCAAACTGAGGGAAACACTGGTCATCTATTCCTCCTTGTCCAAACTGAGGGAAATACTGGTCATCTACTCCTCCTTGTCCAAAATGAGGGAAACACTGGTCATCTATTCCTCCTTGTCCACAATGAGGGAAACACTGGTCATCTATTCCTCCTTGTCCAAACTGAGGGAAACACTGGTCATCTATTCCTCCTTGTCCAAAATGAGGGAAACACTGGTAATCTATTCCTCCTTGTCCACAATGAGGGAAACACTGGTCATCTATTCCTCCTTGTCCACAATGAGGGAAACACTGGTCATCTATTCCTCCTTGTCCAAAATGAGGGAAACACTGGTCATCTATTCCTCCTTGCTGACAGGCCTACAAAATATAATGGCGCTGTCATACAACAGATCAATAGCAGGACAATGCTTCGGGGTTCTAAGAAGAAGAAGAATCACAAACAGCCAATAGGGGCTGGATGTGAGTGCATGGTATTATTCAAAACAGACGGGAAGAAGTTGATCATGACAGTTGGCATAAGACAGTTAGTTAGTTCCATATCCTTTACAGAACGTCGCAGTCAACTCCAGCGTTCTTTGACTGTTTGTGATTTCTTGGCAAGTTTACGTTAATTAGTTTGCCATCACTTTCTGAACAACCTGAACTGATACCCCTGAATGAAACCAACGTAAGGCAGCCTGCTTCCAAATCGCCGCAGCTGTGATTCGAACGCAATTTACTGGCTTTCGTCAGCCTTTCGCTATTGTGCCGACTAGTGTGTGTGTGTGTGTGTGTGTGTGTGTGTGTGTGTGTGTGTGTGTGTGGGGAGGGGGGGAATGAGAAGGGGAAAAAACGCCAATATACTTACAATGGATGAGGTAGAAGAAAAGATCAAGAAGGCGGACAATATTGATATTGTTCAAGATCTGAACACTGAAGAACACTGGTCATGTCCCGGAAACTGAAACATCTTGGTTATGTTAAACGACGCAACGGGCTTGAAAGAACAATGAGAGAAGGCCTGGTTTTTGGAAGAAAAGGCGGGTTTCGACCAGCACGAAGGAGGGCACAGGACGTTAAAAGCACATTGGGCGTGATAATACACGAGGCGTGGGGCTTGCAATGGATCAAGCGTCTCTGTGGTGGGCCCATCCATCCACCCATTCATCCGTCAATCCATCCATCCATCCATCCGTCCGCCCGTCCATTCTTTCATCCATCCATCCGTCCGTTCATCCATCCATCCATCCACACACCCACCCACCCACCCATCCATCCACCATCCATTCATCCATCCATCCATGCATTCATCCGCCCGTGCACCCGTCCATCATCTGTATGTCTGTCTATCTGTTGTATGTCTGTCTGTCTATTAATCTGTTCATCTAAAGTTCCCCTCTCTCCCTTTCTCTTTCTCTCTCTCTTTCTTTCTCTCTCTTTCTCTATCTGTCACTCTCTTTCTCTCACTCTTTCTCTCTCTTTCTTTCTCTCTCTTTCTCTCTCTGTCTTTCTCTCTTTCTCTCTCTCTTTCTCTTTCTTTCTCTCTCTGTCTCTCTCTCATTCTCTCTCTTTCTCTCCCTCTTTCTCTTTATTTCTTTCTCTCTCTCTCTCTCTCTCTCTCTCTCTCTCTCTCTCTCTCTCTCTCTCTCTCTCTCTTTCTCTCTTAAATAGTAAGTTATCCCTACATGTATCTATACATAGTAAATTATCCCTACATAGTAAGTTTTCTCTACATAGTAAGTTATACTTACATAGTAAGTTATCCGCAAATAGTAAGTTATCCCTAGACTAGATAGTAAGTTGTTTCTAACTATACATGTTTACTATTTCTAACTATACATGTTTACTATTTCTAATTGTACATGTTTACTATTTCTAACTGAGCTGCGAATGTTCTTTCTTCACCATTCGGTTGCAGTGTATTTCTTCCGACATACACATGTACCTTGATTTCACACTGCCTACAATTTCCCCTTCCCCCACCTTCCACTCCATTCTAAACGCTGACCTGACTAATGTTTTATATAATTGAAACTTGATAACAATTACTTTACTCGGGTGCTCCGTAAAAAGTATCGAAGAAACTGAAAACAGCAACTCAAAAACATCTACGTTTATTAAATTATATATCTCAATTTTACCTATGTGCGCAAATGGAAACGGTTACACAAACAAATTATTCAACGCAAATCGCTAAAGTAAACAAAAAACAGACGCCACAGAATTGTGGCAGCTCCTAAATAACACCGGCATTTGTGGGTTTAGTAGGCGATTTGAAGAAAAGTCTCGGCGATTTAGTTTCTTTCCTTACAAAACCCCTAGTCTGTCGACGCGTTTTTCATAAATTGCCTTTCTTTAATATCATCTTGGGGACTCGACTCTGAATGTTGCCTTCCTAATGATGGCCCAAGCTGGCAGACCACCCAATCATCGGACACAATTGTAGGGCAGAGTTGCCAGATAGCATTATCTTGTGCCAACACTGTACAATTTTGACTGTCCAAATTGAGATTTGGCGGGATTCCATTAAGCGCATTGCATTACAAAAGTTACTGATGTTTGTGGAGATATAGAGAAAAGGTAAATAATTATTTAACACTTAATGAGATTACTCGCATTAAGTTTCTCTGGCGCAGAAGCCGTCATTATTAACTGTGGAATTTTTTAAATGACCGATAAGGAGACTTTAGCTAAAAATTGGGAAATCTGATCTGGCAACAAGAAGCGGGAAGGTTATTTTATTGTTGATAAAACGGTCTTATCTGGAAGTACAGTGGGGGGAAAGAGGGCAGGGGCAGGAAGTGGAGAATGGGGAATTGGGAAATATGGGGATTATGAAGAAAGAGGAGATTGGGGAAGTGGGGATTAGAAGAATGAGGAGTGAGAAAGTAGAGATTGAGCAGCGGGAGTTTGTGGCGTGGAGACACAGGGATTGTGTGAAGTGGGTAGGTGGTAAGACGGCGAAGAACGGGGCAGTAGGGAATGGGATTGTAGTTTGACATATGTGTTTTCTGGCTGATTATGCCATAATTTATCAGTTAATAATAATAATCAATCAATCAGGTGCCGCCTCCACAATGACGATTGGCTGCAATGGATCTCCAATCTGTCTGTCTCTCGCCTTGACTGTACATTCTGTCAGGCTGATTATGTATTCGTCCAATTCTTGATGTTATCTTCCCACTTGTATCGTTGTCTACCTCTTGCTCGCTTGCCCTCAATCTTGCCCTCCAGGGTAGGTGTTATAAGACTGTTATGTCTTTTAACGTGGCCGAAATATTTCACTTGCCTCTAGTTTTATTTCATTCACCAACTCGCTTTTCATTCCCAGTTTTCCTAGAACCTCTGCATTTAATTGTTTGTGTTTCCATGAAATACGACATATTCGTCTGTATATCCACATCTCCAGGGCTTCTATGCGACTTTCTAGTTGCTTGTTCAAAGTCCAGGCTTCCGCGCCATTCACGTGTTTCGTGTTGAATGTACGTAACATTTGACAATTCTCATTTTTAATGTGTTGTTAATCTCTCTAGATGTTAATACTGATTTCATGCTGTTGAAAGCATTTGTGGCCATTCCTATTCTCTATTTGATTTCTGTTTCACTTCTGCCATAATCTGTTATTATATGTCCAAGGCAGGAAAAACTTGTTACTTGTTCTAGTATCTCCCCGTTTACTGTGATGTTCATTGATGACTTTTCCTTTCCATTGATAATAATAATAATAATAATAACAATAATAATAATAATAATAATAATAATAATAATAATAATAATAATAATAATAATACGACGGAACCGCAGGGGTTAGCACCGATGTTTGCCGACCTGATGGTCGTGTGTTCAAATCCCCATCGTTTCGGGGATTACAAACTGACCTGAGAGTTCAGAGAGTCAGTCTTAAATGGGTACCCGGAAATATCCCAGGAAGTAAAGGCGGCAGGTGTGATATCAACATTATCCTTTCAAGTGCCGACTGGTTGATACAATCATGGACCTAGCATTATTTACCCAATACTTCTCAAGGTGCGGAACAGGGGTCATTTACTTTATAAGACGAAGATCAAGAGTATTCTGTCCACTAAATCCAACCGCATTTACAAGTGTCAGCGTCGGTGCCTGTTCTGCCTACATCGGTAGAACAGAGAGATAGGTGAACAATAGGGCGGTAGAACACATGCCCAGTGGGATAGACAGAATAATAAACAAAGAAGACTCCGGTAACCTGGTGTTACCTACACAATTAGGAATGGCCTACGTCGTCAATAGTTCGCTATATTTATGAAACGGCCATGTGATTGATAGGGATCACGCATTTAATGTCTTGTTTATCACGCAAAATGGATGAATATTAAAGTTGGCGGAGGTCATTGCTGTTCATATACAAAAGTCAACTTTGTGCAAAAAAAAAAAATTACCGTGGTAGACAATTCAAATTGATGTGTCAATATGCGCTTATATTTCAACTTGAAGGATGTATTTAATTACTTTGGTTTATGTTTTGTGATCTCTACAGTATGCACCTGACGAGATGCAGCGAAATATGCCAGGCAATAAATTATGCAATCCGTTGTTTGTCACTTCATTGTTAAAAATCATTTTGGGGAAAATATTTTGTTGAATAAAATAGAATCCACGGCCAATATTCACAAGAGCATACATTGTCTTGTGCACGCATGCGTACGGGTACCTGTATGTACAGACTTAGCACTTCGCACGACACCCGAAAGAAACAAACCTCGGGTATTATTTCCGACTTAGGTCAAATCCAGGACTGAGCCGTGCTACGGAACTGACAGCTCTCGTGCTTGCGTTCTGACACCGCTCACGCCCATCGTGTTCCTGTCATGGAGTTTTTATTTATCTACGTGTTCAACTTGTTAAGACAACGCACATATGTACACACAGCCTGGCTGGAAAAGTAGAATATTCCAGGAAATTAACTTGCCGTTTTCCTCGACAATCAAAGCAGAACATTGATTCCGTATGGCAGAGTACACGTAACTCGATTTCGCTGTCAGATCGTAATGGAAATAATTCACACATTTTCCCTCGTCTTCCTTAAGAATAAAAAAGGGGGGAAAAACCCTCACCATCTCTGCCTTAGCGTGCCGAAAGAAAGATCCATTTTCATACAGGAAAGAAAGAAAACAGGAGACAAATAAGCGAAAGATACACGTGGTTCGTGTAGTTGTCGAGTTGTGAAGTTAAAACCTGGATGATCTCTAACGACGAGTCGGTTTGTTGACATAAGATGATCGTTTCGCTGACAATTACAGCTTAGCGGCGTCTATCACATCAACTTATCGACTCGTTGAGCGTTGAAAAATAAACCGCGTTATGGGAAGATTTGAGGGGTCGAGAAGCCAAGACGGGAAAATGCGCGAGCTAACCAGGTTTTTCTAATGCTTTCTGTTTATTGTGATTATTGCATTTCAAAGGTTAAGTACGCCTGGCCTGTTTGTCAAAAGAAAGTATTTAAAGTTAGACAGACGGACTTCAGTGAGGAAAAAGGAAAGATAGAACACGTTTGAAATAGTGATGCACATATTTTAAATTATTCATTGTGGAAAGAAAGGAATGGGAGCTGTGTGGGAATCGTGGTTAGCATGGTCACCTGCAGAACCGGGGCCATGTGGTCGAATCTCCACCGAGGCCGTATTCTGGCGGCAAATAAAACAACATTAAGTGAAAGAAATGAACGTAGAGTCATGATCGTCGACTTTTGCTGCAGACCAAACATTAGAAGCAGAAGTAGAAGAATAAGTAGTAGTAGTAGTAGTAGTAGTAGTAGTAGTAGTAGTAGTAGTAGTAGGAGTAGTAGGAGTAGTAGTAGTAGTAGTAGGAGTAGTAGTAGTAGTAGGAGTAGTAGTAGTAGTAGTAGTAGTAGGAGGAGGAGGAGGAGGAGGAGGAGGAGGAGGAGGAGGAGTAGTAGTAGTAGTAGTAGTAGTAGTAGTAGTAGTAGTAGTAGTAGTAGTAGTAGTAGTAGTAGTAGTAGTAGTAGTAGTAGTAGTAGTAGTAGTAGTAGTAGTAGTAGTAGAAGAAGAAGAAGAAGAAGAAGAAGAAGATGTGGAGGAGGAGGAGGAGGAAGAAGAAGAAGAAGAAGAAGAAGAAGAAGAAGAAGAAGAAGAAGAAGAAGAAGAAGAAGAAGAAGAAGAAGAAGAAGATTTTTATTTAATAAAGTTTGATTATAAAGACGCATGGAATGCTATGAAACCATATGGGCAGACCGCCAACGTAATAATATCGTTTAAAACTAGAAATGTGCAGTTTAGTAAACTTGGCTCGTTTAATGTTTACTTTGTCAGTTTTTCACTTATTTATTTCTTGTTAATGATAATTGCCCGTCATTTACAGGCCATCCCAATCAACCCCAGTATTTATTGGCTGTTTGTGATATTCTAGGCAATGTTACGTTCAGTAGTTTGCCACTACTTTCTAAGCCGCCTACGCTCATACCTTTGTGAAATCTTACCGAAGCGGTCTTTTCCTAAACCGCATGCGACTGGCTTCCATCCCAATAGTCAGAATGGTAAAACTGCATTCATTATCCTAAACCACAGACACTGACTTAGTTCATGTTACCTTGCCTATAAATTGATTGCTTACTTTGTATTAATCTTTATTGCCTAGTCTCTTATTCTCTAATATCTATTCATCTTTGTCATTATCATCAGTCATCATCAGGTATAATTATCATTAGGTATCGTCTCCACAATGAAGGCAGGCTGCAACGATCTCCAACACTGTCTGTCTCTCGTCCTGACTACATTCTGTCAGATTGCTTGCTTGCTTGTGTTCGTTGGCTTGAGTTCCAACGCGAAGTCCTGTATGTCGGATGAAGGCATCCTGTTGTCCAACATCAGTGTGATGTCATACAGGACCTGAGGGTTTGCGTGAGTATCCGTTGTCCCATTCCTGGCTTAATGGTGTGCAGACTGGTGGTTCCTCGCCGTACAGGCAGACACTCTCCGACTTCGGAGGAATCAACGATCCTACTGACTTTAGCCAGGACCCCGAAGGGACCTGTTGCCCAGGACGCTCGACGAGGACGCGTCAATAGGTCTTGGCCAGTATATAACCCGGCCCTGGTGCCTTGGAAACACCTCTGCGTCCCGTAATTATGAATATTCATGACGAGAACATCAGCAAGAATACTTACCCCGGCTGAAGTATGTTGACGCCACAGCGGAGAAGCCCATATAGGGGTGCCCAACGTGGACTGGATAGGGAAGCATGGGAACCTGCAGTGATCCGCCTCTGAACATCGCGTGGGATGACGGGAAATGGTCCTTCTTCTGTTGTGTTAGTACCAGTTCTGGAGACGAATTCGGGCCTGGGGAATGAGCGTCTGGGGCGCAGACACTTCTCTCATGCGTACATGTTTTCGTTGTCGAAGAGTCAGGGGCAGAATCCCCCAGTATATCTCTGATCAGAAATGAAGACTTTCTTGTAGACATCGTTATCCAGTATGGCAGCCGGGAATCTCAGAGTAAATATCCTTTTGCTCAAGTTATCATTAACATTAAGAAAACTCGTTGTTTCTAATGCAACAAAGATGCAGATGAACTGACCCACTCACAATCTGTAAGATAAGGTAGACAGTTATGGTGTTGGTGAAACTTATATTTTGACTTTCTTTTTGAAAAACCGCATTGATTTTCCTTTTAATTTATATTAATGTTCACATTTCTCTTAGTTACAGAGTGTTGTATCTCTCACTGCATCCCCGGGTAGACGAATCTTTGTCCAAGTGCTAAATACATATCATGTCCATGATATAATGTTTCTATTTCCTTAGGAGATGGTCATTGATAAACTATCCTATGTTGATAGGATTCGTCATTTTGTATATCCGGGTACTGGAAGAAGACGCCTCAATCACGATAGACGTTTCAATATTGGTAGCTGGATTACATCTGCCTGTGAACAGAATACAAATACTCACCGTTAAGTAACATTGCAGTACATAACACAGACTAACAATAACTGGACATTCTTGTATGCAAGGCAATACATTCCATTGGTAAATTTCAACACAAAAGCCACAGACAATAGATTGCACGACTTATAGCCTGGCTTATTTCGCTTCATCTTCTCAGGTGCATACTGCAGCTACATCATGTGAAGTGGATAGATGAATCATATTGTGGCTGAAATACACATATGAAGTGGAATATATGACTACTATTTTGGCTATAATACATGTATAAATACATTCCCGTGGTAACGCTAGACTCTATCCTGCCGTACTGATGGTCTTGGGTTCAATCCTTATTAAGGAGTTTTTTAATGTTTAAACAATCGACACGGGCTCCCAGGCCGACCCAGCCTACAACTGATACAAGGAAATTTCTTGGGAAGTTAAAAGAAAACAATAAAAAAAAAAAAAAAAGAGTGCCGTCGGTTTTATCGATAAAATTATGCGTCATATACTCAATGCCCATTAGGCGTGTAAAAAAGATCTTTACTCTAAAAAGAAATAACAGACTCCATAAAATGTAATTTCTCCAAAAATGGAAAGTCGACTCGGAGAAAATGATTGCAGAAAAGTCACACACCGAGCGTGTGATACATCAGATGGTACGTGATGGTGGAAATGACCATGTGTTCACATGCTTCCTTTGTGAACGAACATTTACAGGGCGAATTGGTGTGATCAGTCACATTGCTATCGCAATGGGTTGTAGTTATTATGCCTTTTTTTAAGCACAATGTAACAAACTATTTTCTGTCAAGACAGCGAGGTGCCAGTATTAAAGGCAACTCACATTCATTACACTGTCTTTGCTGTCTCTCGGGTACCTAAGTATTCAATACAGTTCGGTGCACTCAATGTTATCAGATGGCGTGTTCTCAAGAAATGTATGGTTGACTAATGTAACACTGATTTTGCAACCTCTCGGGTATAGAAACATAGAATATAGCTCCATACACACATTTAACCTGCTCCGTGGCGCAGGAGTTACGGACGC
The DNA here is from genome assembly GCA_963921405.1 of Cepaea hortensis. Classification (NCBI taxonomy): domain Eukaryota; kingdom Metazoa; phylum Mollusca; class Gastropoda; order Stylommatophora; family Helicidae; genus Cepaea; species Cepaea hortensis. Next base: position 57,600,132 of record OY992891.1, read on the forward strand.
AGTTCATAATCCCGCATACCGCGTTCGAAACACATCTGCGGGCGATTTGGCAGCAGACGGCCTTGCGTCAGTTTTTATAAAATGGTATGAATACCGATCGTTCAGAAAGCAATGGCAAACTATTGAACGCAAACTTGCCAAGAAATCAGAAACAGCAAAAAATGATGGGGTTGACTGCGATGTCCTGTAAAGGATATGCAACTAACGAAAACTCAATTAGAGATGTCATACGTCGTGGTTTTCCGGGACAGTCCCCGGGTTTTTTTTTTAACGAAATAAATCAATGTGTGGAAAAAATGTTTTCTTGAAGCTTGTTTGTCCCGCCCCCACCCCTTCTAAAATAAGACTTTCCCGATTTATATTTGTTAGGGATCGTTTCCCTACACACGTTAGTTTGAACTTCGATGCTGACTTCTCGTTAAGAAAGCAATGGCAAACTACTGAGCGTAAATGTGCCTCCAAAATCAACCTGGTGTTGAGGTTGACTACAGCGTCGTGCTAAGGACATGCAATCTTATTGATTGATTGATTGATTGATTGATTTAGGAACCGACATCACAGCACTCGGGACATTCCCATAAGCGCTCCGTCCCCATCCTCAGCAACCAGTGAAGAGTTCCAACACTAATAGTTCCAGTAGCAATCTGATTATATGTCCGTCTCGTCTTTCCTCTGAGCGTCGAGCATCGGCCAGATCCCCTCGTCACTCCTCCTCATTCTAACCAGACTATGGTGATCCATTTGCTCCTCCAAGGTGTGCACGTGCTCCCACAAGGCCGCAACCACGTCTGCCCTGTCATGCATCAATACTCCACCAAGTTCTGCCGAGCCAGCCAATATGTAATCTTATTAAGAACGTTTAATATGTACACTTGAAATGTCCGCCCACGTAAACACTATAGTTTCACTTTCATTATCGCCTTGGTGAGTACAGTTCATCGGCTTCTGTCTGATAGTGAATTGACATAATTAACTGATTCAGTGCTAAACAAAAAATAGGTTTGAACCAAATGACGTACACAATCAAATGAACAAGTATTATAATGTTATGTGCAATAAGACAAACGAACTCACTGGACAAATGGCACCAATACTAAAGAGAAAAAAAAAACACGTGTCAATAGCTACTAAGAATGCACTCTATAGCACAATATTTTTTTTTACCAACTCTATTCTATCAGTGCCAAACTTGGACAATGACAGAAAAAGAGAAAAGTAAAAAATCAAAACAGAAATGAGATTGATTTATTTAGTTGTTTCGGGATTTGAGGTTTTAAAATTGAGCACAGCCCATTGCTGGCAACGCTGATAGTATCCCGGTATGAAATGAGATTCCTGAAATGAATACTCAATGTATCAAGAAGAGAAACAATAAGAAATGAAGAAATAGGGGACTAAAGTGTGGGTTATAGCAGCACTAGATTTTATCAGAAGGCAGAAAGTTCAAAGTTTGGCCATGTAATTAGATTACCAACAGCATACCACAACAAGCAATAGTGTACAGACCAGATGGAAATAGAAGAAGAGGCCGACCACGTAAACGATGGACAGAGGGAATAGCAGAGTCCATGGGAATCTCGACACATGAAGCCCATAAACGGGCACTCTCCCGCTGTTTATACTTCACCTCGACACCGCGAGGTACAAGAGGAACAAGAGGAGATGACATGAGATGAGTTCCGTTCCCTGAGAATTTAAATTGCGTATACGAGACAAAACAGATAACACGATGACCATATATTTTGCGATATATCGCTGTTTGTCCAAACGAAAGGTCACATTTGGCAACATATTATATATGTTATCATGACGTTAAACGTCACATGTAGTGACATCATTATTTCTGGTAACATCTTTGATTCTTCGTATTGTTGTTACTTCTTACGATGCGTGTCCTTTCCAGGGCGTTGCAATTAACTCCAGGTTGATTTCCCTATTAATTTTACGTTCAGTAGTTTGCCAGTGTTTTCTGAACGAGAAGTCGACGTTTAGGTGCAACTGAACGGTGCATAGACTGAACCCACTACCCCGGCATTAGTGCATAGGAAACTTAAACGCGAGTGTGTTATATCTATCTGCCACGCTGACCTCTGATTATTCTTATGCTTCAGGGAAATGTCCCGGTGTTTCAATCAGCCAATCAACTTATCTGTAACGAAATCAGCCACACTCGAGTCCGCTGAATTACTTTCATGCCATTCTTCCCTTTGTGACATCAATAAGTACTAAATAATATTTGTATTTAGTTTATAATTGTATAATTCTTGTATTGATACACACATATTATAGTGGTACTAGCTGACCCGGCCCGGCTTCGCCCAGACCTTGTGGGGAGCATCTCATTTAATTCATATAAGTAGTCATATAAGTTCCCGTTCCCGTTACCGACTGTCTGTCTGTCTGTCTGTCTGTCTGTCTGTCTGTCTGTTTGTCTGTCTGTCTGTCTGTCTGTCTGTCTGTCTGTCTGTCTGTCTGTCTGTCTGTCTGTCTGTCTGTCTGTCTGTCTGTCTGTCTGTCTGACCCGGCCCGGCTTCGCCCAGACCTTGTGGGGAGCATCTCATTTAATTCATATAAGTAGTCATATAAGTTCCCGTTCCCGTTACCGACTGTCTGTCTGCCTGTCTGTCTGTCTGTCTGTCTGTCTGTCTGACCCGGCCCGGCATCGCCCAGCTCCTGGTGTGGAGCATCTCATTTAATTCATATAAGTAGTCATATAAGCTCCCGTTCCCGTTCCCGACTATCTATCTGTCTGTCTATCTGTCTGTCTGTCTGTCTGATCCGGCCCGGCTTCGCCCAGCCCCTGATGGGGAGCATCTAATTTAATTCATATAAGTAGTCATATAAGTTCCCGTTCCCGACTGTCTGTCTGTCTGTCTGTCTGTCTGTCTGTCTGTCTGTCCCTCCCTCTCTGTCTGTCTGTCTGTGTGTCTGTCTGTCTGTCTGTCTGTCTGTCTGTCTAATCATTTATTGGTTGCAGTTAGAACAACCTTAGATAAACGAAGACCAACTTACAAAAAGCATTAGAAAGAGCACTTGAAAGATCTTTACACCTTCCCCTACAATTAACTTGGGTAAATGGAGCAGCGGCAGCAGCAGCAGCAGAAGAAGAAAAAGGATGAGTAGGAGCTGGGAGGAGGAAGAGGGAGGTGGAGGAGGGAGGAGGAGGGAGGAGTAGGAGGGAGGAAGAGATAGGCGGAGAGAGGAGGAGGAGGGAAGAGGAGGGAGGAGGAAGGAGGAGGAGTAGTAGGGAGGAATAGGAGGGAGGAGGAGAGATTAGGAGGAGAGAGGAGGAGGAGGGAGAATGAGGGAGGAGGAAGAAGGAGGAAGGAGGAGGAAGGAGGAGGAAGGAGGAGGAGGGAGGAGGATGAGGGAGGAGGAGGAGGGAGGAGGAGGAGGGAGTAGGAGGAGGGAGGAGAAGGAGGGAGGAGAAGAACGCAGGAGGAGGAGGGGAGGAGGAGGGAGAAGAGGGAGGAGGAGGGAGATGGAGGGAGGAGGAGGGAGGAGGAGGGAGGAGGCGGAGGGAGAAGGAGGAAGGAGGAGGAGGGAGGAGGAAGAGGGAGAAGGAGGAGGGAGTCGGAGGAGGGAGGAGAAGGAGGGGGAGGAGGAGGAGGGAGGAGAAGGAAGAGGGAGGAGGAGGGATGTGGAGGGAGGAGGAGGGAGGAGGAGGGAGGAGATAGAGGGAGGAGGAGGAGAGAGGAGGAGAGAGGATGAGGAGGGAGGAGGAGAAGGGAGGAGGAGGAGAGGGAGGAGAAGGGGGAGGAGGAGGGAGGAGGAGGAGGGATGAAGAGGGAGGAGAAGGAGGAGGAGGGAGGAGGAGGAAGGAGGAGGGGGAGGACGTAGGAGGAGGAGGGAGGAGGAGGAGGGAGTAGGAGGAGAGAGGAGGAGAAGGGAGGAGGAAGGAAGCGGAGTGATTAGGAGGAGGGAGGAGGGCTAGGAGGCAGGATGAGGAAGAGGAAGGAGGAGGAGGAAGGAGGAGGAAGAGGGAAGAGGAGGAGGGAGAGGGAGGAGGGGGAAGAGGAAGAGGGTAGGAGGTGGAGGAGGGGAGAGGAGGAGGAGGAGGAGGATTATAACGCATATGCCTGTAGATTTAATAATGGCTGAAGGTGTTCCATGTCTAGTTGGCGACAGTGTAAAGAAATATAAAATCTTCAAACTTGACAGAGATAAGGTAACTATTATTTATTTATTCTTTAAGCATAAAAAGATGAGTTACAATGTTATGCATTATGCATTATTTTTATGAAAAGTTTGAAAATGCCTTAAAGATTGTATCACTATTTATTATAACTCATATGCCGGTATATAACTATAGACAAAGAGTTTATAAATCTTTGAAAACGATGCAACAGTATGACTATAAGTTATACAGAAAAGTTATGCCCCTTGAAATAACTTTTACAGAGTTAAGTCCCCTCGCTATATAGAAATTACTATGTAAAATGAAAAATTAAATAATATTGAGTAAGCAGCCGATTTCACACTAAAAAAATATCACAGTTGGCTGCACTGGAATGAAAGGAAGACGTGTAGAAAATTTCATCTCAATCGGATGGGCCGTTCGCGAACGCATAAAGGACATACGGACATACAGACGGAGATTCTATCATATATATATATAAGATATATATATATATATATATATATATATATATATATATATATATATATATATATATATATATATATATATATATATATATATATATATATATATATACTAGCTGACCCTACCCGGCTTCGCCCAGACCCTGGTGGGGAGCATCTCATTTAATTCATATAAGTAGTCATATAAGTTCTCGTTCCCGTTACCGACTGACTGCCTGCCTGTCTGTCTGTCTGTCTGTCTGTCTGTCTGTCTGTCTGTCTGTCTGTCTGTCTGTCTGTCTGTCTGTCTGTCTGTCTGTCTGTCTGTCTGTCTGTCCCTCCCTCACTGTCTGTCTGTCTGTCTGTCTGTCTGTCTGTCTAATCATTTATTGGTTGCGATTAGAACAACCTTAGATAAACGAAGACCAACTTACAAAAAGCATTAGAAAGAGCACTTGAAAGATCTTTACATATTCCCCCAACAATTAACTTGGGTAAATGGAGCGGCGGCAGCAGCAGCAGAAGAAGAAGAAAAAGAAGGAGTAGGAGGAAGGAGGAGGAAGAGGGTGGAGGAGGGAGGAGGAGGGAGGAAGAGATAGGCGGAGAGAGGAGGAGGAGGGAGGAGGAGGAGTAGGGAGGAATAGGAGGGAGGAGGAGGGATTAGGAGGAGGAGGGGGGAAAGAGGAAGAGGGAGGAGGAGGAAGGAGGAGAGGGAGGAGGGAGGATGAGAACGCAGGAGGAGGAGAAAGGGGGAGGAGGAGGGAGGAAGAGGAAGAGGGAGGAGGAGGAAGGAGGAGGGGAGGGAAGAGGAGGAGAGAGGAGGAGGGAGAGGGAGGAGGAGGGAGGAGGAAGAAGGAGGAGGAGGGAGGATGAGAACGCAGGAGGAGGAGGAGGAGGGAGGAAGAGGGAGGAGGAGGAAGGAGGAGGGGAGGGAAGAGGAGGAGAGAGGAGGAGGGAGGGGGAGGAGGAGGGAGGAGGAAGAAGGAGGAGGAGGAGGGAGGATGAGAACGCAGGAGGAGGGAGAGGGAGGAGGATGAGGAGGAGAGAGGAGGTGGAGAGAGGAAGAGGTAGAAGGAGGAGGGAGAAGGAGGAGGGAGGAGAAGGAGGGGGAGGAGGAGGAGGAGGAATGATGAGGAGGGAGGAGGAAGAAGAGGGAAGAGGAGGGATGTGGAGGACGGAGGAGGAGGGAGGAGGTAGAGGGAGGAGTAGGAGAAAGGAAAAGGGAGGAGAAGAGAGGAGGAGAAGTGAGGAGGTAGGAGGAGGAGGAAGAGGGAGGAAGAGGAAGAGGAAGAGGGAGGAGGAGAAAAGGGAGGAGGGAGGATGGAAGAAGGAGGAGGTAGAGGGAGGAGGGGGAGGGGAAGAGGAAGAGGGTAGGAGGAGGAGGAAGAGGGAGGAGGAGGATGGAGGAGGAAGAGGAGGGAGAGGGAGGAGGGGAAGAGGAAGAGGGTAGGAGGAGGAGGGGAGAGGAGGAGGAGGAGGAGAAGGGAGGAGGAGGGAGGAGGTAGTAGGATGATTGATTGCCATCCCACCAGGTTAATATGTTATCGCGGACCTCAGAGAGAAGTGTCTATGTAGAAGACCATTTCCTGGACGTACGTATTTTGGGAGGGGGAGGAGGGAGGAGGGAGGAGGAGGAAGAAGAAAAAAAAATACGACAGTGGGCTGCTCTGGAATGAAAGGAAGGCGTGTAGAAAATTTCATCTCAATCGGATGGGCCGTTCGCGAGCGCATAAAGGACAGACGGACATACAGACATACGGACAGACAGACAGACAGACAGACAGACATACGGACAGACAGACAGACAGACAGACGGACGGAGATCCTTTTTTATATATAAGATATCTGTCTGGATGCTAGAATGCATGATAAAGTTGGGAATTTCCGGAGTTGTATTTTTCTCTACTTTACTGAGCGCTGACAGAATGCGATATGCGTGACGTCAACGTTGCCAGTTAATATCCTCTATCTGGTGCTCACTATTCTTCGGAGGGGATGGACGGTCTTTCTGGTTGAAGAAGATAAAACTATCAACGATTATTTGACATAACTACTGTCCAGTTCAGGTTGAACATTATTATTCTATTAGTACAGCGCAGAACAGCCACTCTCAGCTTCCTTGATGACGAATACCCACAGGATCTCTGGATCCGAGTCTACACAGATCGGTCAGCATAAAATGCTGTTCGAAATGGAGGAGCGGGAGTGTACATAGAATACCCAAATAATACTAGAGACACGGCCAGAGTTCCAACAGGAAAGTACTGTCATAACTATGATGCTGAAATTGAGGCAATCAAGATAGTCACAGAGAAATTACAAAATACCAGCCATGGTACACAACCTGTGGTGCTATTGACAGATGCAAAATCCTTAACAGAGGCGCTCCTGTCTGGGAAATTGCCAGTTCTAAGGACACTACTTTCTGTACTTAGCAGTCAGCGCTAGGTCACCATACAGTGGATACCATCCCACTGTGGAGTCCCCGGAAACGACAGAGCTGATCGAGTGGCTATGGAAGGAGCAAAAGAAGAACAACCTGATGTGCCCATTACATACCACCAAAAGAAAAAAATGATCAAGTCAGTCAGAAGGCCACCAAACCTTACTCAAGACGACTACTACGTTATGGACAGACCAGAACAGGTAATTCTTCTGCGCCTCAGAACAGGACACAATAGATTACGCAACCACATGTATACAAAATTCAAGATTGGTGACTCAGCCATGTGCACATGTGGTTTGGCGTCGCAGATAATAGAGCACATACCCCAGGATTGCCCAAACTACAACATATCCAGGCGAACCTTCTGGCCTATAGAGACAACAGTGGAAGATAAACTCTATGGACCGCTGAGTGAACTAAAAAAGACTATTAGATTCATACAAGAGACAACATTGTAGTTATAAACATATTTCAGGCGAACGAAAGAAGAAGAAGAATTGTTCTATTAATTAGGTAATACTATAATTATTCTACTAAATGATTATTCAGAGCCATAAACACCTTTTCATGTGGATGAAAGTGCTGTAATTTCAAGTCTGTCCTTCCAGATCAACTGTTCATTAGGCCAGGTTCAGAAACGGCTTATGGCTGTTCACCATTATGTTCTGGTGATTTTCTAGTGGTTTTTAAGATTTGAAGCTTGTCAGGTGTAGAGTATCACACGAACTCATTTGAAATCTAACTTTACAGTGAACAGAAATCGTTTGACTTCTTTCTCGAGAAGTTTAGTGAACTTGAGTTTTCTCATCCATGTGGCGTGCCGTAAGATGGAGCTTACTATCTACGTTGTTCCTGGAGTACTTTGGTCGCAATGGTCCTTATTAAAAATAACTAATAATGAGGACTGGTTCGGAAAGGAAGATGATTTATTCTCACTTACGATTCTATGTGGGATTCTTATTGAAGGCCAAAGATTCTTCACCGTGAATCATTCTTGGAAAACTATCTAGTGTCAGAAGGGATTGTGTCGGTTGAGGCAGATATTCTGTTGAGTTCTTTTAGATCAGAAGGAGCTTCTGAGTTGGAGAATAGGGAATAATAAAGGGTGAGGATGGATGGGTGGCTATGGCAGGGATTACTCACCAGGTTCTCCTTTCTGTTTATTACAGATTCACCCTGTTTGTAACCACACCAATAATATGTTTCTGAATGTGTGGCATCATCAAGTCTATGCGGAGAGCAAGTGAAAACCAACTGCGCCATAGGCTTGAGAGAGATTGTAACCAGCCGCCTATGTGAACCTGTGATGCGAAGAAAGTCCACGTCATTTCTATCTACCTTGTCTTGTTGTCGTCATATCAAGGGAGGGAAGACCTTCAAGGCGATCCTGTTTGCTAGTGTTGTTGCCTTCAAATACCCGCGGACATTCACTTACATTCTCCAGTTCAATACATGTCCTTTATAATGACATCCGCAACCGAACACTACAGGACATTGCTGGCAACATCAGCATCTTTCAGCTGATTGTTGATTTCTTGGCAAGATTACGCTCAGTAGTTTGCCATTTCTTTCTGAGCGGCCGGCTCACATACCCCGTAAGTTACCGACGCGATTCGAACCACTGCTGATTCTCACCGTCGTCACGTTACTTACGAGAGTATACGAGATTACGGAGAAAAGTCGCTAACCTCTAGGCTAGGAAGCCGGCAACCGAACACTATCACATCGAATTCTGACAGACTTCTTCAAGGACAGTTCCAGTTAGGATATTCTCTATTCTTGTTGCTATTCTCTGATCTTCGTAAATTAAAAGTATAGTGATACCTTTGATCCAGTCTTTTGTAATTACCTGAGCGAGTGAGAATTTGTCTCTGTCGGTTTGTCATAAGTCTAATTTAAACCTTGATATCTGTGTTTGTTTATATGTCTAGCTCTCTCTTTCCCGTTCAATGAACAACATTCCCATAGATGTTGCCATTGTGTAATCGTTTGAGAGAATAAAGGATAGATTGGGATAACTACCTTGTTATCCTTGACTTGTTCATAGGATCTCTTGAGATCATGTGACACAACCAACCAATCAATCTACTAAGCAAACGATCAATCACCGAACGATCAATGAACCAACCAACCAACCAACTAGCCAGCCAACCAACCAACCGACCAACCAACCAGCTAATCGGTGAATATGAAGACATCACTATATCCCCAGTATATCTTAATTACATAGTTACTGTTGCTTCTTTTACTTTCAGGTGCCACTGTAGGTGTAATCCAGACACACACGACAGACTTTGTTGGCAGTTGTGTAACGATTGTATTTGGCGTCGTTTAGAGCAGACTGTTTGGTATTATTTGACGATGTTTGGCGTCGTTTGGCTTAGCCTATGTTTTGTGTTCTTTGATTTAGACTGTTTGGTGTTCTTTGATTTACACTCTGTTTGGTGTTCTTTGGTTTGAACCAGGGAAGGGTGAGATGCGTAGGGGGAAATATCCAACCTACTGGCAGTATAAGGTCGAATTCATTTGATCTGGCCCTGCCTAGACAACCACAGGCTGGACACGAAATTCACAAAATCAAGGTGCTGTTTTCATAGAAATATAAATTTATATTAAGCGCACAACGCCCCATTCTCCCACTCCCCCGATTACTTGCGTTCTATAAACGTTACAAAAGCAGTGATGGATTTCCAACTTGGAAGAGATATGCATTCAAAAATATCCATCTGTGTTCGGTACAACTTACTGCTGCAATCAGTTGTTTACAAAATTTACCATCGCAAAGCGTGAATGCGCTCCAAACTGACCGGTGCAAACTTGGAAAATAGTTGCAACTAGCAACATCATCAATACCCGTTAACATCACACACCTCACCAAACAGAAGCAGTTGCAGCCATCACATAAAGGGGTCAGTTAATTAAATGTTTGACCAAATATAGCAGACTGATTTTTAGGTAAATGATTTTGTACGGTCCGCGAATGATGCTATAAATACGAGGGGAAGTCAATAAGTAAGTCACAAATGATTGTAGAAAAATAACTAAACGTGATAACAACTTGAAACAGTTTATTTTTATACATACATAATCCCTTTATTTCTCAACATAATTTCCACCAACATTGATGCACTTACCACAACGTTTTATCAGTCCTCCCAAACTAGCTGCATAGAACTGCGTGCTCTGTTTTCTAAACCACGTTTTCGCTTCACATTCAACTTCGGCGTCATTCGCGAAATGTCTCTCGCCAAGGTGGGAGTTCACTGGACTTAGCCCCTAGCGATTTCCACCTTTTTGGTCCACTGAAAATTCACCTTGACGGGAGACATTTCGCGAATGACGCCGAAGTTGAATGTGAAGTGAAAACGTGGTTTAGAAAACAGAGCACGCAGTTCATTGCAGCCAGTTTGGGAGGACTGATAAAACGATGGGATAAGTTCATCAATGTTGGTGGAAATTATGTTGAGAAATAAAGGGATTATGTATGTATACACATAAACTGGTTTCAAGTTGTTATCATATTTAGTTATTTTTCTACAATCATTTGTGACTTACTTATTGACTTCCTCGCGTATCATAATTTCCCTTGGCAGGAAGGCGGTTTCCTACCCCTGACTTAGACTTTAATTATTATTTGACATAGACACGTTTCACGTTGTTTGACTTAGACTGTTTGTTATAATTTTTTTTTTTTAATTTTTGCGATCGCTCGCTTTAAACTTAAGCGTAATCCACAGTCGTGCTACTACTTCTAGTGCACTCTGGTATTTCCTTGTGGGGTAGCTTTCCCTATTACCGGTGTCCCTGGCCTTCAGGGCAACCCACTCCGACTTCAGTGGTACTTGTAATGTACGTCCCCCAAATCAATGACGAGAGGTCAAAATTTTAGTCCAATTGACCGATGTAGTGGTTGAACCTGTTACCTCCGCATCAGCACACCGGATGTTTAAGAACGACTGTTCTTATCAATTCTGCCATGCTGACCTCCTCTGTAGCAGTGATGTAAACATTCCACTTGCAGTCAGGGTAAATCAGCTGCAATTCGTGGCCATATGTCTAGACTCAAATCTAGGCCGCCGTAGACTTGGTAAGCTCCGTAGACAGTTGGATACCTGATCCACGCAACAACGAGGGGAAGTCAATAAGTAAGTCACAAATGGATGTAGGAAAATAACTAAATATAATAACAACTTGAAACCAGGTTAGTTTTATACATACATTGTCCCTTTATTTCTCAACATAATTTCCACCACCATTGATGCACTTATCCCATCGTTTTATCAGTCCTCCCAAACCGGCTGCATAGAATTGCGTGCTATGTTTTCTAAACAACGTTTTCACTTCACATTCAACTTCGGCGTCATTCGCGAAATGTCTCCTGCCAAGGTGGGTTTTCAGTGGACCAAACAGGTGGAAACCGCTAGGGGCTAAGTCGGGGCTGTAAGGTGGATGTTCCAGAACTTCCCACCTTCCTTTTGCCCACAAAAACGCACAACAGCATGTTGCTCTTTGGTTGTACACCCCGTAAGTACAGTTGCCATTTTGGTTATGCGCTGAGGTTGCGCATGAGCCACCTAGCGCCACCTGACGAACGGGAATATGAAGTTCGATGTTGCTATCACCTAATGACACTTGTATAAAACACCAACCACATTTACCTGCCATCCCAACTGTGTGACTTACTTATTGATTCGCCCTCGTATAAATGGAATTGTGTCTTTACCAAGTATCACTCAGTTATACTACGATTTACATACAGAAGCCACAAACAATACGTTGCACGATTTATTGCCTGACATATTTCGCTGCATTTGGTCAGGTGCACACTGTAGCGTTATATATCGCACAAAATGAATAGATGTATCATATTTTGGCTGGAACACTTAACACATATAATTACCGATATTGTTCGAATGTGCAGCAACGACATTCCCACGGTAATCGCAGAATTACAATGGATTCTTTCTGTTTGCATAACCCCAGTTGTAGGTGCTTGATTGTTATTGCGTCGGATTGAGTAATCGTTTATTGTTGGTCGAATACAGTATACTAAATATATACTAGGATTCTGGAGTGTTTTGGACAAATTATGTCTATATTTGAGTTTAAGTTCCACTACAGCGGTTCTCTTCGAATATTTTTCGAGTGGATCACATTTTACCCCTCACACCTTTAGCCATGCAAGATATGTTCTGCAAATATTTGTGCTAGGTCGCTACGGCAATGGATGCAGGTCTATATTTTACTTTTCATGTACAATGGATATCTTATGTTGCTGTGACCAAATTTATTAGTCAAGGTCTTAGTCAGGTGTGACTGAGCTACCGTGTAACAGTAGACGGTACTGTCTTCATTATATTGGCGCAGAATATTGGGCAGCACTCACCAAACCCGACACCCAACATTGTGACAACGGCTTCGGGTGGAGAAGCGTAATTGGGAGGGTAAATGCCTTACCCAAGTGCGAGGAAATGCATGGTTTGACACACCAGGCCCTAAGCCTTGGTAGGCAACTGGTCTAGGATTGAAGCTCCGACAGGCGGACAGCTAGAGACTTGCATTGCTGATCCCGCTGCTTCTGCAGCTTATCTTGTTCCAGACGTGTTGGTGTTACCTTTCTTCTGGAGTAAACTAGACAGGCCGAGAGAGGGATTATGCTGCATGGGCAACACATGGTCTCGAATTTCATTCCAGGTTGTGTGCTATGGAGAGGTATACCTCCATTTTACAAACTATCATCTATCAAGACGGCAAGGCGTCCATGTGTCTCCAGAGCTTGGTCCCTGGTGTTCTGGATCAATTCTATTGTTGATATCCTATATGACACCGTCCAAGTCCACCCAGCAACATTTCCTCCTGGTCTGCTCCTGCCTCTTCCACCTTTCCGGTTGTCGCGATGTTTTCCAATGCCTCTCTTCTCATTAAAGACCAACGACTGCTGTTTGCCTGCTTCTAATATGCACATGTAATATTCTACTGTCATTAGTATCTTCCAGGCAATGGTTGTAGGTTACTTTGGTTGTCTATCTTCTTGTGTCGATTATGTTCCTGGTCGTCAAGCCATCTAGATAGTTATCTCTCTGTTTCCCAGTTTGCTCTGTGCTTACCTCCGACATACAAACGTTTGGTGCATTTTACGGTTGCATCAGCTCTTTGTATATTAAATACAGAAACCACAAATCATATGTTGCACGATTTATTGCCTGGTATATTTCCCTGCATCTGGTCAGGTGCATACTACAGAGTATATATATCATATGAAGTGAATAAATGAATAATACTTCAGCTGAAACAATTAAAACATATAGTCACAGGTATTTTTCCTACACACCTGCAAGGTGATTTTACATTTCAGTATCACAATTCACCAAGGGGATGAATGCCTTTGTATTTTACCGATTCCGTCAACTATTTGTATTTTACCGATTCCACCAACTATTTGTATTTTACCGATTCCATCAACTATTTGTATTGTACCGATTCCATCAACTATTTGTATTTTACCGATTCTATCAACTATTTGTATTGTACCGATTCCATCAACTATTTGTATTTTACCGATTACATTAACTATTTATATTTTACCGATACCATCAACTATTTGTATAAGTATTCACTGATTCCATCAACTTTGTAATTTACCGGACACACGGATTGCATCAATTCCGTGTATCTTACAGGGCTTACCTGTTTCACCAACTCTGTGTATTTTACCGGCTGCATCAACTCTGTGTATTTACCGGTTGTTTTAAATGTGTGTATTTTACCGGTTGCTTAAACTCTTTATTTTATTAGGCAAACAACAGTATTTGAATTGATATATCCAAAACTAATAAAGACATCTCTCCACTCCCTCCCCAAAAATAATGATATTTCATCTCTGAGCAAGCACGACAGAATGCTGCCGATCGTCAGAAGTGGTACCCCCGTCGGCGAATGTTTTAACTACTTTACGTTTTTCTGTACACCTTCAGTCCCAGACAGTTATTTTGTTTGTCTTTAAAATGTTGCATGTCCATTGTAAGACATTGTTATCAACCCCAAAGTTAATTTTTGAAGCAATTTTACGTTCATTGATTTCTGAACGAGAAGTCAACGTGAAAAGTCAACGGAAAGGTCCAACTGAACGTTGTAGGGAATGAACCTACTACCTCGCCATAATTGTGCCTACTAAGTCCTAACCGTTACTTTATACCGGGTGTTTTTAAAATCTCACTACACGTTGTATGTAGAACAAATTTGAAAATTGAAGTACATGATGCCATTAAAAAATGTGCTCCACAGTCCATCGTGAACCAATATGCAGCGAATGGCTGTCGTCTGATGGAGTAATTCTTTGCACTCAAAACAGAATAACAACAGACTGTTGTAAAAGGTATTTGACAATATGAAGAGACGTGTACAGTCATGTCTTGAAGCCCGTGGTGGACATTTCCAACACCTGTTATAATGAATACTTCAATGGTACTTTCCAGCTTCCCCAAAATAGAGTTAGACCGTAGCAGTGACTATTGTAACTAATTTAATGACTTGTTAGCACTTTGTTTGATGACATAATATTCTTCACTTTTCAAATTTGTTCTACATAGAAAGCGTAGTGAGACTTTACAAACATCCGGTGTATGTCTGTGCCTACTGTACTTTAGCTCATTTAACAAGTATTATTTTAAACGCCTCTCACCCATTGTTATAATTCTGAAGTAACAATTACTATCCACACCACAGAATGGCATAGAAAACCTAATAGCCTCAACACAATTAAATAGTGAAAATCACAACTTATATCTTAACATAGCAAAAACAAAGATAATGCATACAGATAAAACTACTATGGAGAAAGAAATATACATTAATGGGAGAAAATTGGAGGTGGTGGAAAATTTTGAATATCTTGGGTCATTGATTACGAATAATGGTGACACAATGAAAGAAATTAAACGGCGACTATCCATTGCTCTTCAAAGACTAAAACAGATGAATAAATTATGGTGTGGGACAGACAGAACTACAAAAATTAGATTTTTAAGAGCATGCATCTTTCCCATTGCAACATACGCCTGTGAGACATGGACACTAACTAAACAAGCTGAACAGCGCATACATGCCTTTGAATATAAATGTTATAGACGAGTTCTAAGAATATCTTGGGTAAAGAAAAGAACAAATGCATCCATACTTCAAGAGTTGAATATTGAGGAGGGATGGCTATTAAAGACGATAAAACAAAGAAAATTGAAGTATTTTGGTCACTTGAAACGTCACGACAGTTTGGAGAGAACAATAATGGAAGGGTATATGCCTGGGAAGAGAGGAAGAGGAAGGCCAAAGAGAAGATGGGTGCAGGATGTGGCGGATGATCTCCAGATGGGTGTATCAGACGCGGGACATCTTGCTTGTGATCGAGAAGTTTTCCGGAAGGTTGTTATGGGAGCGAGGTTCTGCAAAGGACATGCTACTGAATGAATGAATGAACAATTTTCCATAGGCAGGGTGAGATGACATAAGAAACTTGTGTACAAACTCATCATGTTTTCTTTTAAACAAATGTTACATGTCCTTGTAGGATATTGGCTATCACCTATTGGCTGATTTTCTATTAACTTTTAATTTAAGTAGTTTGCCATCGCTTTCTGAAGGAGAAGTCAACGTTTAAGTCAAACTGATCGGCGTGGGGAATGATCCCACTACCCCACAAACAGCTAACAGGATGTTTAAGCACGAGCGCTTAACTTTTCGCCGGCGCTGGCTTCTCTGTTTCCTTTAACGTTAGTTGCTTGTCCTTTACATGACGTCGCTATCAACCTCATCATTTATTGAAAGTTTGTGATTTTCTAGACAAAGTTTACGTCCAATAGTTTGCCATTTCTTTCTTAACTACCGACGCTCATAGCACTGAAGTAAACGCAAGGCGACCCGCTTCCAGATCGCCTGAGAGTGATTTCGAACCCTCGTCTCACTATGTCGAGGAACTGTGAAACGTGCTCACCGCCTCAAAACCTCACCACCGGCTGTGTTTCCTAGAAAGAACTAAAGAAGTCGCCTGAATTTGCCACAAACATGCATTAACATGGGCTATCTATTTCACACTTACCACTGTGTGTCTTTCTTCCCGGACTGGATTATTGATTCTGTTGTCGCGGAGTTGCCTGCGTGCTGTTTGACTTCATCTGTCTATCTTTGATAATATTAAGCTTGATGCATGTCTGGAAGGAAATTTATTGGCGAAATGTCTAATCTGACGTGAGTTAGAACACAATGCTACAGCCTTTGTTTCTAGAACATATTAGTGTGGCATGCCAGGATTCTCGTCTGAACTTTGGCCACGCCTTTTTGTCATTGTTAGGACCAATGAGGTTGTGAGTGCCGTGAGAGAAACAAACAGATGTGTGGTGCTCACGCCCACCGCGCGGTAGTTGATGCCGCTTTTGCAGGTGACGGCGGAGCGAATGGGAGATAGGTAGGTAGATAGGTAGATAGACGGACATATAGAATATAATAGGTTGATAGATTGATATATAGAAAGGATCAGGAAACTATCGAACCCAACTATGTACCACTTCAATTACAACCAAGGCTAAAGAAACCCGTTGAATGAGGCGGAAACTTTTATTTGTATTTCTACAAATCGGGTAGGATAGGATATATATTAAGACAGACAGACAGACAGACAGACAGACAGACAGACAGACAGACAGACAGACAGACAGACAGACAGACAGACAAACCGATAGATGGATGGACGGACGGACGGACGGACGGACGGATAGATAGATAGATAGATAGAGAGATAGATAGATAGATAGATAGATAGATAGATAGATAGACAGACAAACAGACAGACAAGCAGGCAGGCAGATAGATAGATAGATAGATAGATAGATAGATAGATAGATAGATAGATAGATAGACGGACGGACGGACGGACGGACGGATGGATGGATAGATAGATAGATAGATAGATAGATAGATTGATAGATAGATAGATAGATAGATAGATAGATAGATAGATAGATAGATAGATAGATAGATAGATAGATAGATAGATAGCATTAGATCAGGTTTGTATTATTGTCCCAATTATTCCACGTAGACAAACCATTTATATATTTATATGGAGAAGGACGAGGAGAAGAAGAAGAAGAACTGCGCAGTCAATACAGTATCATCTGCGTACCTTACATTGATGATGTTATGACAGCTTCTAATTTCTCATTCTAATTTGATTATACAGGGGGTATAAATGTCGCTAAGATTTACACATCCCTGTCGCATACTTCAATTGACTGGCAGTTATTGACCTACTTCATCATCACTTTTGTTATGGCAGCTTGTTGTTTCCAGTATATGTTCCGTGCAAGTCTATGGTCTTTCCCCATCAATTTGAAGATCTACAACCATCTTTGCCATGTCTTACTCTATCGAGGGCCTATGTCTAGTCAATTAAGCAAAAATGCAGGTCTTTGTTGTCTTCTATCGAGCGCTCCATTAATGTTCTCGCAAATACGTTGCTAATGATTTACCGTTCTATAAACTTCCCTCATGTCTTGTTGGATTTTCTTTTTAACCCTTTTCATAATGATTCTTTGCAAAATGTTGTGATGTGGCTCATTATGCAGATTGTTAGATGTTGGTTACATTATAACGCTTCTGATTTATTTTGGATTGCAATAAATATGCCGTGGCTACAGCTTAGGGATGGTGAACGCGTTTCACAATTCCCCGAGTCGAGGGTTCCAAGGCAGTCTCAGACGATTTGGAAGCAGACAGCCGTGTGTTGATTTCGATGACATGAGCGTCGGTAGTTAAGAAAACAATGGCAAACTATTAAACGTAAAAATTGCATAGAAAATCACAAACAGCTAAAAACGTACGGGTTGATTTGCAACCTCCTGTAGAGGACATGCAACCGACTTTTTCGTTGTTGCAATAAACATAGATTTACATAACTCCAAAGGTAAAGGACATGCAACAAACCCCTCTGTTGTTGCAATAAATATAGATTTACACAACTCCAAAGGTAAAGGTAAAGGACATGGAACAAACATGTCTGCTGTTGAAATAAACATAGATTTACACCTCAAAGGTAAAATGTAAAGGACATGCGACAAACATTTCTGTTGTTGCAAAAAGACATAGATTTACATAACTTCAGTATCATATATTGCGTTCAGCAGCCTGGTGACCTGGGCTAATTCATATTCTTCTAAGGCATTAATCATTTCAGCTGTGTTGGACCCGAGGTCTTGGTCATAGTTTTATATGATTAAGAATATTCTGAGCTTCCAGCTTCAAAATTGGTGGTCCTTCATTGTTATATGGGTCATCATACTTTTCCTTACCTGAATCGTTGTAAAGATCTTTCACGAACTCTGACCATGTATCTCAAATATTAACCGTGTCCATTATGATATATTCTTGTTTTTTAATTTTTGGACAAACCTTTTATGTGTATGTTCTTGTGATGGTGAGGTCATCTTTTATTTTATGCATAAATCTAGTATTTTTGGTGTTGTGTTTTTCCATTTCTCTGCAATTTTCCGGAAAAGATGCTTCTTTCGCTCTTTTGTATAATTTTCAAATGGTTCTTTGAATCTCTTAATGTTTTCAAGGTTATTTTTGCTGTTTGACCTTGTTGCCTGGTATTCTAAAATGTCTTCATGCATTCATTTCCCACGGCCTGTCTTCTTCACATGTAGGGTTGTTGCTCCTGTAGTTATACTCGTATATTCGATCACTTCATGAGATTTTAGACAAACGACATAATTTAATACAGGAATCAAACAGAAGTCAAACAATGATTGAACATGACAAATATTAGGAAAAGAAATTTTAAAAAATACACACACACCCAAGGGACGTAGAGGTGTTTCCAAGACACCAGGGCCAGGTTCTATAGTGGCCAAGACCTACTAACACGTCCTAGTTGTGCGTCCTGGGTAACAGGTCCCTTAGGGGTTCTGCCTGACGTAGCAGGATCGCTGATTCTTCCGAAGTCGGTGAGTATCTGCCTGCATGGCGAGGAACCACCAATCTGCACACCAATAAGCCAGACATGGGACAACGGATACTCACGCAAACCTCGGGTCCTGTATGACATCACACTGATGTTGGACAACAGAATGTCTTCATCCGACATACATGACTTCACGCTAGAGTTCACAACCAACGAACGCAAGCAAGAAAACACACACCCAACACCCCCACACCCACCCATACACACACATACTTAACACCCACCCACCACACACAAACACACACATAAACACATACACACACACACACTGACACAACATAGCCACAAATACACACGAAATATAATATCTCATCTGTGTAGCACAGTAAGAAGTAACATGTTAATGGCAAGATTAAAGCTGATATGAAAACACATTTGCTACATTTTATGTGAATTGATGTCAAACTGGAGCAATGTAAAATAAAGATTAACTAACTATGACGATGGTTATAGGAACTTCCGTAGAAAGTGAGGACTGAAAGAGATCAAAGAAAAACTAGAAATACCGAGGATGAGCAAATGGCAATAATACAAGTAACAGACAGGACATTATAAATGTATTATTGAGCAAATTAACGGCATACAAGTATGATGCGCCGAAGAAGCAGAAGGAGGAGTGGGGAGAAGGAAGAAGGAGAAGAAGAAGAAGAAGAAGAAGAAGAAGAAGAAGAAGAAGAAGAAGAAGAAGAAGAAGAAGAAGAAGAAGAAGAAGAAAAAGAAGAAGAAAGAAGAAGAAGAAAGAAAGACAGAAGAAGAAGAAGAAGAAGAAGAAGAAGAAGAAGAAGAAGAAGAAGAAGAAGAAGAAGAAGAAGAAGAAGAAGAAGAAGAAGAAGACGATGATTAACAGAAATCAGTAGACAAAGATACACGGAAACGAGAGAAATTGGACGAGCAAATATCTACCCCCCCCCCCCCCCCACACACACACACACACACACACAAGTGTATGACCCGACCAGGTTCGTCATGACACCTTCAGAGTCTCAGGACTGCAATGTTGTTCGTCTGCCGTCTCCTCAATGTTTTTTTTTTGGTACTTTCTATTACTTTAACTAATTTTTTTTGTCGTATTTTTTTTTGCCTTTTTTTTTTTTTTTCATATCCCATTTACAGGACATCGCTGTCATCACCAGCATTTTCAATTGGTGTTGATGTTTTTGGCTAGATTACGCTCAGTAGTTTGCCATTGCTGTCTGAGCGACCGGCTCACATACCCCTGTAAGTAATCAACGCGACGCGATCCGCTGCCGAATCTCGTGCAGCTGTGTTTCCCTCTACGTAAATATACGGGATTACGGAGAATTAACTAATTTACAATGTATTATACGGGATCACGGAGAATTAACTAATTTACCAAGTATTATCTTATATTTTAACGCATCCGGACCCAGTGTTATTATGTTGAAATAAAAGTTGCACGGGGCAGAATGACTTGATTTAAGACAATTGTGTACATAGTCTTCACAATCATCATTCAATGGCTTGTCCTGTACATAATTTATCTCTGTCATAAGCCGGATCTTCCACCGCTCTTGTCTCCTTTACATGCCCAAGATATTTCACTGTCCTCAACTTTATTTGTCTTAATATGCAGTCTTCTTCACTATTAAGTTTGTGTTGGATATATCTGTAGCAAGAGCTGTGGACAAAAAAGGCTGCACCAAAAAACCACTGCAGGAGATCCTCCCCTGGAAAGTCATGCTTTCTTTGTCCACATTGTCAAAAAACATTTCGAGCCACAATAGGCCTTACCAGCCATCTTAGAACTCACGGCTCCAAACTCTCAACCCCACTGGATGATATGAATGGTCATCATCCTTATTGATGTACAAAGTCTCAACCCCACTGGATGAAATGAATGGTCATCATAATTCTTGATACACAAACAACATGTCCCATATATTTCCTCAGTATTTCAGTGTCCAATAGATGACACTGTCTGTAAGCCAGTCTGCAGTGTTCAGATCTTGCAGAATGTCAGTCGCTACCATGACCCCTGTTAACATTGTTCATACTCAAATTTAGAGAGTTAGTGAGGCGGTATGACATGCTTAAGATAAGCTTCTGGCACCACGACAGCATTAACTCTAGAACAAGTCGCAGGTATTGATTAAATGATTGAGTGCCAAACAATAAGTAGGTTTGGACCAAACATGGTATACAATCAAATGTACAAGAATTATAATGTACAATTCGTTCACTGAGCATTGACATTGCGGAAGATATCATGAAACAAGACAAATTAACACAATGACCCTAATATAGTGATAAATGTGAGGTCACATCTGGCGATATATTATCCTTCGGCACGGAATCAGTTAACACTCTCAGAAGGTATTAGAGCGAAATAGACTTGCCAGAGTAATGCAGAGGTTAATCATCGTTAAGAAGAACATCGAGGCTTTCAAAGTAAACTGTTACAGAAAAGTTCTATAAATATCGCGAATCAAGACGAAGAAAAATGCTGGCACTCTACAAGATGTGAAGATAGAAGAAAATGGCTGATAAACTGCTGCAACATGTCCCGTCAATTGAAATACTTTGACCGTATTATATGTCACAGTGGTTGATGGAAGGCATGGCCAGGGAAGAAGGGCAGCGGTCGACCAGCATGAAGATGGACACAGGTCATTGCAGACATCTTGGACATGGGGCTGCATGAGACGGGAGAACTGGCCAGAGATCGAGAGGCTTTTTTGGAATTCCGTGATGAGAGCGGCATTCTGCTAAAGAACTGCTATGATGATGATGATGATGATGAAGATGATGATGATGATGATAATAATAATAATAATAATAATAATAATAATAATAATAATAATAACCTAGAATAGACAATCATCATCATCAAGTGTCATACCGATCAGCATGCGCAGTCATCGTTCGCCTTTCATCACCAGAGTCATGAATCAGCTCTGTGTTCTTGTCTCGATTATGTCCCGTAACCAGCCCATCCATTGCTTAAATTTGCTCTTGTTCATCAATCTTGTCAGATGTCACTACATTTTCCAGTCTATTTCTTTCCATAACATGCCAACAAATCTTGACTATCTACATCTAATTCCTCGAATCAATTTACAGCTTTCATTTGTTTCTTGTAGGACTTGTTCAATGGTTTTTCTGTCAGTCTATGGTATTTTGTACATTGATTGATTGATTGATTGATTTAGGAACCGACATCACAGCATTCGGGACATTCCCATAAACGCTCCGTTCCCATCCCCAGAAGCCAGCAAAGAGTTCCAACCCCAATAGTACCAGTAGTAATCTGATTATATGTGTGTCTCGCCTTTCCTCTGAGCGTCGAGCATCGGCCAGATCTCCTCGTCACTCCACGCTGTCGCATTCTTGCCAGACCACGGTGATCCATTTGCTCCTCCGAGGTGAACACGTGCCCCCACAAGGCCGCACCACGTCTGCCTTATCATGCATCAATACTCCACCAAGTTTTGCAGAGCCAGCCAATCTGTCTGCCTGTTCATTCCCCAACACACCAGCATGATCCGGAGAAAATATTCAGACGATGCTTGCCACCATCGACTTCTGAAGCGTAGCAAGCCACTCGGCACGAAGCTTGCCAGTCCTCACCCTACTCAGCATGCTTTCTGAGTCAGTTACAATCACGATGTGTTTGTGTATCGTATTCTCCATCCAGCGGAAAGCTGTACTGATTGCCTCCACCTCTATTCTTAAGCTAGATGTTGTGGTATCATATGCCAGGCTCTCCTGCACCAAACGTCGACCAAGAAGCCCCAGGCACTTTTACTACCTCTCAACACCGAACCATCTGTGTAGACTTTGTACATTTCCCACAGAAACCACATTTCCACTTACATTGAATGTTTCTCATCTTGCCTGCTCATAGTCCTTGTTCTACATACGTATAACAGTATATGTTCTATATAGCATTTCCACACTCATTTTCTCGTTACAGTTGACATCTTTTTATTGGTCAGTATGTTTACTAACAACGACTGCCTGAAAGAGGCTAATGAATCTAGAACACTGCAAATCAAGTTCGTTGTATGCAAACAACACTGTATCATTTGCATACCACATATTACTGATGTTTTGCCCTCATAATCATAATTTAATAAGTTAGTTGCATATCATGTGCAGGACGTTGCAGTCAACACCAGCATTTTGTGCTGTTGTGATTTCTTGGCAAGCTAACGTCCAGCAATCATAATCATATCGTTAATTCAAAGAATTGGCAATAGATATTCAAAACATAAAGACAGTTGATTATTTTATTGATCAAAGGTATTTCCTCACTGCATGTTGACTGCACTTACAACATAGTACTGGCAATGCTACTGGAGCTAATTTTACGCCCTCCGCCTTTACCACTAAAGCCGGTTGTTGTCTTGTTTGCGGTATCAACCGATTCTTTTCTTTTACCACCGAGGTTGTTTGCCGGTGTCTTATCGGAGGTGCTGCGCAAAGAGATAGATCTAGAAAGAATCACCGATGCAGGTCTGGACCTCCGCTGGCTGTCGAATCCTTCCTCGGGTGAAGTTTGCGTCACAGTAGCCCCTGAACTAGACCGCCTAAGGAAAGTTGCCCTGTTGCTGACTGTTTCGCTGATGTACCCAGCTATGCGCGAGGGACCTCCGCTGGTAGTCTGGATTGAGTTGGAGCGTCTAAGGCGAGCTGGTGCTTCTGAAGAAGGTGTGCTGTTGTAGGTGGTGACGGAAGATGTACGGGGGCGGGTTGTGGCGCTGGATTTCCTGACCATCGTTGGCGTTTGCAATGACGTTATTGGAGCTGTGGATACACCCGGGGTAACGTTAGTTAGCACAATGTGTATCAATGTATAGGCATGTAGACGGCAAGCGAGAATAACAATTTCTTTCTTTCTTTCTTTCTTTCTTTCTTTCTTTCTTTCTTTCTTTCTTTCTTTCTTTCTTTCTTTCTTTCTTTCTTTCTTTCTGCCTGCCTGCCTGCCTGCCTGTCTGTCTGTCTGTCTGTCTGTCTGTCTGTCTGTCTGTCTGTCTGTCTGTCTGTATGTCTGTCTGTATGTCTGTCTGTCTGTCTGTCTGTCTTTCTTTCTTTCTTTCTTTCTTTCTTTCTTTCTTTCTTTTGTCTACCTTCCGTCTGTTTTCTTTCTTTCTTTCTTTCTTTCTTTCTTTCTTTCTTTCTTTCTTTCTTTCTTTCTTTCTTTCTTTCTTTCTTTCTTTCTTCCTGTCTTCAATGCACCCATTCTTATAGTAGTCATCTTCCTTCAGATATGTACCTCACACCCCACCACTGTGTCAATCAGTTCCATCCATCATGTGCCATGCTGGAAAGTGTGGGCGGTCATGACTCGCCATTTCACTCGATCACCATAGTGTTCCTGTCTCGACCATGCCACGTGGCCAAGCCATCCAAGTATTTACTGCTCGGTATTCCCCTTGGTCTGTTCCCTTCGATCTTGCCAGTTGTCACCAAGTTCTCCAATTCATTTCTTCTCATAACATGTTCAAACAATTTTGATCAATCTCTAATCAATTTACGATTGTCATTTGTCTCCTGTAGTACTTGGTCATTGGTTTTTCTGTCTGTCCATGGTATTCTTTGCATTTTCCTCAGAAACCACATTTCTACAGCCATCAGATGTTTTTCAGCCTGACTGCTTATTGTCCACAAATCACATCCACACAAAAGTACAGGCTCTATGAATCCCCTCAACACTCTTTTTCTCTACCCGTGTGTTGCCGGGGCCCATAAGGGAAGCAAAGAATAGCAACACTGTAGCCTACCACGCATGTCGTAAGAGGCGACACACACACACACACGCACACACGCACACACACACGCAAAATCACACACTCACTCACTGACTCACATAAGCTGTTTGTTATATTAATAATTTCTACCCTTGAAATATTTATATATTAGGTTTTATTTAAATATATATTTTAAATAATATGAATCCTAATCTCAGCTACTTATTACTTTAAATATCTACGCCACAGTTATTTATTGACCACACACACACGCGCACAAACACACACACACACACACACACACACACACACACACACACACGTACACAGAGTAACACATACTCACACAGACACTCACACACGCGTGTGTATATAGGAATGTTATTTTAAATACCCATAAAACAGCTGCAATTTAAAATATCTGTATCTCAATTGTTATACTGAAAATCTATATGCTGAGTGATACTTTAAATATTTATATTCTAGTAGTTATTTTAAATATATACACATGTGTTACTTTAAATATCTATATCCTCTTTGTTATATAAAATATCTATATCTTAGGTGTTCTTTACAAATCTATACATATTCTTGACGTTACTTTAAATATTTCTGACCACATTGCTACATTTTCTCCTTATGCAGTTGCTTGTATTCAGTGTTTCAGTTCTTGATGCTATTGAAATGTTCAGTCCTTCTTGTTAGTTTAAATGTATATTTCCCAGACATTACTGTAAATATATATATCCTAGTTGTTACTTGCAATATTTCTATCCTAGTGTTTGCTGTAAAAGTTTACACAATAGTGTTTGCATATTTCTGTCCAGTAATTACTTTAAATATTTCTTTCGCAGCTGTTAATTTAAATATTTCTATCCAATTTTGTGATTCTTCTTCTTCTTCTTCTTCTTCTTCCTCTTCTTCTTCTTCTTCTTCTTCTTCTCTTCTTCTTCTTCTTCTTCTTCTTCTTCTTCTTCTTCTTCTTCTTCTTCTTCTTCTTCTTCTTCTTCTTCTTCTTCCTCTTCTCTTCTTCTTCTTCTTCTTCTTCTTCTTCTTCTTCTTCTTCTTCTTCTTCTTCTTCTTCTTCTTCTTCTTCCTCTTCTTCTTCTTCTTCTTCTTCTTCTTCTTCTTCTTCTTCTTCTTCTTCTTCTTCTTCTTCTTCTTCTTCTTCTTCTTCTTCTTCTTCTTCTTTTTCTTTCTTCTTCTTCTTCTTCTTCTTCTTCTTCTTCTTCTTCTTCTTCTTCTTCTTCTTCTTCTTCTTCTTCTTCTTCTTCTTCTTCTTCTTCTTCTTCTTCTTCTTCTTCTTCTTCTTCTTCTTCTTCTTCTTCTTCTTCTTCTCTTCTTCTTCTTCTTCTTCTTCTTCTTCTTCTTCTTCTTCTTCTTCTTCTTCTTCTTCTTCTTCTTCTTCTTCTTCTTCTCTTCTTCTTTCGTTCGCTTGAAATATGTCTATAACTGCAGTGCTGTCTCTTGTATGAATTGAACTGTCTTTTTTCAGTTCACACAGCGGTCCGTAGAGTTTATCTTCCACTGTCGTCTCTCTAGGCCAGAAGGTTTGCCTAGATATGTTATATTTTGGGCATTCTTGGAGTATGTGACCTGCTGTCTGCGACGCCAATCCACATGTACACATGGCTGTTTCACCAATCTTGAATTGTGTATACATGTGGTTGCGTAATCTATTTGTGCCCTGTTCTGAGGCGCAGAATAATGACTTGTTCTGGTCTATCCATAACGTGGTAGTCATCTTGAGCAGGTTTTGGTGGCTTTCTGACTGATTTGATCATTCTTTTCTTTTGGTGGTATGTTACAGGCACATCAGGCTGTTCTTCTTTGGCTCCTTCCTTAGCCAATTGATCAGCTCTGTCGTTCCCGGGTACTCCCACAGTGGGATGGTATCCACTGTATGGTGACCTTATGCTGACTGCTAAGTTCAGAAAGTAGTGTCCTTAGTACTGGCAATTTCCCAGTCAGGAGCGCCTCGAGTACTGATTTTGCATCTGTCAATAGCACCACAGGTTGTGTACCATTGCTGGTATTTAGTAATTTCTCTGTTGCTATCTTGATTGCCTCAATTTCAGCATCGTAGTTATGGCAGTACTTTCCTGTCGGTACTCTAGCTGTGTCCCTGGTATTATTTGGGTATTCTATGTACACTCCCGCTCCTCCATTTCGAACAGCATTTTGTGCTGACCCATCTGTGTAGACTCGGATCCAGAGGTCCTGTGGGTATTCTTCATCAAGGAAGCTGAGAGTGGCTGTTCTGCGCTGCACACTGTTCTGATCTTCCTTGTCAAATATTCCTCTCCCTTTTGTCTGGATTTGTAATGATAGTCTATGCTCATCTTTCCATGGAGTTCGCTCTGGAATAGTTGTTAGGGGGATACCAACTGTGGGCAGATCGGTGGTTTCTCTGCAGAGTCGTTTGGCCTGGTGGATAAAACTACTTCTTTTCAACCGCCCCATAGCTAGGTTTTCAAATCTGTTCTTCATTGGGTGGCCTGGCAAGCTGAGGGACTTTTCTGCTTGTATTAGCGTTTTCGTATCTCTGCGCTCACTCAGTGCTTGTGTCCTCCCCATCTTCTCCATTTCCACTATAGGGGTTGATCTCATCCCTCTTTGTGGTGACTCTAAGTGCTTGATTTTGCACTTTGTCCAGCTTTTGTAGTGTGGTTTTTGCTGCCGAACACCATGCAGTTGACCCGTATTCCAGGTGTGGTCGTATGCTCTGTTGATAAACTTTGCTAAGTATTTTCCCACTGGCTCCCCATGTGGTTCCACTTTGCTTTCTCAGGATGGCTATTTTCCTTCTGGCTTTGCTACTGCTTTGTTGATGTGCTTTCTCCATGTCAGCCTGCCATCAAATGTTACTCCAAGGTATGTTGGTTCTTTATCTTCTCGTAGGGGTGTTCCATGTATCTGGATAGTCCCTGCCTTTTGTTTTGGAGAGAGGGTAAATAGGGTGGTGCTGCACTTGTCAGTGTTTATGCTGACACACCATCTATTTGCCCATGCAACAAATGTATCTACAGCTCTTTGTAGTAATCTGGTGGCCACTGATGCATGTTCATTTGTGCTCCATAGAACCAGGTCATCGGCATACATTGCGGCTTTAATTCCATGCGGTAGATTAGCAACGAGATCATTGATGAAGATTAGAAAGAGTGTGGGGGACAATACTCCGCCCTGGGGAACTCCGTGACGCAGTAGTACTTTCTTGCTCTTTAGTCCGTCTATCTGTACTCGGGCTCTTCTGTTGTGCAAGTATGCTTTCACCCATTTGTACATTCTTCCATTGACTTTGCAGTTTCTCAGTTTATTCATCAGACCTTCTTTCCAGACTTAGTCAAAGGCTTTCTTCAAATCTATCCATGCCGCAAGCACCAGCTTCTTCTCTTGGAATGCATCCTCAATTTCTTGAGAGAGGTAGGTTGTCTGATCTTCCGTAGAGTAGCACTGCCTAAAGCCAGCCTGCTGTGGCACAAGGGTGTTTTTACTTTCAATGTACCACTGCAGTCTGTGATTGATGATGCGCTCCAGTGTTTTGCAGAGACAGCTGGTGAGGCTAATTGGTCTGTAGCTAGAGGCAATGGAACTATCTTTCCCTGATTTTAGGAGGGGTATCATGATTGCTTCTCTCCAGGCTTGTGGAACACTGCCTAAGGTCCAACTGTTATTGAAGATCTGCAACAGCTTTGCTTTGGCCTCTGTTCCTAGGTTCCTGATCATTTCATTGGAGATACCATCAGCTCCTGGTGACTTTCTGATTTTCAGTTTTGATATGGCTAGCTCCAGTTCGCTGATTGTGATGGGTGCCTCCAGAACCTCATGTACTATTTCCTTCTGTCCTGTATGTTGCAGTTTCTCTTGAATCTCTAGTTGTTTCTCTGGACTGATTTTGATATTGTTATCTTGTGCGAATGAGTCCGCAAAATGGTCAGCTGCTTGCTTTCTTGTTAAGATGTTTCCATTTTTATGTAGTGCAATTTTTGAGTTTCTCTCTGTGCCCTCATCGTTAAGTTGTTTTATTAGCTTCCACAATTTCTTTGTGTCTCTTTCAAAGTTCAGAGACTCTGTTTTTTCCTGCCAGCTTTTCCGTCTAGCCTACAGCTTGGCCCTTTGAAATTTGGCTTTTGCATGCTGGAATTTATTGTGGTGCTCTTGGCTGGGTGTGGCCTCTGCTTGCTTTCTACATACTTCCACATCATTATGCAACTGTTCCAGTTCACTACTCCAGTAGGGTTTATATTGTTTACGGGCTCCTCTTGGTATTGTTTCTCGCGCTGCCTGTAGTATGCATTTCCCAAACTCTTCAACTACTTTATTTATGTCTTTCTCAG
This sequence comes from Cepaea hortensis, assembly GCA_963921405.1. Classification (NCBI taxonomy): domain Eukaryota; kingdom Metazoa; phylum Mollusca; class Gastropoda; order Stylommatophora; family Helicidae; genus Cepaea; species Cepaea hortensis. The sequence continues at coordinate 57,629,223 of OY992891.1, forward strand.
TGTTCAGGTTTCTAACCAGTATGCTGGTGCGATGCTTGTACACTGCCCAGTCTGCTTTCTTGTAGTTCCACCTCGAGAGGGTGCTGCTTTCACTTACAAGCTCATTTTCTACAGTTAGAAAGACTGGTCGATGGTCACTGCCACCTAGTTGTTTCCCAACAATTCGTTTAATGTTCCACTCCAGGTCTGGTGAATGAAAAGCCAGGTCAGGTGTAGTTGTAGAGTGCCATGATCTCGAGTAGAAAGTATGTGGGTCGGACGGCTTGTTAACCAAGATGAATCTATTCTCATCCTGCCAGTCTTCCAGTCTCTCTCCTCTCTGGTCCATGTGATCATAGCCCCAGCTCTGCGAGTGGCTGTTGAAATCGCCGCACACAATCATTTTTTCTGTTAATGGTAGTGTGTCCAGTGCCTGTGGACGGTCACTTGGACAGTAGTAATTGATCAGTTGTAGGTCTGTATAGCCTGTTTTAAGTTTAAGTGTCTTATACTCAGCCCCTTCCATATAGACTTCGATTTGGGAAGCAGTGATGTTATTTTTTACAAGGGTAAGTATCCCACCTTTTCGCCTGTCCTTTCGGTCAGATCGGTAACACTGGTAGCCTCTGATTTTGAAGGCTATATTTTCGTTGAGGTGAGTTTCTTGCAAGCAACATATGCTTACTTTTTCTTTGTCCAGGATGTTTTCTAATTCTACTTTTTTTGTTGCTGACTCCCTCCGCATTCCAGTGCATTATTTTAAGTCTTAGTTTAGTATGGCCAGCTGTTCTATTCTCATGTCCCCTGGCTCCACAGGACATCTGAGAAGGACCTCCAGTAGTTGGGGTTGGACCCTTTCGAGACATAGGGCCCGTCACTGCACCTGCCTGGGGGTCCAAAGCAGGGCGAGCACCATAACGTTTAGCAGCAGTCGACATATTCCATTTTGCGTAATTGCGTGGCATCCTGATCTCTTTGGTGCGCCTCCTGGCTGGTTGCCTCCGTCTTCAGCACCTTTCCTTTGCTAGAGCAGACTGTGGTCTCACTCGAGTTTAGATGTGTACACACGCACACACGTGTGTGCACATGCATGTATGTGTATACACATCTAGAGCACACTGGTTATTTTCCGGCGCCAGATACTCGCCGTCGCCCCTTCTCCTGTTAGTTAAAACAGTTCCGCCACGTGAAGGCCAGGAGTTGGACTTTTGCTGCAGAGGTTATGTATTCACGAGCCATTGGGGTATTTAAGCAATGTTGGGCACTCACCCCAACACTGCGCCCCGGCTACATACAGCAATTTGGAACCAATCTTGTCAGTATCATCGAGTTTCTTGAGTAGGACTTGCTCGTTGGCTTTAAAATAGTTATTTAACTTGACAAAACACACACAAAAAACAAAATAAAACCAGCTCACCCGGCGCTCGTTCACTCATCCCTCCTCAAAGAAACTCGTCAACTCGTCAATGCACTATTCATCTCTTCCAATAAACAGATAATGATAAATTGGGAAACAAAACAATCAGATAAATGAACTAATGTTTTGGTTACCTTTATTCCCAGTCCTGAACAGTTTTCTTGCCACGGACACCGACATTCCTCTAACCACAGCCTCCACAGTGATGTCATAGAAGGTATCTAGCTCAAGGTCAGCCAGTATACACGCATTTAATTCTCCGGACACTGTCACCTTGACACCGATCTTGTCAACTGTCTGGTTGATACGCCACAACCTTCCATCGTCGTCTTTGTTTTTGACAATCACCTGCGGTTGTGTTTCACAAAGTAATTCGAATAAATAGTAATATAATAAAGGGAGTTAATCACTATTTGTGATAATTCAAAGGGAAACAACCACAAGAAATGAATTGTAACTTGTGTCGTTCGTTCGCATTGACACGGTTTGAACGCGAGCAGTCTACACATGTATTTACTACTAGTAGTTGCGACTACTAGTGAGTGCACTGAATTTATTTTTATGAGATTTAGCTTTATCCACTACCAGCATCCCTCGCTAATTAGCGAACCCTCCCCGACTAACGAAGGTACTTGAAACTAACGTCCTCAAGTCAAGTTCGAGAAGTCAACGTTTATGTCAAAAATGACCGGCGTCTACAATAAACCCACTACACCGCAGTCAGAAGTCCAAGAGCGTTTAACCTCACAGCCATATCCGAGAGGAAAATACCTGGATGGCTTGGCCACATGGCATGGACGAGACAGGAACACTGAGCTGATCCACGACACTGGTGATCGAGTGAAATGGCGAATCATGACCGCCCACGCTTTCCGGCATGGCACATGATTGATTGATTGATATATATGTTCAGAAAAGAACGGAAAAAACACTGAACGTAAAATTAATTGACTAGTTGAGTTGAGCTGAGTTGAGTTGAGTTAGGGAACCGACATCACTGCACTCAGGACATTCCCATACGTGCTCCGTCCCCTCGTTCAACGGCCAGTGAAGAGTCACACTACTAATCGTTCCCACCGCTATCTGATTAAAATTAATTGACTAGTAAACCACAAACAGACAATAGACACTGAGGCTGACTGAAACGTCTTGTAAACGGACATGCAATGAACTTTTTGTAGAAGTTGGGATCGGAGTTACGATGGAAAACAAGGCATCCCGCTAAAGCCCTAAACAGAATCCTCTCAGTTTCTTTGTTTTGTTTTATTCTGCAAATTATGCTGTGAACATGTCCGAAACAATCCATTCGACCTACCCGTCGCCAACCTTTCCTACAATTGCTTGGACAGAAATGTTCTTACTATTGTTGCGACTTCTTAAACATCCACAGACTTCCCTAACGCAGTTAAACTCTCACAATGAATTATCCTCCAATGTTATTATGTCATCATCATCAAGTGCCTCGCCGACTGGCGTGGACGGTCATGATTCTACACATCTCCAACGGCATTGACAGTTCATGTGCCTTTACGTGTCAGAAAACAAGACTGTCAAGAATTTTCTTTAGTTATCTTCCTATAACTCTCTCCCCACAGATCTTTCCAACTGTTAGAATATGTTCCAGTTTTTGTCTTCTCATATTGTGGCCGAGAAAAATTATGTCTGTCTCGTTCGGATGTTTGCGATAAGTTGTTTCTCCCTCAACAGGTTTCAATCAATCATGTGCCATGCCGGAAAGCGTGGGAGGTCATGACTCGCCATTTCACTCGATCACCAGAGTCGTGGATCAGCTCAGTGTTCCTGTCTCGTCCATGCCATGTGGCCAAGCCATCCAGGTATTTTCCTCTCGGTCTTCCTCTTGGTCTGTTCCCTTCGATCTTGCCAGTTGTCACTAAGTTCTCCAATCCATTTCTTCTCATAACATGTCCAACAACATGTTTAGATGACTTATTTTGGTTGACCACGGAATGCTCAGTATTCTTCTATAAATCACATCTCTAAAGCTTCTATGGATTTGTTTTGCTTGTTTACTTATTTGAATAACAAAGACACAAACAATAGATTGCACAATTTATTGCTTGGCATATTTCGTTCCATCTCCTCAAGTACATACTGCAGAAATCTCACATCACAAACTAAAGTAATTAGATACATCTTTCAAGCTGAAATATGCAACACACATATTCTCATAGCAATTTGAATGATCTACCACGGTAATTTTAAACTGACTATCATGTCTTTCTGTTTGCACTAAGTTGTTTTCTTTAAATGAATGGTGATTACTTTTGCCATAACATGCGACCATTTTGTGTGGTAAAATAACACATGAAACGTATCAATCACGTGACCGGTTTCCAGAATGTGCTGTCCAATCGATGACGTGGGAGGTTTGTGGTGTGTAGGTATGGCCAGGTTCCCAGAGTCTTTGTTTATTATTCTGTAAATTCAATTGATAGTGTTTACTTATCGTCCAATAATCACAGCCATATATTGTGATAATGCAAAGGGAAACAACCACAAGAAAAACACTTAACGATGCTTAAATTGTGTATAACTGTCGTATGCAGCTAAAGCACGCGTGCCAAGAATGGCACGCGGAATTTTTTTACAATGGCACGCAAGTGAATTGAAACACAGCACATTATATCATAAAAATAATTTTTAATTTAAAAGAAGCATTTTTTTTTTTTAAATTTGAAAAACTATTCCCGTATTTACTTCCCTTCATAACGAACATTGTCGACTACGGGAGGAAAGGGGGGGGGGGGGTAAGAATGTGCGATCTGCAGCAAGCTGATTGAGTGTAGAGCAACAGTGACTGACCATGTCCAAGTTTTATTTCTATCCTATCCTTTTGTGCTCTCCCGACCAACCCCACAACCCCACCACCAACTGTATAGTTGTCCCGGCTGTCGCAAACTCATGCCAGCAGAGTTCGTTGCCAGCAGCACACAAGAATGAGAAAGTGTGAGTGAGAACAAGTGAAAGGGTGAGTGAGAACAAGCCAGAGAGAGAGAGAGAGAGAGAGAGAGAGAGAGAGAGAGAGAGAGAGAGAGAGAGAGAGAGAGAGACGACAAAGAGATAGGCAAAGAGGCAACAACAATAACAAAAATAACAACATAAATTTCTGTTGTAAATTATTTCTGAGATTACTCATACCTTCCTACAGACGATGTTGTATTCAGCGACCTTCTGTCCAGCAAGTGATGGCCGAGACCACTCGATATCCAGCGCCGAGCTTGATAAGCCAGTGCTCGGCGACGTTATCATCACACCTAAAGAAGATAGATGACCGGTCAAGCGAAACCACCAGCACAACAGCACTGGTAAAGTATTAGCGCTCAGCACAGTGCACAAACTCCGTGTCTTCGACCGACGAGGTTTTACATGTGCTTATATACTTCTAGATGATAGCCATATAACAGACAGACAGACAGACAGACAGACAGACAGACAGACAGACAGATCAACCGATCGATCGTATCGATCGATAGATAGATAGATAGATAGATAGATAGATAGATAGATAGATAGATAGATAGATAGATAGATAGATAGATAGATAGATAGATAGATAGAACAGACTTTATTTTCAAAGGGTAACAAATTGGACACGCAGGCCCGTCTTACATTCGGCCCTTCCAATCACTCATCTTTCTTTCAACAACAGTGCATAGGAAAAAACATTGTCACATGAATTTTGTAAACATAAACAATGCATATTACTATGTTATGTGACACATCCACAACCCACCCACACATCCCCCATTCACTCCAACTCCTCCACCCAACCACACACACATACATTCCCCCACCCATCCACCACATCCCTACACCTACACATCGCCCCACCAACACACACCTCTCACCCACCATACATCCCATCCACCCACACCCCAAGCACACATACATTCCCCAACCCACACATCCCCCATCCACACACATCCACCCACCTACTCACATCTCCCTACTCACATCTCCCCACCCACTCACATATCCTCTACCCGTCCCATTACCCACCAACAGTCACTCACCCACATATCCTCCTCCACCCACACACCTCCAACCACCCAGCCAAACACACATTCCTCAGCCACACATCCCCCACGCACACACACATCTCCCCGTCAACTCACATATCCCGCACCTACCCTCACACAAATTCCGAACCCACCCACACAATCTCCCATCTCCCCCAGCCCACTCACAGATCCCGAGCCCACCCCTACAAACATCCCCCACCATCTCCTAACCTACACACACTCACCCACCCTCATATCCTCTACCCACCCATCCCCCAACCAAACATCCCTTAACCACACACCCTTACTCATATACAATCACCCACCCACACATCCTCTACCCAACCACACATCCTCCACCCACCCATCCCGAAACCACACGCCCCTATCCATATACACACACACATCCCCACCCACGCACAATCTCCCCACCCGTACACACATCCATACCCACCAACACATCCCCCATCACATCACAAACACACACCTTCCATCCACGCACAACCTACACACACATCCCCAACCCATACACATCCCCAACCCATACATTCATCCCCACACACACATCCCCAACCCATACACTCATCCCCTCACAAATTCCTAGACACACGTACTTATCCTTCAGCCACTAACACCCACACATACCTCACCCACTCATCAGCACATACATTTCCTATCTACCCACCCACACTCACACACCCCAACTACCCATCTAAAGACACATCCCCCACCCTCACACACATCCTTCACCCACCCGCACACCCAACCACACCCCCACCCACCCACACACACATCCTTTATCCACTCCCAGCTCCCCTCCAACACAACACCACATCCACACCCACACACATCCCTCACCCACACACACATCTCCTCACACATCTCCTACCCATCCACACATCCCCAAACTACAATCACCCTCACTACCCACACATACATCCTCCATCCAGCCACACACACCCCCACCAAGCCAGAGATATCCCCACCCACACACACATCCCCAAATCCATCACCCACACCCATCACGCACCCATCACGCACCCCTCCCCCAACCCACACACATCCCCCACACACATTCACCCACACCTCTCTCACTCACACATACACTCTCCATCCATCTACCCAAAGATCCCACACCCATACACATCCCTCACCCACACACACACATCCCCAAACCCACAACCACCCCCACCTGCACACATCTCCCACCCACTACATATCCCCACACCCACATCTCCCCACCCACACATATATCCCCCACCCATCCCATAACCCACCATCAATCATCCACCGACATATCCTCCTCCACCCACTCACCCACAGCCACCTAGCCAAACACACATCCCCACCCACACACACATCTCCCCGCCAACCCATACATCCCGCACGTACCCACACAAAAATCCCCCACCCACCCATACAATCCCACCCCGCCCACCCACACATCCTGAACCCACCCACACACATCACGAATCCACCCATACACACATCCCCCCATCCCTCAACCTACTATTATGATCAAACTCCCACACTTTACACACACATACATTGACGATTGTCGTGAGCATTGTCGCAAAATTGTAAAGAAAATGGAGAAAAATTGTACATATACACTTTGTAACTTAAAAATTAGTGATGCAATTCAACTCTCTCTCTCTCTCTCTCTCTCTCTCTCTCTCTCTCTCTCTCTCTCTCTCTCTCTCTCTCTCTCTCTCTCCACTCACTAACGCTCTCGCTCACATTACAGTAATGTTATATTATCTATATCTATAAAACAGAGTGTATGTTTGTTTGTTTGTGGCTATTTATGTATTGGATGCGTTCGATAACGGTACATCCGATTGAGATGAAATTTTCTACACGTCTTCCTTTCATTCATTGGCAACCGACTATAATAATTTCTTAATGTAAAATCTTCGACTTATTTAATAACATTTACTTTTCCATTTTCATTATATAATGTCTATATAGCAGGGGGACTTCACTCTAGAAAAGTTATTTCAAGGGGCATAACTTTTAATAACATTTCTATATACTTTATAGTCATATTGTTGGACTTACCTGCTCTATTGTTAAACTCTTTGTCTATAGTTATTTTTAGGCATATGAGTTATATTAAATAATGATATAATCTTTAAGGTATTTTTAAAGTTTGCATAAAAATAATGCATTATGCATAACATTTTAACCCATCTTTTTCTGCTTACAAAACTTATCAACTGTCATGTCGGTGATTAAAAACAGTTTTCATTAAAAATAATGAATGGTGTGTGGAAGGACATTCTTTTAAGTTACTGTGCGCCAGGAGCTGGGCGAAACCACGCCGGGTCAGATAGATAGACAGATAGTCGGGAACGGAAGCTTATTTGACTACTTATATGAATGAATTAAATGACATGCTCCCTACCAGGGACTGGGTGAAGCCGGGAATAATGATATAATCTTTAAGGTATTTTTAAAGTTTGCATAAAAATAATGCATTATGCATAACATTTTAACCCATCTTTTTCTGCTTACAAAACTTATCAACTGTCATGTTGGTGATTAAAAACAGTTTTCATTAAAAATAATGAATGGTGTGTGGAAGGACATTCTTTTAAGTTACTGTGCGCCAGGAGCTGGGCGAAACCACGCCGGGTCAGATAGATAGACAGACAGACAGATAGTCGGGAACGGAAGCTTATTTGACTACTTATATGAATGAATTAAATGACATGCTCCCTACCAGGGACTGGGTGAAGCCGGGCCGGGACAGACAGACAGACAGATAGACAGACAAACAGATAGTCGGGAACGGGAGAGCTTATATGACTACGTATATGAATAAAATGAGATGCTCCCCACCAGGGACTGGTTGAAGCCGGGTCAGACAGACAGACAGACAGATAGTCGGGAACGGGAGAGCTTATATGACTACTTATATTAATTAAATGAGATACTCCCCACCAGGGACTGGGTGAAGCCGGGCCGGGTCAGCCAGACAGACAGACAGACAGACAAACAAGCAGACAGACAGACTGATAGATAGATCCCCTCCAGGGCCTGGGCGAAGCCGGGCCGGGTCAGCTAGTACATGATAAAATCAAGTGTCACACATACAAAATGATAATGTGAAAGATGAAAATACACAAAAAATATGGAATGGCATATTACAGGACATGCGTGCACTCAACTCTCTCTCTCTCTCCCTCCCTCTCTCTCTCTCTCTCTCTCTCTCTCTCTCTCTAGATAGATAGATAGATAGATAGATAGATAGATAGATAGATAGATAGATAGATAGATAGATAGATAGATAGATTGGCGATCCAATTGTTGTTTGTCTCCGACTTGTGTATTAGTGACAGACATTTGGTTACCATTATACTAGATTGTGTCAGCCAGTCTCCGTTTCTAAGGTGTTGCGGATGCGATTCATGAGCCCGATTAACTGCGTTCGAAACACAGCTGCGATTTGACAGGAAACCGTGTCGTGCTGGGTGTTAACGTGTTGGTATGGGAGCCGGTCGTTCAGAAAGCAATGGCAAACTACTGAACATACACTTGCCAAGACATCAACAACAGCAGTGAAGTGCTGGTGTTGACAGCGATGTCCTGTAAGTAGGATATGCCAAAAAATAAATACATAAATAAATAAAACAGTGTGTCATCTACCGTTATTGTATCTGTTTTAACATTATAGATATAAATCTATACCTCTGAGTATTTGCCTTAAGTCTGCCTCAGTCATTTTATCCTCGTCATGACGCAACTCAATGTTAGCGTATTTCCCTCCCAGAAATTTCCCGCGATTTCCCACAGGCAGGCCGTTACCAAGAAACGTGTACAGGAAGCTCCACATACTAGGGTTAAAGGTCGACAATCTGACCCCCGACTCTTGAAGCTGCTTCAGTCCAATAGCATTGTCATTAGACTCGTTAATTGGAACCCCGTGAAAAGAATCCTCTTTCCCCCTCCACACCCACGATGGGCGACGGATTCTGTTCAAGGCCACGAATGCTATGGAAATATCAAATTTGATGCGTTTTTCTTTGGCTAAAGCTACTGTTTTGATAATCTCTTCCACGCAGTGCGAACAAGGACTGTGATTTTGAATCAGTGTCGCCGTGAATACGTTCCTTCTTGTGGCCACGCGAACTTGGGTGAGAAGATCTCGGGCCACAACTGCGGTGGCATGTAGTCTCTGTGTTCCTTCCCTTCTGGTCCACGGGAAGTTGGACGTCTCCTCTTTGGCGGTGTGGTAATAGAGCACGGTCACTTCCGGAAGACTACTGTCGTGGGAGGCTGTGACTAAATGAGTTGTCCAGAACAAATCAAAGTCTTCTTTAGCCATGCTCTTCTGCCAACGAGACTATTCAAACACTCTACACGCGGTATGCAGAAATTGAATCTGATTTCTCTTATAGATGGTCACAATCTATTTGCTGAAAGTCTCATCATGCAGGTGTGGTTAACATTCTGTTTTCTGAATGCAATATCTTTCATCCGTGGTTAAAACCCTGTTTTCTGAACGTCTTATCTTTCATTTGTGGTTAAAATCCTGTTGTCTGAAAGTCTTATCTTTCATCTATTGTTAAGATCCTGTTGTCTGAACGTCTTATCTTTCTTTCATCTATGGTTAAAATCCTGTTGTCTGAACGTCTTATCTTTCTTTCATATATGGTTAAAATCATGTCTTCTGAATGTCTTATCTTTCATCTATGGTTAAAATCCCGTTTTCTGAACGCCTCATCATTCAGGCGTGGTTAAAAATCATTTTTGTTTTCTGAAAACTTCATAGCTCAGGTGTATGCTACATCCATGTCCACCTGCAGATTAGATCAAAAGAGACATGTGAGCTAACGAGGAAATGGAAGATGACGTATCTGTAAAAGCAAAAGTAAAGGGCTCGTTGTCACGCTATGAGACCATTTCGGTATGTGGTGGTAGGCCCATATGTTTATACACAAGTTGACATTTGATTGGTCACGTGGTCAATAGCACGCTGGTCGTCCTTGATTCTTAGAACTTTTCCTCGAGCTCACTCTAGTCTGGGGACATATTTTTTTTGCATTAACTCGCTTTGAACTCAAGCGTAATCCATACATGTGCTTCTGCTTCTGGTGTGCTAGGCTGCTTGTGTGGAATAGCTTTCCCCATTACCAGTGTCCCTCGCCATCAGGAGAATCCACTCCAACTTCTGAGGTACTTGTAAATTACGTCCCCAAGTCAAGGAAGAAAAGTCAACATTTTTGTCCAACTGACTTGTATTGGGGTTGAACCCCATACCTCAGCATTAGCTCACCGTTAAAGATCGAGAGCTTTTATTTTATCCATTCGGCCATGCTGACATCCGGGTCTAAGGACATCTGAATGCTCAGGTCAGTAATAAAATAAAAACAAAAAATCGCCTCCATAATACTTTGTACTCCAGAATACTATACTTTGTATAGCAGGGCTAGAGAGCAACGTTGGCGCAGTAGGTAGCACGTTCGTCTACCGGTTCTGTGGTCATATGTTCGAATCCCATTCGAGACGGGGATGTTTTTCTTAATTGATCTGGGGCTCCCGGGTGAACCGAGGCTTGAGTAAGTACCGGGATAACTTTCTTAGGGGTGAAGATGGCTGGTGTGATCTTGACCACACCGGCCATGGAGAACGGATATGTGCTTTTTAGCTGATTTGTTAATAAACATTGGCTTAGTATGTTGGCACAGAAAATATGCGTGGTATTCAGGATCTACAACAGGTAGCAGCGAACCGCCAAGCATGGACAGCCATGACTTCTGGCCTATGCGCCGCCTTGGGCTCAAGAGGAAAGACTAACTAACTAACTAACTAAATTAGCATTCTGACTTTAAATGTTACACTAACAATGTAACGAAACAAATGCTAGTTTATACATACAGAACTGCAAACATTCACTAATCAGTGCCTACACAGAATAGTGGGAATAACTTATTATAACAAAATCACCAAAGTAGTTTTCTTCGGGAGATCTAAACAAATTCCAATGAACCAAGAGGTGAGACAAAGACGCTGTTAATGGATAGGACACATATTGAGAAAACCTGAGGACAATATAATTAGACTCTGTCTTGTCTGGAACCCACAAGGCAAATGAAATAGTGGGAGATCTAAAACAGGCGGAGAAGAGAATTACAGACAGAGATGGATAATATTGGGAGGGCACAGAGAAGAGAATTACAGACAGAGATGGATAATATTGGGAGGGCACAGAGAATAGAATTACAGACAGAGATGGATAATATTGGGAGGGCACAGAGAAGAGAATTACAGACAGAGATGGGTAATATTGGAAGGACACGGAGAAGAGAATTACAGACAGAGATGGATAATATTGGGAGGGCACAGAGAAGAGAATTACAGACAGAGATGGATAATATTGGGAGGGCACAGAGAAGAGAATTACAGACAGAGATGGATAATATTGGGAGGGCACAGAGAAGAGAATTACAGACAGAGATGGATAATATTGGGAGGGCACAGAGAAGAGAATTACAGACAGAGATGGATACTATTGGGAGGGCACAGAGAAGAGAATTACAGACAGAGATGGATAATATTGGGAGGACACAGAGAAGAGAATTACAGACAGAGATGGATAATATTGGGAGGGCACAGAGAGAGCTGCATGAGATAGAAAAAGGTAGCATGTTCGGGCGTGGTTTGGTTGAGCGCCTGTTCCCCATGGTATATATAGGGAAGTACAAGAAGAAACACTACAAACGGAGGATTGCGTACTGGGTAACAGAACGAGAGAGAGAGAGAGAGAGAGAGAGAGAGAGAGAGAGAGAGAGAGGGAGAGGGAGAGAGAGAGGGAGAGAGAGGGAGAGAGAGAGACAGAGAGAGGAGAGAGAGAGAGAGAGAGAGAGAGAGAGAGAGAAAGAGAGAGAGAGAGAGAGAAAGAATGAGAGCTGGAGCTTTAAAAACGATCTTTCTATTATAATATTTAAGGAAACTTATCAGGCACTTAATGTTTACTTAGTTTCCAATACCTATTTACTTAGTAACAATATTATCGGATATCAAGTGAAAACTTTCTCACTGTACGGAGAATGATTTATGAACTTGCTTGCATCAGAATGAAACAAAGAAGTATAAAAGCCCTGTAGTAGATAAATATCACACAACAGGTTATAAACGTACGTTATTCCACATCAAGCTACATGAAAAACGGCACAGCTGTTAAATGGACTAAGCACACTACACAACATTTAATCAGTATTTGACAGTGGCGATGCGTTGGTCTGTTGTCAACAGATAACCTAAAGCACGAAACACATCTCCAGATAAGCTGAACACCTCTTTTATCTCTACGTGTGTTTGCATACTTGTTTGTGAGCTTTTTTTTTTTAAACACCGGTATTCTTGATTTACTGCAGGTTTGGCCAAACGATGGTTGACTTGCTATCTATTCGGTATTTCTGCACTGCTCTTTGAAAAGGAGAAACCCAGCAGTTTATTTGTACTGGCATTGGTTTTGTTTAGTAGCACGTTAACTGTTTAGTCGGATTGTAGGATTTAAAAATGTTAATAGTTAATACATGTAACGTTTCTATGCAATTTCTATAATCTTTGTCAGGTATAAAGCATAGTTAGCTAGTCGTCGATTATCCACACTGCACGTCGAACCATTTACTTTGTAAGTGCTCGGCTCCCTTCCTCAGTATCACAATCAGCGGGTATCGTCTGACGACGCCTGTTCTTTGTTGACTATTCTGTTTTGTCCCCTTGCATAACGCGCTTGTCTGGCGTCACCCCTTTTGACGTGATGCTCTTGCTGTCTGGTCAAGGCTGCCGATTCACAGACATCACTTAATTATTTTATCTCCCTGACTCTCAGAGGGCATTCACTATATCAGCCAGATCCATGGCTCGTCCGCTCGTATACTCATGATTTATTCTGAGATCTGTGACGTCAACATATGGCGCTGCCTCTTGGTTTCTATTCCTGACGTATGCATCATATCTTGCCAATGGATCAGCTGGAGTCGGGACTAGAGGGTGGGACTCATGCTGCACAACCTTCCTTCCTTGGTGGTTAATGATTCCCCTGGAAGAACGACGATGACATTGATGTCTGATTGCATCTCTCTCAGTGAGGCTGGTTTAGAGACTTTATTTTCAACTCCAAACGGCCACAATATTGAAGAGCTTTCCCTCCCCTCTCCAAACAGGATGTGCAATGCTTGTTCTGGAATTTCATATCAGCAGAAAGACATACCAGGATGCAACCAGGTCACATTCAGCACAGCACGTCGCATGGACTGACTGATTAGGCCCCAGTTGGTCATGTTTCCTCAACGTATTTGAGGCAACTGGCTGTCAACAGACTTCACACAATGCCTATAGGCCAGTGGTTCTCAACCGGTAAAGAATCCCCCCCCCCACCCCCATCCTCAGGGTAAAATTTTATGGTTTCCGGGGGGGGGGGGGAATTAAGATGATTTCAAGATCGCGTTAATACAAGAACCGATTACTTGATATTGTTTTTCCCTTCAGACTGTATGGTTCTGTACGTCTCACCCTTCTAAAATTCAATTTATAAAGTAAGTAGACACACAAATCATGTTTTATGTGGACGTCTAGACTTGTTTTAGCACGTGCTGTTAAATTTAGCTTCCATTATTATGTATACTGTGTAGGTGCGGGGGCGGGATTGTTAGGTAGGAAATATGAAAGGGGGGAATGACGTTCTGAAAATATGGTGAAGGGGGGGGGGGATTTTTAGGTAGGAAATATGAAAGGGGGGGGGGGGATAACGTTCTGAAAATAAGCTGAAGGGGGCACGGGCCAAAAAAGGTTGAGAACCACTGCTCTAGGCGCTCTCTCTCTTTAATTCTGTCAACGAGCAAGTCATATTCTGAACAGCCGAGAATCTAGGAAGCTACACAGAGGCGAACCAGAGAATAACATAACTCACACACCACCCACCCGACTATAGCGTGGTTCAGTTACCCAGTATATGTGAATTCCTAAATGTCCACACATTTACAGCAGTATTATAAGTAGGTCAGATAAAGGACTCTTGTCCGCGCCATGGAGTGGACTGGGTATATGGTGCTATTCCGGGTGTCTAAGGGTGTCTCCGTGGCGAAGTGGTCAAGCCGTTTGACTTGGGCTCCGAAGGTTGTGGGCAGTTTTGCCATTTTAGTACTTTTCGAGCTAAATTTAGTGCTTTTTCAAGTCAGTTAGTGCGAAAATTTTCCTTTTAGCGCGGCCGCGTAAATTTAGTGCTTCACAAAATTTTTTGGTGCTTTTCGGTGCTTTTTTGGGGTGGGTAAAAATTACTTTAAAATTCAGTTTGGGAACACTAAAAAGCCGAATTTGAACTGAAGCGAGGGAGTAAAACAGTCTTAGTACGTTGCCGCGCAATATGCAACTAATTTAACTCCCTTTAATACGATTTAGCTGAAAGCGAACGCCATTTTGCAGACAAGTCCAAACGACAATACATTAGCTTGTAATCGAGTTCATAATTTTGTGGTGTCTACATGATCCTTTCATTTAAGCTTATTTGTGTTTCACTATGAGCAAGAAATATTGTCAACATTTCAGAGAACAGTGGCTCAGTGACACGAGATCTCAAAAATGGTTGTTAAAAGTAGAAGGGGATAATACTAAGTGTTTTTGCAAATATTGCAAATGTTCAATTGCAGCCAGGTTAAATGATATTGAGAGGCACAAGAATACAACGAAACATCAGAAAGCCGAACAACCATTCAGTACACAAAGGCAAACAACAATTGCATTTGACAAACTGAAAGATGATGTCAAAGAAACAGAAGGATGCATGAGTTTGTTCATAGCTGGCCATTGTTCGCTTCGAGTTGTTGACCATTTAAGTGAACTCTGCAAGGTACACTTTGGTGACAGCAAAGGTTGCAAGAACTTTAAGCTTAGGAGAACTAAGTGCAGAGCAGTTATTTCAAATGTACTTGCACCATATTTCACAACAGACTTGACAGCTGATATTGGCAAAAGTAAATACAGCTTATTGATTGATGAGAGCAATGACATTTCTGAAACTAAGCTATGGGAGTAGCTATTAGGTACTATTCAGAGACAAGAAAGCAGTTTGTGGTTACTTACTTAGATTTAGTTGAACTGAGTGACTGCAAAGCACAGGCAATATGCAATGCGTTAAAAGATTGTTTAAACAAGAATGGACTTGAGTTGCAAAGACTAGTTGCACTCAACACTGACAATGCGTCTGTGATGACAGGTGTAAACAATGGAGTATATTCAAAATTAAAATCCGAAGTTCCTCATCTGGTACTAATTAGGTGTGTATGTCATTCCCTTCAGCTGGCAGTGTCACAGGCTGCAGTTGCTTGTCTGCCCAGGAACGTCGAGTTCATGATTAGAGAAACATATAACTGGTTTTCTCACTCAAGTCTTCGTCAAGCAAAGTACAGGGAGCTTTTTGCTTCAATAAATAATGGACAACATCCGCTAAAGATTGTTAAATTAAGCCAGACACGATGGATGTCCATTCTATCTGCCATTGTCAGTGTCACAAAATAAAACCGTGTGTTTAACCGGTTGATTATTCTAGAGGATTTTTTGATTAACCGGACTATCTGCTAAGCAACAAGTGTTTCAACTTATACAGAGAAAACATTCATAGTTGTGGCTGCACGTGTTTCCAAAACAGGTCGGGCAGAAATAACAGTTGTACTTGTACATATGGTTGACGGATTGGCCACACTCGGAAGTGCGGGAGACTAATCCCGACAATCGCCGTGACAGTTTGTCAACATTTGAATGCAGATGGAGCCCGGGGGATCATAGTGGCAATCGGATGTTAGCCATCACCTGTCGGACAAAATTAAACAGTGGCAGAGGTATAGAGGAAGTGAGTGCGCTGAATCATATATCACTTTGACAAGTCATAAACATATCAGAGGGAAAACGGAAGTACTTAGCATGGAAGTAACAGTACATATGTCAATTCTTAGTTTCCGGAACATCGAGAAGATTGACGGCTGGTTATTTGCGACTGTTGTTGGGGGTATACAGGAACTCGCTGGCTTGTTTTGGGAATCTAAACAAGTGATGACAACTTTGACAAGGACTAAAGCCAGGAAAAATCGATTCTTGACAATGGATGATATGAGCAAATAACACCTGCAGGACGTCACCCATATCACGTGACCAATTTTAGGTTTTGCCATAAACCATGATTGGGAGAAAGGGAGTTGACCAAAACCGTGGATTATGATGGACGTGTTTGTGGGAGAACTCTACAGTGTTAGATTAATTTAAGATTAACTAGCATGTGCCGTTATGGCAAAGTGTAGTAGCCATCCCGGGAATGAGGCGGTTGTGCATAAGGTAGTCAATATAGTCTATTAGTTCTAATTAATATAGACTGTAGCCTTGTTAAACCTATAGTGTGATGATTAGCACTGTTAGTGGAAAACTAGTTAGAGTAGAATAGTGATATTGGCTCTGCTAAGGTGAATAGAATACTGAGGTTGTACTCTGTTTATTGGTCTTTTCTTATCATAGCCTGATTCGGCCCTAGGTGGGTAGCTAATCTGCTCTAGGACATAGTTTAGTTAGCTAAAGATCATTAAGCAAGGCGATAGGCTTACACTCAGACGAAAGGATCAGTGACTAGTACTATCACCAGATGTGTTGTTTCTATCCTAGGTTCCCTACTAGATCCAAGGAAACTCAACAAGTTTTTGGGAAAGATTCAAATCCCATTCGGAAGAACACCAGTTCAACAATCAATAAAGTTGCGTACAGAACGTAACTAAAGCTAGAAGGAAGTTGATTCACCAAAGAGAGTGATGATTACTGATGCACCACACAACATCAGACAGTAGTAACTAACTGAGAACATTACTGATACTAGTTACCTAGTGTGATATAATCTCGTGTAATAGAACACAAGACATGATACGTGAGGATAGATAGACACGAGTGAGGAACAACTACATTAACAATTAACATTAATAACTGTGTACACACTATAAAGGACTTGTGCATTTTTTTAATGAACGATAGGAACGGACATTGTGTAGGGTACAACCGGTCCATGATTAACTGTTAATACCACCGGTGTCTATTTCGGATGATCATGAAATGGGATTACCAGAGGTCTACAGAGGCAAATCAGTATCCAGCAGGATGGTTTCGGCACTGGGTGAGAAGTACATGTTCTGACGTAACGTGCTGTGGTCTATCCTTGCTGGGATCAGCTGACTGGGTTGTTGTCTGAGAGTCCGATTCTACACACTTTATAGAACACGTCACACATTTTCTTCGCATACACGTCTCATATACGTTACACTTTTCTTTTAATAAATTAATCTTTATTAATTTTTAGAAGCAAGATTTGTTGAGTATGTTGCGTTGGGAAAGTATGAGAAGGGGGCATAGTACGACAGTGAGAGAGTGATAGGAAAAGGTGTCCATAGGCTGATGGAGTGTGTTGGACGGAAGCTGGTGGATTCTCCAGAATATTGAGAGGAAAAAAATATTATAATGTGGGTGTCGACTCTCGTCACTCCAGGGACGACACTGTAAAGGAGGACACGACATTATTGGGGGCTCGTAAACGGGATCTTTGGACAGCGGGATCTCTCGTAAACGGAATCCTTGGACAGCGGGATCTCCCGTAAACGGAATCTTTGGACAGCGGGATCTCCCGTAAACGGAATCCTTGGACAGCGAGATCTCCTGCAAGCAGGAACCTTTGACAGTGGGATCTTCTGACAACGGGGTCTTTTGACACAGGATCCTTAGTTATAAAACGGTGATATTATATTGGAGAATCCAGCTAGAGTGAATGTGGATAGGGGTTAGGACTAATATCTTACCTGTTCACACTTCACACGTCTGCATAGGTCTGTGGTCCTGATTCTACTCTTGTCACTGAGTGAATGTGCTGTGTGTGGTAATATCTAGATTTATATTACTTGTTCATATACCTGTATAGTAATTTCTAGTTATATTGTACTCGACCTGCTAGCTTACCTCTCTGTATAATGGCCACCCCTAAACTAAGCACAGTAGAATTAAAGGCAAAGGGGTAGGACATGGGATTGGCGGGGTCTGTTCTAACGGATTACATACAGGAAGTGGAGAGAGAGTATCGTCAAGCAGAACGGGAAGATCGAAAGGCCGAGTTGGAATTGAGAAGGATGGAATTGGAAGCTGAGCAAGCAGCTAAGAAATTGGAAGCTGAGCAAGCAGCTAAGAAACTTGAAGCTGAGCAAGCAGCTAAGAAATTTGAAGCTGAGCAAGCAGCTAGGAAACTGGAAGCGGAGCAAGAAGCTCAGAAAAGGGAGCACGAGTACCGGATGAGGGAACTCGAGTTGAAGAGTCAATCTAATGGAGAGACTGAGGGAGCAGTTGGAGGTTCCTCCATCCCAGGCTCAACACCAGTAGGTGGACATGGGTACCAGGCCATGAAGTTTCCTTTGGCGGTCTACGAGGAGGACAAAGAGAAGATTGACCAGTACCTTCAACGCTTCGAGGCTATGTCAGTTGCTATGGGTCTGGAGCGTAACAAATGGAATCTTAAGCTATCCCAGGGTTTACGCGGGACCGGATACGAGGTTTATTCTCGCCTGCCACCAGGACATGAGAACAATTATGACGAGTTAAAGACGGCTCTGCTGAAACGATTCGAGGTTACGTCACATACCTACCGGAAAAAATTTCGAGCAGCGAAACGAGAACCGGGGGGAGTTGTTTGCTGCCTACAGTTTGCGTCTAAAATCTTATCTCCACAAGTGGATGGATTTGGCTGGGTTCGCACATGACTATGAGAGTCTGGAAGAGCTCATGGTGGTCGACCAGCTGAAGAAGCAAATGTCTAAAACTCTCAGGACGTTCCTGGGAGAACAAGGAGCGGAACGTATTGACCTCGTGACTAAATTAGCAGAACGGTTCGTCGAGGTACATGGGGAGGCAGGGGAAAACCTTTCCACCAACTCCAAAAGTCAAGAGAAACATGACAAGAAGAAAACCAAAAACTCAGGAACAAAAAAGTGGGAACCTTATGTGCAAAAATCAGAGGATAGTTCAGAGAAGAAGAAGGAGGGAAGCAAGAGCACTTCAAGCTCTACACCTAAACGACCGTGGTCGGAGAAGTGGTGTTCAATTTGTAAGTCACCCTCTCACAATACGAGGGACTGCAAATCGAAGGCTAAGAACCCTCACTTCGCAGCATGTCAAGTGACTTCCAAGGAGGTTGTCACAGAAAATGCCAAGGTCAACAAGGAAGCTCGCCACCAGGAGAGCTCACTCAAGTCTGGCAATAGAAAATCTAGGACAGGGAAATGGTGCAACCAATGCCAGTCGAATACGCACAATGCTATTGACTGCAAGGGAAAGTCAGGAGACACTCAATTCGTCGTGTGCTCAGGAAAACCTAAGGTGGAGCCCACCGAACAGGTCGAGGCCGAGGAAGAGACTCCAGACCAGGAAAAACCACCTGTAGTGGAATTGGTAGAGGTTAACGGTCGTCAAGTGGAGTGTTTATACGACACAGGACTGGACGGGGAGGCCGTGATTTCTGTGGATCTGGTACATCCAGAACAATTCACAGGTGAGGCATTGGATATACAGCCTGCACAGAAGAGTGCTGTAGTCATGAAGTTGCCTATTGCTAATGTGGAGATTCGGTCAAGGTACGTCACCGGCACCATCAAGGCCGCTGTATTGACCGATCCCATTTTCCAGTCATCCTAGGTTGCCGGTATGTCTTTCTGGGAATGCCCAGGGAGCCAATCCATATGGGAGCAATGCAGACTCGCTCTCAGACGAAAACGGAAGAGGCAGACGCAATTGTGACTAACCCAATGCCGGGGGAGCTACGAACTGCCCAGAGTGAGGATGATACTTTACGTCCTTGCTACAAAAAGCTGCAGAAAAGTGCTGATCCACCAGGACGGGGGCAGTACTACATGAAGAATAGGATACTCTACAGGAGAGCAGGAAGGGGAGACAACCTATACGGTCAGTTGGTCGTCCCGAAAGCTCACCGGTCCCAGATTCTTCATATGGGGCATACCATCTCCTTTAGTGGACACATGGGTATTGCCGCCACCATGCAGCGAATTTCCTGCCATTACTATTGGCCGGGAATGACAGATGATGTGCGTCGGTATGTGAAGTCATGCCCTGAGTGCCAGAGGGTGGCACCAAAACACTGGACAGCACCGGTGGTGTTGGGTGAGATGCCCATCATGAACTCTCCTTTCGAGAGGGTAGCCATCGATATCGTGGGTCCACTTCTCAGGACTAGGAAGAGGAACATGTATATACTCACAATGGTGGATTGCTGTACAATGTGGGGTGAGGCTAGACCGTTGACCACGATTGACTCGAAAAGAGTGGTGGACGCACTGATGGAGGCCTTTACCAGATTAGGCTTTCCGGATCAAATTCTGACGGACAATGGATCTCAGTTTTGTGGAAAACTCATGGAGGAGGTATTTAGGGTGTTTCACTCTAACCACATACATACCAGCCCTTACCACCCTCAAGCCAATGGACAAGTGGAGCGTTTCAACGGCACGTTGATGACAATGCTAAGGAAACTAGCGCAGGAAAAACCTGATAGGTGGGATGAATATATCCCAGCAGCTCTCTTTGCCTATCGGGAAGTTCCTCATGGCTCAACAGGACTACCACCCGCTACGTTGCTGTTTGGTCGTCCAATCAAAGGACCGTTGGAAGCCATGTTGAGGAGTTGGACTGAAGAGGGGACGTCAGAAGAAGTGATCTCATCCTATAAATACGTGGAGGAACTGAAAGAAAAACTCCACAAGGGATGGACTCTGGCAAATCAAAACTTGAAAAAGGCCAGGAAAAGACATGCGGCTTACTACAACCGTAGGTCTAAAGAAAGATCTCTAGAGGTGGGAGATAAAGTCTTGTTGCTACTCCCAACGGGAAACAACAAACTGGAGATAGGTTGGCAAGGACCATTTCCCGTGGAAAGGGTGATATCCAGAACCAACTATCAGATCCGGATCCGGGGAAAGTCGAGGATTTTCCATATCAATCTCTTGCGGAAATACGAAGAGAGACCCGGAGACAAGGCAGCTCACCTCATGGCAATGGCAGTTGCAGTGGAGACAGAAGTGGGAACCAGCGAGGGCAGGGAATATCCCTTGGTACACCAGGAAACATATAGGGAGGTGCAAGTGAACCCTGATCTGACCTCCCAGGAGAGGGAAAGGATAACCCAGGTTCTCAAGTCTCATAAGGAGATACTGACTGATAAACCAGGACGACCGAGGTTGGTTGAGTTTGAGATGACTTTGACCACACAGGAGCCTGTTCGTCAAAAGGTTTACCCAGTGCCATTCTCTAAAGAAAAGGCCCTGGAGGAGGAAATACAGAAACTGCTGGAGGATGACGTGATTGCACCATCCATATCCCCATACAATGCAGGGGTAGTTTTGTTACGGAAACCAAGTGGAGAACACCGGTTGTGTATAGACTACCGACTTTTGAACAGTCACACACAATTTCAGGTGGAACCTTTGCCGAATCCAACTCAGTTATTCGCTAGGCTCCATAAGGCTCGGTACTTTTCAAAGGTGGATCTGAGTCGGGGGTACTATCAGATACCAGTCAAACCGGAGATTCGACCACTGTTAGCTTTCAGTACACCCAGTGGACACTACGAATTCAAGGTCATGCCCTTTGGACTCAGCAATGCACCTAGTGTGTTTACACGCATGATGAGGACTTTACTAGATCCGTTACAGGATCCGTCCATCATCTCTTTCATGGATGATATTCTGATTTCCAGTGACAGCCTGGATGACCACTTACAATCCTTGGAGAGAGTGTTTAATAGGCTCAAGGAAGCAGGGCTTACTGCTCGTCCAACCAAGTGCATGATTGGTTACCAGACTCTGGAATTTCTAGGTCACACCATCACTCCAGGACACATTGTCCCAGAAGAGAAGAACCTGGAGAAAATCAGAAATGCACCAAGGCCAAAAACGAAGAAGGATGTGCGATCTTTTCTCTCGTTGTGTGGGTTCTACCACAAATTTATCCCACATTTCACGGAACTGGGAGCTCCGTTGACGGAAACCTTGAAAAAGGGATTCCCGGACCAAATCATTTGGACACCCGAATGTGAGAATGCCTATAGTCAGTTAAAGGAGGCCTTGGTCAGCAAACCTGTATTACAGCTCCCTGACCTTTCCAAACCATTTGTGTTGAGAACGGATGCGAGTGCGATTGGAATTGGAGCCGCTTTGTTACAGGAAGGAAAAGACGATGCTTCGGTTTTGAAACCTGTGGCATATGCAAGTAAGAAACTTCTACAGGCGGAGAGGAATTATTCAACCGTCGAGAGAGAGTGCTTGTCCCTCGTATGGGCAGTGCAAAAATTTCAGCCATATTTGTATGGAGTTAAGTTTCGAGTCCAGTCGGATCATCAACCCCTGATGTTCTTGGCTACTTCTCAGAAGCTCAACGCCCGTGGTCGTTGTTACTTCAACCTTATAATTTCACAGTAGAGTACATTCCTGGGAAGGAAAATGTTGGAGCGGATTTCTTGTCAAGACACCCAGCTCCTGAAGAAGAAGAATGAATCATCTGGATTAAACTCACGGTGGAGAAGAGTGAGATGGACTACTCTCTTAGGAGGGGGCCTATGTCACAAAATAAAACCGTGTGTTTAACCGGTTGATTATTCTAGAGGATTTTTGATTAACCGGACTATCTGCTAAGCAACAAGTGTTTCAACTTATACAGAGAAAACATTCATAGTTGTGGCTGCACGTGTTTCCAAAACAGGTCGGGCAGAAATAACAGTTGTACTTGTACATATGGTTGACGGATTGGCCACACTCGGAAGTGCGGGAGACTAATCCCGACAATCGCCGTGACAGTTTGTCAACATTTGAATGCAGATGGAGCCAGGGGGATCATAGTGGCAATCGGATGTTATCCATCACCTGTCGGACAAAATTAAACAGTGGCAGAGGTATAGAGGAAGTGAGTGCGCTGAATCATATATCACTTTGACAAGTCATAAACATATCAGAGGGAAAACGGAAGTACTTAGCATGGAAGTAACAGTACATATGTCAATTCTTAGTTTCCGGAACATCGAGAAGATTGACGGCTGGTTATTTGCGACTGTTGTTGGGAGTATACAGGAACTCGCTGGCTTGTTTTGGGAATCTAAACAAGTGATGACAACTTTGACAAGGACTAAAGCCAGGAAAAATCGATTCTTGACAATGGATGATATGAGCAAATAACACCTGCAGGACGTCACCCATATCACGT
The DNA here is from genome assembly GCA_963921405.1 of Cepaea hortensis. NCBI lineage: Eukaryota > Metazoa > Mollusca > Gastropoda > Stylommatophora > Helicidae > Cepaea > Cepaea hortensis. Next base: position 57,652,926 of record OY992891.1, read on the forward strand.
GACCAATTTTAGGTTTTGCCATAAACCATGATTGGGAGAAAGGGAGTTGACCAAAACCGTGGATTATGATGGACGTGTTTGTGGGAGAGCTCTACAGTGTTAGATTAATTTAAGATTAACTAGCATGTGCCGTTATGGCAAAGTGTAGTAGCCATCCCGGGAATGAGGCGGTTGTGCATAAGGTAGTCAATATAGTCTATTAGTTCTAATTAATATAGACTGTAGCCTTGTTAAACCTATAGTGTGATGATTAGCACTGTTAGTGGAAAACTAGTTAGAGTAGAATAGTGATATTGGCTCTGCTAAGGTGAATAGAATACTGAGGTTGTACTCTGTTTATTGGTCTTTTCTTATCATAGCCTGATTCGGCCCTAGGTGGGTAGCTAATCTGCTCTAGGACATAGTTTAGTTAGCTAAAGATCATTAAGCAAGGCGATAGGCTTACACTCAGCCGAAAGGATCAGTGACTAGTACTATCACCAGATGTGTTGTTTCTATCCTAGGTTCCCTACTAGATCCAAGGAAACTCAACAAGTTTTTGGGAAAGATTCAAATCCCATTCGGAAGAACACCAGTTCAACAATCAATAAAGTTGCGTACAGAACGTAACTAAAGCTAGAAGGAAGTTGATTCACCAAAGAGAGTGATGATTACTGATGCACCACACAACATCAGACAGTAGTAACTAACTGAGAACATTACTGATACTAGTTACCTATTGTGATATAATCTCGTGTAATAGAACACAAGACATGATACGTGAGGATAGATAGACACGAGTGAGGAACAAGTACATTAACAATTAACATTAATAACTGTGTACACACTACAAAGGACTTGTGCATTTTTTTTAATGAACGATAGGAACGGACATTGTGTAGGGTGCAACCGGTCCATGATTAACTGTTAATACCACCGGTGTCTATTTCGGATGATCATGAAATGGGATTACCAGAGGTCTACAGAGGCAAATCAGTATCCAGCAGGATGGTTTCGGCACTGGGTGAGAAGTACATGTTCTGACGTAACGTGCTGTGGTCTATCCTTGCTGGGATCAGCTGACTGGGTTGTTGTCTGAGAGTCCGATTCTACACACTTTATAGAACACGTCACACATTTTCTTCACATACACGTCTCATATACGTTACACTTTTCTTTTAATAAATTAATCTTTATTAATTTTTAGAAGCAAGAGTTGTTGAGTATGTTGCGTTGGGAAAGTATGAGAAGGGGGCATAGTACGACAGTGAGAGAGTGATAGGAAAAGGTGTCCATAGGCTGATGGAGTGTGTTGGACGGAAGCTGGTGGATTCTCCAGAATATTGAGAGGAAAAAAATATTATAATGTGGGTGTCGACTCTCGTCACTCCAGGGACGACACTGTAAAGGAGGACACGACATTATTGGGGGCTCGTAAACGGGATCTTTGGACAGCGGGATCTCTCGTAAACGGAATCCTTGGACAGCTGGATCTCCCGTAAACGGAATCTTTGGACAGCGGGATCTCCCGTAAACGGAATCCTTGGACAGCGAGATCTCCTGCAAGCAGGAACCTTTGACAGTGGGATCTTCTGACAACGGGGTCTTTTGACACAGGATCCTTAGTTATAAAACGGTGATATTATATTGGAGAATCCAGCTAGAGTGAATGTGGATAGGGGTTAGGACTAATATCTTACCTGTTCACACTTCACACGTCTGCATAGGTCTGTGGTCCTGATTCTACTCTTGTCACTGAGTGAATGTGCTGTGTGTGGTAATATGTAGATTTATATTACTTGTTCATATACCTGTATAGTAATTTCTAGTTATATTGTACTCGACCTGCTAGCTTACCTCTCTGTATAATGGCCACCCCTAAACTAAGCACAGTAGAATTAAAGGCAAAGGGGGAGGACATGGGATTGGCGGGGTCTGCTCTAACGGATTACATACAGGAAGTGGAGAGAGAGTATCGTCAAGCAGAACGGGAAGATCGAAAGGCCGAGTTGGAATTGAGAAGGATGGAATTGGAAGCTGAGCAAGCAGCTAAGAAATTGGAAGCTGAGCAAGCAGCTAAGAAACTTGAAGCTGAGCAAGCAGCTAAGAAATTTGAAGCTGAGCAAGCAGCTAGGAAACTGGAAGCGGAGCAAGAAGCTCAGAAAAGGGAGCACGAGTACCGGATGAGGGAACTCGAGTTGAAGAGTCAATCTAATGGAGAGACTGAGGGAGCAGTTGGAGGTTCCTCCATCCCAGGCTCAACACCAGTAGGTGGACATGGGTACCAGGCCATGAAGTTTCCTTTGGCGGTCTACGAGGAGGACAAAGAGAAGATTGACCAGTACCTTCAACGCTTCGAGGCTATGTCAGTTGCTATGGGTCTGGAGCGTAACAAATGGAATCTTAAGCTATCCCAGGGTTTACACGGGACCGGATACGAGGTTTATTCTCGCCTGCCACCAGGACATGAGAACAATTATGACGAGTTAAAGACGGCTCTGCTGAAACGATTCGAGGTTACGTCACATACCTACCGGAAAAAATTTCGAGCAGCGAAACGACAACCGGGGGGAGTTGTTTGCTGCCTACAGTTTGCGTCTAAAATCTTATCTCCACAAGTGGATGGATTTGGCTGGGTTCGCACATGACTATGAGAGTCTGGAAGAGCTCACGGTGGTCGACCAGCTGAAGAAGCAAATGTCTAAACCTCTCAGGACGTTCCTGGGAGAACAAGGAGCGGAACGTATTGACCTCGTGACTAAATTAGCAGAACGGTTCGTCGAGGTACATGGGGAGGCAGGGGAAAACCTTTCCACCAACTCCAAAAGTCAAGAGAAACATGATAAGAAGAAAACCAAAAACTCAGGAACAAAAAAGTGGGAACCTTATGTGCAAAAATCAGAGGATAGTTCAGAGAAGAAGAAGGAGGGAAGCAAGAGCACTTCAAGCTCTACACCTAAACGACCGTGGTCGGAGAAGTGGTGTTCAATTTGTAAGTCACCCTCTCACAATACGAGGGACTGCAAATCGAAGGCTAAGAACCCTCACTTCGCAGCATGTCAAGTGACTTCCAAGGAGGTTGTCACAGAAAATGCCAAGGTCAACAAGGAAGCTCGCCACCAGGAGAGCTCACTCAAGTCTGGCAATAGAAAATCTAGGACAGGGAAATGGTGCAACCAATGCCAGTCGAATACGCACAATGCTATTGACTGCAAGGGAAAGTCAGGAGACACTCAATTCGTCGTGTGCTCAGGAAAACCTAAGGTGGAGCCCACCGAACAGGTCGAGGCCGAGGAAGAGACTCCAGACCAGGAAAAACCACCTGTAGTGGAATTGGTAGAGGTTAACGGTCGTCAAGTGGAGTGTTTATACGACACAGGACTGGACGGGGAGGCCGTGATTTCTGTGGATCTGGTACATCCAGAACAATTCACAGGTGAGGCATTGGATATACAGCCTGCACAGAAGAGTGCTGTAGTCATGAAGTTGCCTATTGCTAATGTGGAGATTCGGTCAAGGTACGTCACCGGCACCATCAAGGCCGCTGTATTGACCGATCCCATTTTCCAGTCATCCTAGGTTGCCGGTATGTCTTTCTGGGAATGCCCAGGGAGCCAATCCATATGGGAGCAATGCAGACTCGCTCTCAGACGAAAACGGAAGAGGCAGACGCAATTGTGACTAACCCAATGCCGGGGGAGCTACGAACTGCCCAGAGTGAGGATGATACTTTACGTCCTTGCTACAAAAAGCTGCAGAAAAGTGCTGATCCACCAGGACGGGGGCAGTACTACATGAAGAATAGGATACTCTACAGGAGAGCAGGAAGGGGAGACAACCTATACGGTCAGTTGGTCGTCCCGAAAGCTCACCGGTCCCAGATTCTTCATATGGGGCATACCATCTCCTTTAGTGGACACATGGGTATTGCCGCCACCATGCAGCGAATTTCCTGCCATTACTATTGGCCGGGAATGACAGATGATGTGCGTCGGTATGTGAAGTCATGCCCTGAGTGCCAGAGGGTGGCACCAAAACACTGGACAGCACCGGTGGTGTTGGGTGAGATGCCCATCATGAACTCTCCTTTCGAGAGGGTAGCCATCGATATCGTGGGTCCACTTCTCAGGACTAGGAAGAGGAACATGTATATACTCACAATGGTGGATTGCTGTACAATGTGGGGTGAGGCTAGACCGTTGACCACGATTGACTCGAAAAGAGTGGTGGACGCACTGATGGAGGCCTTTACCAGATTAGGCTTTCCGGATCAAATTCTGACGGACAATGGATCTCAGTTTTGTGGAAAACTCATGGAGGAGGTATTTAGGGTGTTTCACTCTAACCACATACATACCAGCCCTTACCACCCTCAAGCCAATGGACAAGTGGAGCGTTTCAACGGCACGTTGATGACAATGCTAAGGAAACTAGCGCAGGAAAAACCTGATAGGTGGGATGAATATATCCCAGCAGCTCTCTTTGCCTATCGGGAAGTTCCTCATGGCTCAACAGGACTACCACCCGCTACGTTGCTGTTTGGTCGTCCAATCAAAGGACCGTTGGAAGCCATGTTGAGGAGTTGGACTGAAGAGGGGACGTCAGAAGAAGTGATCTCATCCTATAAATACGTGGAGGAACTGAAAGAAAAACTCCACAAGGGATGGACTCTGGCAAATCAAAACTTGAAAAAGGCCAGGAAAAGACATGCGGCTTACTACAACCGTAGGTCTAAAGAAAGATCTCTAGAGGTGGGAGATAAAGTCTTGTTGCTACTCCCAACGGGAAACAACAAACTGGAGATAGGTTGGCAAGGACCATTTCCCGTGGAAAGGGTGATATCCAGAACCAACTATCAGATCCGGATCCGGGGAAAGTCGAGGATTTTCCATATCAATCTCTTGCGGAAATACGAAGAGAGACCCGGAGACAAGGCAGCTCACCTCATGGCAATGGCAGTTGCAGTGGAGACAGAAGTGGGAACCAGCGAGGGCAGGGAATATCCCTTGGTACACCAGGAAACATATAGGGAGGTGCAAGTGAACCCTGATCTGACCTCCCAGGAGAGGGAAAGGATAACCCAGGTTCTCAAGTCTCATAAGGAGATACTGACTGATAAACCAGGACGAACGAGGTTGGTTGAGTTTGAGATGACTTTGACCACACAGGAGCCTGTTCGTCAAAAGGTTTACCCAGTGCCATTCTCTAAAGAAAAGGCCCTGGAGGAGGAAATACAGAAACTGCTGGAGGATGACGTGATTGCACCATCCACATCTCCATACAATGCAGGGGTAGTTTTGTTACGGAAACCAAGTGGAGAACACCGGTTGTGTATAGACTACCGACTTTTGAACAGTCACACGCAATTTCAGGTGGAACCTTTGCCGAATCCAACTCAGTTATTCGCTAGGCTCCATAAGGCTCGGTACTTTTCAAAGGTGGATCTGAGTCGGGGGTACTATCAGATACCAGTCAAACCGGAGATTCGACCACTGTTAGCTTTCAGTACACCCAGTGGACACTACGAATTCAAGGTCATGCCCTTTGGACTCAGCAATGCACCTAGTGTGTTTACACGCATGATGAGGACTTTACTAGATCCGTTACAGGATCCGTCCATCATCTCTTTCATGGATGATATTCTGATTTCCAGTGACAGCCTGGATGACCACTTACAATCCTTGGAGAGAGTGTTTAATAGGCTCAAGGAAGCAGGGCTTACTGCTCGTCCAACCAAGTGCATGATTGGTTACCAGACTCTGGAATTTCTAGGTCACACCATCACTCCAGGACACATTGTCCCAGAAGAGAAGAACCTGGAGAAAATCAGAAATGCACCAAGGCCAAAAACGAAGAAGGATGTGCGATCTTTTCTCTCGTTGTGTGGGTTCTACCACAAATTTATCCCACATTTCACGGAACTGGGAGCTCCGTTGACGGAAACCTTGAAAAAGGGATTCCCGGACCAAATCATTTGGACACCCGAATGTGAGAATGCCTATAGTCAGTTAAAGGAGGCCTTGGTCAGCAAACCTGTATTACAGCTCCCTGACCTTTCCAAACCATTTGTGTTGAGAACGGATGCGAGTGCGATTGGAATTGGAGCCGCTTTGTTACAGGAAGGAAAAGACGATGCTTCGGTTTTGAAACCTGTGGCATATGCAAGTAAGAAACTTCTACAGGCGGAGAGGAATTATTCAACCGTCGAGAGAGAGTGCTTGTCCCTCGTATGGGCAGTGCAAAAATTTCAGCCATATTTGTATGGAGTTAAGTTTCGAGTCCAGTCGGATCATCAACCCCTGATGTTCTTGGCTACTTCTCAGAAGCTCAACGCCCGTTTGATGCGGTGGTCGTTGTTACTTCAACCTTATAATTTCACAGTAGAGTACATTCCTGGGAAGGAAAATGTTGGAGCGGATTTCTTGTCAAGACACCCAGCTCCTGAAGAAGAAGAATGAATCATCTGGATTAAACTCACGGTGGAGAAGAGTGAGATGGACTACTCTCTTAGGAGGGGGCCTATGTCACAAAATAAAACCGTGTGTTTAACCGGTTGATTATTCTAGAGGATTTTTTGATTAACCGGACTATCTGCTAAGCAACAAGTGTTTCAACTTATACAGAGAAAACATTCATAGTTGTGGCTGCACGTGTTTCCAAAACAGGTCGGGCAGAAATAACAGTTGTACTTGTACATATGGTTGACGGATTGGCCACACTCGGAAGTGCGGGAGACTAATCCCGACAATCGCCGTGACAGTTTGTCAACATTTGAATGCAGATGGAGCCAGGGGGATCATAGTGGCAATCGGATGTTATCCATCACCTGTCGGACAAAATTAAACAGTGGCAGAGGTATAGAGGAAGTGAGTGCGCTGAATCATATATCACTTTGACAAGTCATAAACATATCAGAGGGAAAACGGAAGTACTTAGCATGGAAGTAACAGTACATATGTCAATTCTTAGTTTCCGGAACATCGAGAAGATTGACGGCTGGTTATTTGCGACTGTTGTTGGGGGTATACAGGAACTCGCTGGCTTGTTTTGGAAATCTAAACAAGTGATGACAACTTTGACAAGGACTAAAGCCAGGAAAAATCGATTCTTGACAATGGATGATATGAGCAAATAACACCTGCAGGACGTCACCCATATCACGTGACCAATTTTAGGTTTTGCCATAAACCATGATTGGGAGAAAGGGAGTTGACCAAAACCGTGGATTATGATGGACGTGTTTGTGGGAGAGCTCTACAGTGTTAGATTAATTTAAGATTAACTAGCATGTGCCGTTATGGCAAAGTGTAGTAGCCATCCCGGGAATGAGGCGGTTGTGCATAAGGTAGTCAATATAGTCTATTAGTTCTAATTAATATAGACTGTAGCCTTGTTAAACCTATAGTGTGATGATTAGCACTGTTAGTGGAAAACTAGTTAGAGTAGAATAGTGATATTGGCTCTGCTAAGGTGAATAGAATACTGAGGTTGTACTCTGTTTATTGGTCTTTTCTTATCATAGCCTGATTCGGCCCTAGGTGGGTAGCTAATCTGCTCTAGGACATAGTTTAGTTAGCTAAAGATCATTAAGCAAGGCGATAGGCTTACACTCAGCCGAAAGGATCAGTGACTAGTACTATCACCAGATGTGTTGTTTCTATCCTAGGTTCCCTACTAGATCCAAGGAAACTCAACAAGTTTTTGGGAAAGATTCAAATCCCATTCGGAAGAACACCAGTTCAACAATCAATAAAGTTGCGTACAGAACGTAACTAAAGCTAGAAGGAAGTTGATTCACCAAAGAGAGTGATGATTACTGATGCACCACACAACATCAGACAGTAGTAACTAACTAAGAACATTACTGATACTAGTTACCTATTGTGATATAATCTCGTGTAATAGAACACAAGACATGATACGTGAGGATAGATAGACACGAGTGAGGAACAAGTACATTAACAATTAACATTAATAACTGTGTACACCTGGATGGCTTGGCCACATGGCATGGACGAGACAGGAACACTGAGCTGATCCACGACTCTGGTGATCGAGTGAAATGGCGAATCATGACCGCCCACGCTTTCCGGCATGGCACATGATTGATTGATTGACACACTACAAAGGACTTGTGCATTTTTTTTAATGAACGATAGGAACGGACATTGTGTAGGGTGCAACCGGTCCATGATTAACTGTTAATACCACCGGTGTCTATTTCGGATGATCATGAAATGGGATTACCAGAGGTCTACAGAGGCAAATCAGTATCCAGCAGGATGGTTTCGGCACTGGGTGAGAAGTACATGTTCTGACGTAACGTGCTGTGGTCTATCCTTGCTGGGATCAGCTGACTGGGTTGTTGTCTGAGAGTCCGATTCTACACACTTTATAGAACACGTCACACATTTTCTTCACATACACGTCTCATATACGTTACACTTTTCTTTTAATAAATTAATCTTTATTAATTTTTAGAAGCAAGAGTTGTTGAGTATGTTGCGTTGGGAAAGTATGAGAAGGGGGCATAGTACGACAGTGAGAGAGTGATAGGAAAAGGTGTCCATAGGCTGATGGAGTGTGTTGGACGGAAGCTGGTGGATTCTCCAGAATATTGAGTGGAAAAAAATATTATAATGTGGGTGTCGACTCTCTTCACTCCAGGGACGACACTGTAAAGGAGGACACGACAGTCAGAATATTGCAGCAGTGGGTCGAGCTCAGAACTCATTTTGATGTAGCAAGACTCAACGAGCGCTGTTATACAGCAGAACTTATACATTCTATGTTTAGCGACATGAAAAACTATGTGTATCTCATATTTCTCAAGCATATTCTCGCAGAAGTTCAAAGTGTGAATAAGAAATTCGAAGCAGATATACAGGATCCAACAAAACTACTCAGCGATCTTGTCCAGCTCATTGATTCTATCAGTTCAAAGATTGCTATTCCTGGGGGAAAAATAACAGAAAGTGATGCTATTCAAGATTATTTAGATCCTAATCCCAATCTAGGTTATGAGTTTGAGAAAGAAATAGCAGACTACAAATTTCACGATGAGAAAGAAATTCGTGGAAGGTGCATCCAGTTTTTAATAGAGCTATTGACACAGCTGCGTTTACGTACACCCGATAACGTTCGAGTGTTGCAGTCCATGTCATGTCTTAGTGGAAGTGAATGTCTACAGCCAATGACGCCCTGTATATTGGATCTTGCTAAAATGTTTGTAGAAGATGCAGCTACTCTCACCCGCATCGATTTCCAGTGGAGAAAACTTCATCATATGCAGTGGACACAGACCTCTGACACACTTGGACTGTGAGCAGAAATAGCCTCATACAGGGATGCCACCGGTGAAAATCCTTTCCAAGATCTTACAGATTTAGCTTTAACTGTGCTCATTTTACCTCATTCTAATGCGGACGTGGAGCGTATTTTCAGTCAGATGGGAGTTATAAAATCAAAATTGCGGAATAGACTTAGCACAAAGAGTTTGACAGCTGTTTTGACTATTAGATATGGAATGAAAAGATATGGTAAATGCTGTCATGATTATAAACTACCTAAGGATATTCTGCGAAAAATTGGATCACAGGAGGCATATACATGTTTCTTTCAATCATCCTCCTCATCCTCATCATCGCAGGAGCAAACACAACAGGAAATAGCTACATAAACTGAAGAGGAGTTGTTTGACTGGGATTTGGCAGATCTGGAATAAACTTCATTCTAATATTCAGTGATAATAATACATTATAATGTGCTTCTTTATAACATTTTGAATGAATACAAACAGTGCTTGTTTTAGTGATTTCCCCCAAAAAATAGTATTGCAATTTGGTGCTTTTTTGGCTCGAAAGTAGTTCTGATTGGGATTTGGCGGATCTGGAATAAACTTCATTGTAATATGAAGTGATAATAATAAATTATACTGTGCTACCTTGTTACATTTGTAATAAAAACAGTTGGTGCTTTCTTTTTGGTGCTTCCTAAAAAAAATTTGTGCTTTTTAGTGCTTTTTTGGGTCGATTTTGGTGCTTCAAAGGTGCATCAAAGGGAAATGGCAACACTGGTTGTGGGTTAGATTCCGGGCCGCATCCTTCGGTTCACGAGTGAAATGTTTCAGAGACTCCTGTGGGTCGTCGCTAAAGCTACGGAGTTCGTGCTTTGTGCGACGCTTTCCGTGCTGCGGAAAGAGACCGAGCCATAGGGGATAAAACCAGATGCAATGAAGTCGACCATGTCGACTTTTAAGCGACATTTTATTTAGTGCTAGCCCGATGTGTTTGAGTAACCGGCCCCCGAGGGATGATGCCATCATGTCCCACCGGCCGCATTTACTGCCAGGAAGATTACCCGGTACTCATATTAGGCTGAGTGGATCTGTGAGCCCAGGTTAGTTGAACATAAAAATCCCCACCTCGTGGGTATTCGAACACATGCCTACCGGGACGACAGGCAAGCATGCTAGCTACTGCGCCATCGCGGCTCCCACTGCAGTACTGGCATTGTCTGACTGCTACCTGTAACCAAGACTTGACTTGATCTCACCAGGCAGGTATTACACTAATCAAGCCGTCTCTGTCATTGCTTTAACTATTTGTGTTGTCCACTATTGTTGCTTTAGCTCTTTGTGTTGTCCACCATTGCTGCTTTAGCTCTTATTGTTGTCCATCACTGTTGCTTTAGCTCTTGGTGTTGTCCACCATTGTTGCTTTAGCTCTTTATGTTGTCCATCACTGTTGCTTTAGCCCTTAGTGTTGTTCACCTTTGTTGCTTTAGCTCTTATTGTTGTCCATCACTGTTGCTTTAGCCCTTAGTGTTGTCCACCATTGTTGCTTTAGCCCTTAGTGTTGTCCATCACTGTTGCTTTAGCTCTTATTATTGTCAATCACTGTTGCTTTAGCTCTTTGTGTTGTCCATCACTGTTGCTTTAGCTCTTGGTGTTGTCCATCACTGTTGCTTTAGCTCTTGGTGTTGTCCACCTTTGTTGCTTAGCTCTTTGTGTTGTCCATCACTGTTGCTTTAGCTCTTGGTGTTGTCCACTATTGTTGCTTTAGCTCTTCGTGTTGTCCATCACTGTTGCTGTAGCTCTTGGTGTTGTCCATCACTGTTGCTTTAGCTCTTAGTGTTGTCCACCTTTGTTGCTTTAGCTCTTGGTGTTGTCCATCACTGTTGCTTTAGCTCTTGGTGTTGTCTATCACTGGTGCTTTAGCTCTTGGTGTTGTCCACTATTGTTGCTTTAGCTCTTAGTGTTGTCCACCTTTGTTGCTTTAGCTCTTTGTGTTGTCCATCACTGTTGCTTTAGCTCTTGGTGTTGTCCATCACTGTTGCTTTAGCTCTTGGTGTTGTCCACCTTTGTTGCTTTAGCTCTTAGTGTTGTCCACCTTTGTTGCTTTAGCTCTTTGTGTTGTCCATCACTGTTGCTTAAGCTCTTATTATTGTCAATCACTGTTGCTTTAGCTCTTTGTGTTGTCCATCACTGTTGCTTTAGCTCTTGGTGTTGTCCGTCACTGTTGCTTTAGCTCTTGGTGTTGTCCACATTTGTTGCTTAGCTCTTTGTGTTGTCCATCACTGTTGCGTTAGATCTTGGTGTTGTCCACTATTGTTGCTTTAGCTCTTGGTGTTGTCCATCACTGTTGCTTTAGCTCTTGGTGATGTCCACTATTGTTGCTTTAGCTCTTGGTGTTGTCCATCACTGTTGCTTTAGCTCTTTGTATTGTCCACTATTGTTGATTTAGCTCTTGGTGTTGTCCATCACTGTTGCTTTAGTTCTTGGTGTTGTCAATCACTGTTGCTTTAGCTCTTGGTGTTGTCCATCACTGATGCTTTAGCTCTTGGTGTTGTCCACTATTGTTGCTTTAGCTCTTGGTGTTGTCCATCACTGTTGCTTTAGCTCTTGGTGTTGTCCATCACTGTTGCTTTAGCTCTTAGTGTTGTCCATCACTGTTGTTTTAGCTCTTTGTGTTGTCCACCACTGTTGCTTTAGCTCTTAGTGTTGTCCACCATTGTTGCTTTAGCCCTTAGTGTTGTCCATCACTGTTGCTTTAGCTCTTATTATTGTCAATCACTGTTGCTTTAGCTCTTTGTGTTGTCCATCACTGTTGCTGTAGCTCTTGGTGTTGTCCATCACTGTTGCTTTAGCTCTTAGTGTTGTCCACCTTTGTTGCTTTAGCTCTTGGTGTTGTCCATCACTGTTGCTTTAGCTCTTGGTGTTGTCTATCACTGTTGCTTTAGCTCTTGGTGTTGTCCACTATTGTTGCTTTAGCTCTTAGTGTTGTCCACCTTTGTTGCTTTAGCTCTTTGTGTTGTCCATCACTGTTGCTTTAGCTCTTGGTGTTGTCCATCACTCTTGCTTTAGCTCTTGGTGTTGTCCACCTTTGTTGCTTTAGCTCTTAGTGTTGTCCACCTTTGTTGCTTTAGCTATTTGTGTTGTCCATCACTGTTGCTTAAGCTCTTATTATTGTCAATCACTGTTGCTTTAGCTCTTTGTGTTGTCCATCACAGTTGCTTTAGCTCTTGGTGTTGTCCGTCACTGTTGCTTTAGCTCTTGGTGTTGTCCACCTTTGTTGCTTAGCTCTTTGTGTTGTCCATCACTTTTGCGTTAGCTCTTGGTGTTGTCCACTATTGTTGCTTTAGCTCTTGGTGTTGTCCATCATTGTTGCTTTAGCTCTTGGTGATGTCCACTATTGTTGCTTTAGCTCTTGGTGTTGTCCATCACTGTTGCTTTAGCTCTTTGTATTGTCCACTATTGTTGATTTAGCTCTTGGTGTTGTCCATCACTGTTGCTTTAGTTCTTGGTGTTGTCCATCACTGTTGCTTTAGCTCTTGGTGTTGTCCATCACTGATGCTTTAGCTCTTGGTGTTGTCCACTATTGTTGCTTTAGCTCTTGGTGTTGTCCATCACTGTTGCTTTAGCTCTTGGTGTTGTCCATCACTGTTGCTTTAGCTTTTAGTGTTGTCCATCACTGTTGCTTTAGCTCTTTGTGTTGTCCACCACTGTTGCTTTAGCTCTTAGTGTTGTCCACCATTCCTGCTTTAGCTCTTGGTGTTGTCCATCACTGTTGCTTTAGCTCTTAGTGTTGTCCACCTTTGTTGCTTTAGCTCTTGGTGTTGTCCACCATTGTTGCTTTAGCTCTTTGTGTTGTCCATCACTGTTGTTTTAGCTCTTTGTGTTGTCCATCACTGTTGCTTTAGCTCTTAGTCTTGTCCACCTTTGTTGCTTTAGCTCTTAGTGTTGTCCACCATTGTTGCTTTAGCTCTTTGTGTTGTCCATCACTGTTGCTTTAGCTCTGTGTGTTGTCCACCATTGCTTCTTTAGCTCTTTATGTTGTCCATCACAGTTGCTTTAGCACTTTGTGTTGTCCACCATTGCTGCTTTAACTCTGTATCTTGTCCACCATTGCTGCTATAACTCTGTGTCTTGTACAGCATTGCTGCTTTAAGTCCGTGTCTTTGTCAAAGACTGAAGTATAGAGGTCTGAGGTCTGCCTCAAGATAGAAGACCACCGGGAAGAGTGGTCAACCTCAAGTAGATCAGAGGTAACAGAGTGCCCCGGTATGAGGGCAGGGTAGGGGATAGGAAGGGGGACTATTAACTAGTTCTCTCATGAGACACGGAGGCGTCGACCAGATAGTTAGTACTCTGGTCACGGCAGTATCACGCCTACGTGATAGCCACAGAGAAGTGGATTGCCACTCAATAGGAGACGGCTGCTATAAGCGTGCTGAGTGTGACAGCACGCAAAAAGGCGAAGGACGCACAAGGTCCTTCCGCGTGCTGTGTAGCCACGCGAGGAGAAGAATCAGACTGGGGACTGACTTCTTAGCGAACGGACCGTTTAGTGTCGATAGGGGTTTCTGTAGCCAAGTAGATAGAGATTAGCAATAGGCTTAGGAAACTAGTGATAGGCAATTCTGTGGCTTTGTGTGTGATTTGATAGCGACTGTTTTGTAAATGTAAAGAGCCAACGGCAAATAAAATGTATCATCCATTTCCTCTCACACGACTTGCAAGTTCCTTGTGTGGTGCGAGAGAAGTAATCCTGTGATGCCTGAAACATCAGTTGCTGACAGGCGAGGAGTAAAGTGGTGTCAGAAGTGTGGCTTGGACAAACGTTCAAGCTATTACACTCACCCACGGCTCTAGACTAAGGTTACTAGTAGTGAATTACAAGGTTTAATTTGTGTCAGTGACTGATGACATGTGCAGACTAGAACAAGTTGCGAGCTGAGCTGTGCCTATCGTGACAAAATAATGTTTATTTGGGTTTAATTAAATATTGTGTACGTATATTCATGTGTTCTTCGAAGTTGTAAGTATTGATATTATGTATTTCTTTCATTTATTTATGTAATTACTTATTTGTTTATGAATAATTATCAAATATGATTCATGGCGGAGCGATACACATGTCGGCAACATTATCGATTTTTGCAAGGGAGTCTCTGTGGCGGAGTGGTCAAGCCGTTTGACTCGTGCTCCGAAGGTTGTGGGTTCGATTCCGGGCCGCACCCTTCGGTTTACGAGTTAAATGTTTCGGAGACTCCTGTGGGTCGTCGTTAAAAGCTACGGAGTTCGTGCTTTGTGCGACGCTTTCCGCGCTGCGGAAAGAGACCGAGCCATATGGGATAAAACCCGGTGCTATGAAGTCGACCCTGTCGACTTTTAAGCGACTTTTAAGCAAGCTAAAAATAGCGCTGGGCCTCTGACGTATTGCGACTGACAAACAGTTGTTTTACGCCATTTGCATTCACCATCTGATTGTTTACGAATCGCCAAACTGCTGCCCGCCTGAATCTGTGCTTTATATTAACTATTATTTGTTTATTTAAGTTAGTGAATGAATATATTTATTTATTTAAACAATATTATTACATTTATATTTATTTCAAAGCAGTTATTGAATTTTTTTTCGTACTTTTTGTATTTGTTTACCGTTGCGATGGCACTACTTTCGGCTATGCAAATTAGACTTGGTCTGCACAGCACTTCCATAGATTAAACTAGAATAGGAACGAAAGGCATAAAACGGTAGAACGAAGACAGGACATTGCCATTTAAGATTAATTAATTTACATTGTAATTGTCTGGGGGCATGTCATTGTGATTGTACCAATTTGTCGAAAGTAATATGTCGTTTGCAATTTGTTAATTGTTGCTGCTCTTGTGAACCAGGGTGAACAACAGCCGAATAGAAAAGTAACTCGTGTGTATGCCGCAGTGCCAAACGATTAGACCTGAGTTGCCAAACGATTGTCCCTGATTTTCTGGAACATTAAGATGAGTATACTCAACGTATTTGGCATGCAATGTGATTAATAATGCATCTCTTTTTCAGCGTGTGATGCATTAGCATATTTTTGTGCTCTGTTTTTCAGAATAAAATCTTCCAGGTTATAAACTAAAAGTACAAGTGATAATACTCAGAGATTAAGAAACATAACATATCTAAGATAAATAAGTGATTAAAGAGGTCAGTGCCTGTTAACGCTAGCTATTTACCCAACAACATGGCTACTTTAGCTGATTTCATAAAAGCAGGTAAAGAGTTACAATACACAGGAAAGGAGCTAGAACAATATGCTGATCAAAAAATTAAAGAAGCAAAAGATGCTGAGAGAGATGAACGCGCACAAGAAAGAGAACAGGAAAGACAACACAATAAGGAGATTAAGCAACAACAGTTAGAACATGATAAGGAGATTAAGCAACAACAGTTAGAACATGATAAAGAGATTAAACATAAAGAATTAGAATTAAAACAAAAGCAGCTAGATCAGGAAAAAGAATTAAAACAAAAGCAGTTAGATCAGGAGAAAGAACTAAAGCATAAAGAGATAGATTAAATGGCAAGAGTTAAGGAAAAACAAATACAAGTAGAATCAGAAACACAGGTACAGATGAAAGGTATGGATGTAGACTCACACGTAGAGATCTCTGCTACTAAATTAAAAAGTCAACAAGAAGAAAATAAGTTTAATAAGTACAAAAATATTATTAAACCATTCTGTAAAGAAGATTCCATTTCAGCCTGGACAGAAAATGTCGAGTATCAGTTTAAATACCACCAAGTTCCAATAGAGATGTGGGCTATGATTTATATGAAGAACCTGAGTGGTGAGCCCCTTAAAGTGATAGAATCAATACCAACTGATCTTAGATCTAACTATCAGTACATCCATGATAGGATAATGCAACACTTTTTACTTGATGCCCCAGGGTATCAGGTTCAATTCTCAAATTTAAAACCAAAATCTAGTGAGACTTTCATTGATTACGTCTCAAATGTCCAAAGTGTACTAGATAGGTGGCTTAAGGCAGCTAACATAGGAAAAGACTTTGACAGACTTAAAAATTTAATAGCCATGGATAAAGTCATATCCACTATACCATCTCCTTTTGCTAAATCCCTGCAGCAGTCAGACATTGAGACCATAGAACAATTTGAAAAGAAAGGCTCTGCATATTTTTCCTCAAATAGAGATATTTTTAAGACATCAAGTAGCGACTCTGAAATAGTTTCTTTTGTAAAGGACCAACCTAAAAACTATCAGAGTAATAGAAAACCATTTCATAAAGTCTACAAGAAAGATAAGAAGGTGTCGAAATGTGTCTACTGTCAACTTTTGCATGACACTTATTCTATGTGTGATAAATCGCCTAACTATCCGGCACATCTTGAGAATGTCATTAAGAAGCAACAAAACAAAAGAACTGCATACAGGCGTGCAGTCAAATGCTTCTTTTGTTCCAGCTACGGCCATTATTCAAATAAGTGCCTGGGGCGCCAACGCATGAAAGCCAACAATGCTATTTTGATTGATACATCTTCTGATAGTGGTAGTGAGACTGAGTGTGAAGTTGAAAATGAATTACCTTTTAACCAAGCTGAAGATGTGTGTTGTGTAAACGATATGTTGAGCTTTGACAGTTGTGAGCGATGTCACCAATTTCATGCAGACGGAAAATTAGAATGTGGACATACAGTACCATTCTCAACTGAGAGTGTAAATGCAGCATTAGCCTCCAGAGGCAATTTGGTGTTCCACAATGCAATGGTCAACGACAGACCATGCCAATGTTTGCTGGACAGCGGCAGCACCCTTATTGGTCTTAGAAAGGAACTGGTGAATCCAAATGATTATACAGGTGACTATGTCAAATGCCGAACCTTTTCGGGTAACATTGAAATTTACCCTTTGGCCAAAGCCCGTATTAACACTCCTTTCCTTTCTGGTACCTTTACTTGTGCAATACTTGACAACCCTTGTACTGATTTAATTTTGGGTTGCTTACCCCAATTGAAACAATGCACTAGCGATGAAATAGCTGCATGGGAAAAGTTAAATGCGGCTAATGCAACAACCAGAGCAGACGCTATGAAACATCAAGACACACTACAAGATGAGAGACTACTGTTGCTATCACCAACTAGCACGGATGATACCATCAGACAAAAATTTATAGAACAGCAGAAAGCTGATCCTAGTGTGTCTCCATATTTAAAATTATTGAAAGAAAGAGCCAAAGTGACAAAAAACGCATCATGGTTCTTTAGACTTAGTAATGGTATTATTACCAGGTATTATACAACTGGTAACCATGAGATTCAGCAAACGGTGTTACCTGTACAACACCGCCTAACTGTGCTAAAGATTGCACATGAGTCACCGTTTGCTGGTCACCTTGCATATGACAAAACCAGGGCCAGAATTCAGGCTCATTTTTATTGGCCAGGTTTTTGTAATGATATAAAATTATTTTGTCGTTCTTGTAATGTCTGTCAACAACTAGTACGTAAGGGTAAACATCCTACAGCTGAAGTACAACCTTCTACACTGGCTTCTAGGCCATTTGAGAGTGTGGCGGTAGATATTGTTGGACCCCTGAATCAGGTGTCCAGCAAAGGAAATCGCTTCATATTAACGATGGTCGACCTATGTTCAAGGTGGGTTGAGGCAGTAGCTTTGAAATACATCACCTCCAAAGACGTTGCCAATGTATTTCTACACCTGTTCTCACGATTCGGATTTCCACGTACCATCTTATCCGATCGTGGAACTCAATTCATATCGGCTGCAACGCAAGCCCTTACAAAAATGTTAGGGATTAAACAGCATTTTACAACAGCGTACCATCCAGCCAGCAATGGTATAGGAGAGAAAGTTAACGGAGATCTTAAGCATATGCTGGCTAAGGTAACAGCAGAAAACCCAGCTGATTGGGATACACTGTTACCAACAGTGCTGTTCGCCTATCGGGAGATTCCCCATTCAAGCACGGGTTTCTCACCGTTTGAATTAGTATACGGGGCTAACCCACGTGGACCCCTAACCATTTATCATCAGGTAATAACTAATTCCATCGAAATTCCAACTCCAAAAACACCTTATGAAATGGTGACAGAAACACGAGATAAAATCATGAAATCGTGTATCATAGCTAAGGCAGCTTTGGAGAGGAAGGGTCAAATCTACCGCCAATACGCAAACAAAGGTGCGAGAACAATTGATCTTGAACCAGATCAAGACATACTTTTGTTACTTCCAGACAAACGAAATTTATTATTGACCTCATGGCAAGGGCCATTCAAGGTGGTACGAAAAATTTCAGATGTCGACTATGAAATATCGATAAACGGACACTTAAACATATTTCATGTCAACATGGTGAAACCCTACTTTTCACGACAAGAGACAGAAGTAGAGACAGACGAACACAGTGCACCCACACCTAGTGATGAGACGACAGACGTACATAACGCAACTACACTAGTTAGCGAGGCTGGCATATCCGACAATGTCCATACACTTAGTGAGATTACAGAAAACGCACTTAGCACCACTACCGTACTGAATCAGGTAGACGACGACGGAATGGAACTACCTGTTCCTATTGTAGACAAGACTGCGACATTAGATAGCATACGGATAGAACAGGGACTATCAGACGTTCAACGACGACAATTAATAGAATTAGTGACGGAGTATAGAGACATATTTTCTGACATTCCAGGTAGGACGGACAGAATCGAGCACTCCATTCTTCTTTCGGACTCTAAGCCTATAAAATGCAGGCCGTACTCTATCCCACTCAGCTATAGAGAAAATCTAAATAAGGAAATTCTTAATTTAGAAGCTAGTGGGATCATCCAGAAATCTACATCTGAGTACTCCTTTCCAATCGTCCTAGTTAAGAAAAAAGACTCCACAATTCGTCTGTGTGTGGACTATAGAAAGCTCAACAACGCCACTAAGATCGACGCAGAACCAATTCCTTCCTGCGAAGATCTTATTCTTGACATGTCCACCTCCAAAATCTTTTCTAAATTAGATCTTACTAAGGGATATTGGCAGGTCCCTATGCAGACTCAATCCATTCATCTTACTGCTTTTTCAACACCTTTAGGACTTTACGAGTGACGTTTTCTTCCTTTCGGACTTTGAAACGCTCCTGCTACTTTCGTACGTTTAACTAGAGATCTACTTCATGGAGTGACGAATACAGTGACGTATATAGATGATATATGTGTCCATACAGATGACTGGACAACACACTTACTGAAACTAAGACATGTCTTCGATAGGGTGCGACTCTTCTGTCTCACTGTCAAACCGAGCAAAGTTGAATTGGGCCTACAAGAAATTGATTTTTTGGGTCATGTCATTTCACAAGGTCAACTAAAAACTGACAATAGAATTATTACCAAAATTATGAACCTGACCATGCCAACAACAAAAAAGCAGGCCAGAAGCCTTTTGGGTTTAGTAAATTACTATAGCAAGTTTATACCAAACTTAGCGAAAATTACAAGTGTATTTTCAAATGTTTTAAAAGCATCTGTAAAATTAGATGTAAAAGATGCATTATTAATTTCTGCATTGTCAAAATTGAAAATCCTGTTTAGTGATGTACCAATCCTCCGCTTGCCTAATCCTAGGCTCGTTTATTATCTTAGGACAGATGCCAGCATGATCTCCATCGCTGCAGTATTAGGCCAGTTTTATGATGGCATCTTTCATCCGATTTGCTACGTGAGCCGCAAGATCACACCTGCTGAGTCCAGATATTCCATCTCAGAGTTGGAAGCTCTAAGCGTCATCTATGCGGTGAGGAAGCTGCATCGATTTCTAGCGGGTGTTCACTTCGTTGTCCAGACATACAACTCCCCAATCACGGTCATACAAAGTGGTGTGCATCGGAATGACCGTATATACAGGTGGTCGTTAATACTACAAAATTATACTTTTAGTATAGAGCATATTAAGGGTAAGGACAACATTCTGGCAGATACCCTTAGTCGACCATCTGAGGTAGAAATACCAGATATCCCACATGAGAGTGTAGAGTAATAGAGGTTAAATTAGTACATTATAATATTCTATATGAAATATTTTATGAATACATAGACATTATGTTCTGAACTAGGTACTAAGAACTGTGAACTACTATGTGTCCGTAGACAGCAAGAGAAGAACTGTACTCCATGAACCAGTATATCACCTTGTGAACTAAGACAGCTCGTTACATACTAAGCTCCATATGTGTTCCGGTGAATCATCTGTGTTAAGCAAGGAAAAACTGTGTCAGAACAGTACATAAATAATAGACACGAAAATACTTGTCTACGACACCAGCAAACTCTACAGGTGCAATACCCATAGGACACAAGTATGACTGTGTAATGTATTTAATATACCCAGGACAATTGTGTATATATACTATGCCAATGAAAGCAATTTCTAAATATTAAGGCAACGACTAACCTGAGGTATTTAAATACCATGTATATATAAACTCATTGTGATATGTATTATAACGTTTTAATATAGTGATAAATTATAGTTAGATTAGGTCACTCTAAGATACATTTAGATTTAGGAAATATAATAGTTTTCATTTTTTTTAGTAGAGTAGATAGATCATTAATTTACGCACTTACGTAGCTTAAAAGTAGAATAGGATAGTAATTTAAACGTAATAACATCTAATTATAAACTAGGATAAAAAGTTTAGATAGTAATAGTACCATTTAGTTTGTTACATTTCACTTTGGTTCAATTCACTAGAGTTCATACCATCTTAATGAACCAGTCCATTTAACAAACTTGTTCATTTAGTATTATGATTAATTTACACCGGATAGGATAAAATAATTATACATATAAACATACATCATTTACACCATTTAGAGCAAAAATATCAATCATATATTTTTTTTTCATTTAAAAACATTATTCATAATTTTGTTATATTTTACATTACCCATGTTAGAAAGGGACATAATTTATTACATTTTACATTACCCATGTTAGAAAGGGACATAATTTATTACATTTCACATTACTCATTTTAGTTAGTTACATAACTCATCTCACATAAATTTCATTTCAAATAGTTAGATTACTTCCCTTAAATTAGATTAAAGTAGGTAACACATTAAATACACATTTATAGAACTAGTATTAGTATTTCAGTATTTAGAGTATTATTTCAGTAGAATATAGTGGTTAATAATACCAGGGTACAAACCATCAACCCTTTTTCTTACATGTAAATATATTGTAAATACATGACTCGTGCAGCAATTTACGCACAGTCATGAAGCTCAACTTTCTCAAACTGAGCCAAACTTGTACAGTGTCACTCCAAGGTTTTTAAATAATTGTGAAGGTAAAAGATGTGTGACAGAAGTGTAAAAGTGAGAGCATATGTAAATTATACAAGAGAGAGTGAGATCAGTCAGCGGATTTTTTCTGCCGCTTAACGCGACTTTTTTTATTTTTTGTCTGCGTCAAATATTTGCTTTCGATGTTGAAAGTGTGCTGTCTTGAATGTGTTGTGTGTAGTTTAGTGTAGATCGCAGAGAAAGTATTTTAAGTCTCATAAGACGGAAACGTAGTCACGAATTAGTGTTATACACTGGTTTGTGGCCACATTTAACCGAATTATGGCACTTGAAAACTAACTTACATACATATTATAAATAAACACACATGTTAGAAGTTAGATTATACTATTAGGTAGATCCAAACACGCAAACATCCAGGAAAACTAACATATAAAATGCGTACATTTTCGGTAGATCAAAGGGAGATAACTCCGGGTCAGGGGACACAATAGACAACGAAACACTAACTTAACAGTGAAAGATAACTTTACACGCGGAAGCGAGATAGGTAAAGCCTGTCGCACACAGCTTGTGTAATGGTTGTTTAATATTATATGGGGGACATGAAGCAATTCATGTGTTGACCCTAAGAAAGTCAACTTTGTATGGGTAGTGAGTTAATTTACTATTTGAGGGCAGGTCTTATAAGACAATGGTCCGGTTCAGACATACCTCTAATTAATATAATATTGCGATTGAGAAGAGGGCTCACGCCAACCAGACAAGTTTGTGGCGATTGCTAGTAGCCAAGTAAAGTGATACTACATTGTGACAATAGTCAGTAGAAGTCTATTGATTTACCCAAAGCCAGGTTATCAGCAGTCTTTGACAAAAATTAGATACACTAATTTTTTAGAAACCTCTTGCGTCACAACCAAGGAGTCAAAGTTGGTGACGCAACGCAGGAGGGGAGGGTGTGTGTCAAAGACTGAAGTATAGAGGTCTGAGGTCTGCCTCAAGATAGAAGACCACCGGGAAGAGTGGTCAACCTCAAGTAGATCAGAGGTAACAGAGTGCCCCGGTATGAGGGCAGGGTAGGTGATAGGAAGGGGGACTATTAACTAGTTCTCTCATGAGACACGGAGGCGTCGACCAGATAGTTAGTACTCTGGTCACGGCAGTATCACGCCTACGTGATAGCCACAGAGAAGTGAATTGCCACTCAATAGGAGACGGCTGCTATAAGCGTGCTGAGTGTGACAGCACGCAAAAAGGCGAAGGACGCACAAGGTCCTTCCGCGTGCTGTGTAGCCACGCGAGGAGAAGAATCAGACTGGGGACTGACTTCTTAGCGAGCGGACCGTTTAGTGTCGATAGGGGTTTCTGTAGCCAAGTAGATAGAGATTAGCAATAGGCTTAGGAATCTAGTGATAGGCAATTCTGTGGCTTTGTGTGTGATTTGATAGCGACTGTTTTGTAAATGTAAAGAGCCAACGGCAAATAAAATGTATCATCCATTTCCTCTCACACGACTTGCAAGTTCCTTGTGTGGTGCGAGAGAAGTAATCCTGTGATGCCTGAAACATCAGTTTTCTGACAGGCGAGTCTACCATTGCTGCCTTAACTCTTTGTGTTGTCCACCGTCGTTGCTTCAATTCTTGGCGTTGTCCACCTTTGCTGCTTTTACCCACCCCTGTCGATAATGTAATATAGTGAAAATAGTCTTCGAAAATGCCACATGTTCTTTGCAGGACGTTGCCTTCAACCCCAGGTTTATTTTCAAGGCAATTCCACGTTCAGTAGTTTGCCATTACTTTCTGAACGAAAAGGCAACATTTAAATCCAGCTAAATGCAGGTGCAGGGATTGAACCGGTCACATCACCATCAGCGTACCGGGAGTTTAACGGAATAATATAGTAAAGGACCCTTTTATATGTCACTATAACTCTAACAGACCCATTGCTGTTCTATTTTAACAATTTCTCTCTGAGATGTTTGAGTTTACAGTAACAACAGCTTGCCACAGAACGATAGAGTTAACGTGTCACCGTTAGACTCCACAGTTTGAATAAACTGTAATGCGTGTTTACTTTAACTCTTTCAATACCACAAGGTGTTAGCTGCGGTCCACTAAGGGATCACAACACAATCCTTAGTTTACTACGGGATAACAACACAATCGCTAGTTTATTAAGGGATAACAACACAATCCCTGGTTTACTAGGGGATTACAACACAATCCCCGGTTGACTAAGGTATAACAACACAATCGCTAGGTTACTACGGGATAACAACGCAATCCCTCGTTTACCACGAGATAACAACACAATCCATAGTTTACTAAGGTATAACAACACAATAGCTAGTTTATTAATGGATAACAACACAATCCCTGATTTACTAAGGGATAACAACACAATCGCTAGTTTATTACTTTGACAGGAGCCAGCTGGAGCTTTTATAAAACTGCGGTAAAATAAATTACATGTTCTGATTTCTGAGGTTTGCCCTGATTAAATGTAAGATATACAACCACGCATGACAAGTCGATGTCTACACACTATGAATAGACAAGTACACACGGTATGTTGTTGGGGACAAATACAATTAAACAGAAACCAAAATTCTTTGAAACAAATGTGACAAAAGGGACATAACACGAGAAAATTTAGTGCCCTTGGAGCGAGATGCAGAGTTACCAGCCGATATTATACTTCCTCCCCGTCTCATCTCATTAGCATTCTCGAATCCGAGGTAGCGCAGCGACCAGCAGGATTGCCTGTCGGCTAGGTGAGCATGTGTTCAAATTCTAATAAATGTTGGTATTTAACGAAAAAAGTGCCCTCGGCTCCCAGGTCAAATGAACCCCAAGAGATGGATATCAGGAAATATTATGGGGAAATAAAGGCGTTCGATGTGGTACTGACCACTTCACTCATCGAGTGCCCATCGACCTATACAACTATGAGATCAACACTATTTATACCGCATACGTCTCAACGAAACGTGAGAGACGAAGCCTTGCTACAAACCTTTGAGAACAAAGTTTTAAGACGCATCTTTGGACCCATTAGAGATACACAAAGTGGAGAGTGGAAAAGAAGAAATAACAAAGACATTTATGATCTGTTTAAGTTCCCGCTAATCACTGGTATCACGAAGGCTAATAGACTACAATGGCTGGGGCATATAGAAAGAATGGAAGATAATAGGGAAACAAAACTCGCTTACACTCAGGAAATAAATGACCGTAGACCCCGAGGTAGACCAAGAAGACGGTGGAGAGATAATATATATACAGACCTACAAGCACTTGGAATCAACGACTGGCAAGAGAAGGTCAACCAGAGAGACGAATGGAGACGGATTGTATCTGCAGCAAAGAACCTCAATGGCTCGGAACGCTGAAGAAGAGGAAGAAGAAGAACGTCTCAACGAGTGTAAATGGGCCTTTTACGTACAGTTATTTTTAATAATAACAGTAATTATTGTTTTTTTTTTTTTTGGGGGGGGGGGAGGGGGGGGGGGGGTTGTGTTCGCTCGTTTTGAATTCAAGCGTAATTCATACTCGGCTACTACTTCTAGAAGCGCTAAATTAATGTTTACAAGTGGATTAGCTTTCTCTATTGACAGTGTCCCTCGCCATCAGGCGAACCAATGGAGACTTCTTAGGTATATGTAATTTACGTTTAGTTTAGTTTAGTTTAGTCGACGGATAAACATCACGGCACACGGGTATAACCCATAAGTGCCCCGTTCTACTCCTAACTCAAGCCTGAGTCCGGAGAATCCCAGCTCAGTGCACGAACTCCGTAGCACCGGCGAGGATCCTGAAATACTTTGGGTAGATTTTTAACTCGAAATTTTGCCCGTAATTTACGTCCTCAAATTAAGGACGAGAAGTCAACACCTTAGTCCAACTGACCTGCGTAGGGGTTGAACCCGCTACCTCGGCATCAGCACACAAGAGTGAGCGCTCATACCCATCCTGCCATGCTGACCTAGATTTTTAATTATCACCCAGAAGCTGTTCATAATTATTCCGAGTAACAGCGTTGTCATGTGACCCATAAGACTTATTGTGCGTTACTCTTCACATTCTAAAGCGTCTGGTTTCTTTGGCAGATCTATAAAGATGGATTTTAATAGGTCACCAGGAATGTACTCACTAGTGTAGATGTCATTTGTAATTCTATTCCAAAATCACACAGAGCCTAAATTTCCTCTACTGTAATGTTGTCTGAATCGGGTGCCTTTCCTTTCTTTATGTGATATAGTGCATCTTCAACTTCCGCTTCAAGTATTGGTGGATCTTCACCATTGTTGTGAATAATTACATCCTATCTCCTATCATCACACAGCTCTTCCAGATATTCCGTCCATCTATTGACTATATCATCTTGTCCCATCATCATGGTCTGGCAAGAATGAGACAGCGAGGAGTGACGAGGGGATCTGACAGACGCTCGACGCTCAGAGGAAAGGCGAGACGGACATATAATCAGATTACTACTGGTACTATTAATGTTGGAACTCTTCGCTGGCTGCTGAGGATGGGGACGGAGCGCTTATGGGAATGCCCCGAATTCTGTGATGTCGGTTCCTCAATCAATCAATCAATCAATCAATCAATCAATCAATCAATCAATCAATCAATCAATCAATCAATCTTGTCCCATCAATATTACACCGTTCTTTAATTTAAACATCCAATGGTAGTTGTGTTTTCCCACCTGCTATTGCATTTATTCGTTAATACATGGAATATGTCTTTTCCATAGTTTGTCCCAATTTTCATGCACTGTCGATTTAACCATTCTCCTTTAGCCACTTTGCATTTATATACTATTTCTTTATGTATTATATTATATTATTCTTTATCTTGCTTTTGTTTTCTTCTTTCGTCCATCATCAGCAAAATTTCACCTGTCATCCATTTCCTTTTTGCACTTCCATGTTTACGTAAAGTGATTTCAATTGAAGTCTGTTGGATTGATTCCAGCAACATATCCCATTGTTCACCAATAGTCTGTATTATCTCCATGGTATTATATCTGTTCTTTACAGTAACATTATACCTTTCTCTAGTTCCTTTGTCTGTTCTAAGTAATGCTAGATCTAACCAGTGTTGCCATCTCTTTTTGATGAAAAAGCACAAAAATTGACCCCAAAAAAGCACCAAAAAGCACCAAAATTGTTTGGAAAGCACCAAAAAAAATAAATAAATAAATAAATAAATAAAGCACCAACTGTTTTTATTACAAATGTAACAAGGTAGCACATTATAATTTATTATTATTACTTCATATTACAATGAAATTTATTCCAGACCCGCCAAATCCCAATCAGAACTACTCTCAAGCCAAAAAAGCACTAAATTGCAATAATATTTTTTGGGAAAGCACTAAAACAAGCACTGGCGATATTCATTCAAAATGTTATAAAGTAGCACATTATAATTTATTATTATTTATTATTATCACTGAATATTATAATGAAGTTTATTCCAGATCTGTT
The DNA here is from genome assembly GCA_963921405.1 of Cepaea hortensis. NCBI lineage: Eukaryota > Metazoa > Mollusca > Gastropoda > Stylommatophora > Helicidae > Cepaea > Cepaea hortensis. The sequence continues at coordinate 57,680,040 of OY992891.1, forward strand.
AAATCCCAGTCAGACAACTCCTTTTCAGTTTCTGTAGCTATTTCCTGCTGTGTTTGCTCCTGCGATGATGATGATGATGATGATTGAAAGAAACGTGTATATGCCTCCTGTGATAAAGACAGTTACATTCATACAAGAGACAACATTGCAGATATAGATATATTTCAAGCGAACGAAAGAAGAAGAAGCCTCCTGTGATCCAATTTTTCGTTGAATATCCTTATGTAGTTTATAATCATGATAGCATTTGCCATATCTTTTCATTCCATATCTAATAGTAAAAACAGCTGTCAAACTCTTGATGCTCAGTCTTTTCCGCAATTTTGATTTTATAACTCCCATCTGACTGAAAAATCTCTTCGCGTCCGGATTAGAAAGAGGTAAAATGAGCACAGTTAAAGCTAAATCTGTAATATTTTGGAAAGGATTTTCACCAGTGGCATCCCTGTATGGGCTATTTCTGCCCACAGTCCAAGTGTGTCAGAGGTCTGTGTCCACTGCTATGATGAAGTTTTCTCCACTGGAAATCGATGCGGGTGAGAGTATCTTCTACAAACACTTCATTGGCTGTAGACATTCACTTCCACTAAAACATGACACAGACTGCAACACTTGAACGTTATCGGACAAACTTAAACGCAGCTGTGTCAACAGCTCTATTAAAAACTGGATGCACCTTCCACGAATTTCTTTCTCATCAGTAAACTGGTAGCCTGCTATATATTTCTCAAAC